>CAWUFW010005764.1:910000-1274421 GCA_963921515.1 Calotriton arnoldi
GCTCGGAGAACCCACAGGAGACTGGGGGCCAACCTGCTTTTCTATCCATCCAAGGTGCATCCCCGGTTGGCCTGACTTTGCGGCAACTCCCATTATGTACTTTTCTGCAGCAATAAATCCTGTTTAGCTGTCCTTTGCCAAAGGGGTATCTGGCCTCGTTGAACTCTCATCGACTACAGCATCCAGCCTTGTTCCAAACATGGACATTTTCACTGAGACTTCATCCATGACACATCCTCCCCGGACACTTTCTGCAGCTTTTTCCTGCTGAACTTTACCTTATCAGAAATTTTTTGTCTAAATTTCTTCTAAGTCTGAAGGTAAGCACTGACAGAGTCCAATTCACTTTATGTATCCAACACGCTCTCCATTGCAGTCAGCCATATTTTTCAACTTTGATCCGGTCTTGCACGACTAAATGTCTGCGATTGCTGTTTTGATCTTTTAGGCACCAGTTGCTACCTTAAATGTACCAATTCATAACTCCAGTTCTACTGATTGGATTTTTGTCATTTTACTTTCAAATAATTTATTAACATTTCTATTTTTCTAAATTTGTGTGGGATTTTTCCTGTGTTCTGTTTTCATGTTATTACTGTTTGTGTGCTGCATGGATACTTTACACATTGCCTCTGAGTTAAGCCTGACTGCTTTTCCAGAGGGTTAAGCACAGGTTGATTTATGTCCTATGTCCTTTTATCACTTTAAGCTTCCTATACTGTCCCAGATCTCTGACTCCGTGCTAGGACTCTCTAAAGCTTTACAATGGTTGTCTGTAAGCTACAGGAAATTCAGATTTCAACTTTTTGATCATGTGCATGGAGCCTTTTCTGATACATCTGCTAAAAGCAGTGGAAAATATTTCTTCTATCTGATTGCTAGTCTTGAATCATCCCAATAAAGCTTCTCTTTTGAACCACCTTTGCTTTCCAAGCTATTAGTGCACTGCATGTTTCTCCATACTCGAAACGTGTTAACACTGTGAAAATGTGGTGTGTCCATGTTGCGTTTTGGGCCGTTTCCTGTCGCGGCCACTTGGCCTACCCACACAAGTGAGGTACCATTTTTCTCTGAAGACTTTGGGGAACGCGGGTTGGGTGGAATTTTGTGGATCCACGCAGATTACAGAACTTTCCACCACAGAAATGTGAGGAAAATGTGTTTTTTATTTACAAAGTTTGAGGTTTGCAAGGGATTCTGGGTAACAGCACCTGGTGAGAGCCAGTCAAGTTGCCCCATCCTGTATTCCCTAGGAGTCTAGTTTTAAAAAATGTACAGGTTTGCTAGGTTTCCTAGGTGCCGGCAGAGCTAGGGTTCAAAACCTACAGCTAGGCACTTTGCAAAAAAGTGTCAGTTTTCACTGTGAAAATGTGGTGTGTCCACGTTGCATTTGGGCCGTTTTCTGTCGCGGCCACTAGGCCTACCCACACAAAAGAGGTATCATTTTTCTCAGAAGCCTTTGAGGAATGCGGGCTGGGTGGAATTTTGTGGATCCAAGCAGATTCCAGAACTTTCCACCACAGAAATGTGGGGAAAATGTGGTTTTTTGGGGCAAAGTTTGAGGTTTGCAAGGGATTCTGGGTAACAGAACCTGGTGAGAGCCAGTCAAGTCACCCCATCCTGGATTCCCCTAGGTGTCTAGTGTTCAAAAATGTATAGGTTTGCTAGGTTTCCCTAGGTGCCGGCAGAGCTAGGGTTCAAAATCTACAGCTAGGCACTTTGCAAAAAAAGGGTCAGTTTTCACTGTGAAAATGTGGTGAGTCCACGTTGTGTTTTGGGCCATTTCCTGTCGCGGGCACTAGGCCTACGCACACAAGTGAGGTACCACTTTTCTCGTAAGACTTTGGGAAATGCGGGTTGGGTGGAATTTTGTGGATCCACGCAGATTCCAGAACTTTCCACCACAAAAATGTGAGGAAAATGTGGGGATTTTTGACAAAGTTTGAGGTTTGCAAGGGATTCTGGGTAAGAGAACCTGGTGAGAGCCAGACAAGTTACCACATCCTGGATTCCCCTGGGTGTCTAGTTGTAAAAAATGTATAGGTTTTCTAGGTTTCCTAGGTGCCGCCAGAGCTAGGGTTCAAAATCTACAGCTAGGCACTTTGCAAGAAAAGGGTCAGTTTTCACTGTGAAAATGTGGAGTGTCCACGTTGCCTTTTGGGCCAATTCCTGTCGTGGGCCCTAGGCCTACCCACACAAGTGAGGTATCATTTTTCTCAGAAGACTTTGGGAAATTCGGGGCGGGTGGAATTTTGTGGATCCACGTAGATTCCAGAACTTTCCACCACAGAAATGTGAGGAAAATGTGTTTTTGTTTACAAAGTTTGAGGTTTGCCAGGGATTCTGGATAACAGAACCTGGTGCATGCCAGACAAGTCACCCCATCCTGGATTCCCCTGGGTGTCTACTTTGCAAAAATGTATAGGTTTTCTAGGTTTCCCTAGGTGCCTTCAGAGCTAGGGTTCAAAATCTACAGCTAGGCACTTTGCAAAAAAAGGGTCAGTTTTCACTGTGAAAATGTGGTGTGTCCACGTTGCGTTTTGGGCCGGTTCCTGTCACGGGCACTAGGCCTACCCACACAAGTGAGGTACCATTTTTCTTGGAAGACTTTGGGGAATGCGGGGTGGGTGGAGTTTTGTGGATCCACGCAGATTCCAGAACTTTCCACCACAGAAATATGAGGAAAGTGTGTTTTTTTGACAAAGTTTGAGGTTTGCAAGGGATTCTGGGTAACAGAACCTGGTGAGAGCCAGTCAAGTCACCCCATCCTGGATTCCCCTAGGTGTCTAGTTTTCAAAAATGTATAGGTTTGCTAGGTTTCCCTAGGTGCCGGCAGAGCTAGGGTTCAAAATCTACAGCTAGGCACTTTGCAAAAAAAGGGTCAGTTTTCACTGTGAAAATGTGGTGTGTCCACGTTGCGTTTTGGGCCGTTTCCTGTCGCAGCCACTAGGCCTACCCACACAAGTGAGGTACCATTTTTCTCTGAAGACTTTGGGGAATGCGGGCTTGGTGGAATTTTGTGGATCTACTCAGATTCCAGAACTTTCCACCACAGAAATGTGAGGAAAATGTGTTTTTCTGACAAAGTTTGAGGTTTGCAAGGGATTCTGGGTAACAGAACCTGGTGAGAGCCAGTCAAGTCACCCCATCCTGGATTCCACTAGGTGTCTAGTTTTAAAAATGTATAGGTTTGCGAGATTTACCTAGGTGCCGGCAGAGCTAGGGTTTAAAAACTACAGCTAGGCACTTTGCAAAAAAGGGTCAGTTTTCACTGTGAAAATGTGGTGTGTCCATGTTGCGTTTGGGGCGTTTCCTGTTGCGGGCACTAGGCCTACCCACACAAGTGAGGTACCATTTTTATCGGGAGACATAGGGTAACACAGAATTGTAGAGCAACTGTTATTACCTATTGACTTTCGATGCATTTCTGCCTTCCAAATGAACAACAATGTGTAAAAAAGGAGTCACTTTGAAAAATGTCCTATAATTCTCATGCTAATATGGGTACTCACAATTTCGGAAATGTGCAAATAGCTACTATTTCTAGACTCTATATTTTGTTCCAATTTCAGAAATACATAGGTGTCTTTCATCCCGATTTTTCACTGTATATATTTTCCCAAATTAATTGCTATATACCCGGTACATAATAAAAAACCATTGCAAGACGCTACTCAGTTATTGGCTCTGAGTTCATCGGGTTCTTGGTGAACCTACAAGTCCTATATATCCCCACAACCAGAAATGTCCAGCGGATGTAACGGTATATTGCTTTCAAATGTTTGTCATAATTAGAAGAATTTACAGGTAAAAACGTTGGCACAAATGGCTGTTTTTTTCAACTAATTTTCAATTTTTCCTATTTTCAACTGTTAGTTTCTATAAAGAAACCTTGACGGATCTACACAAATGACCCCTTGCTGAATTCATAAATGTGTCTACTTTTCTAAAATGTATAGCTTTCCAGGATCCATTATTGCTTTCATACCCATTTCTACCATTCACTGGAAGAAGGTTGAAAGCACAAAAAATAGCAAAAATAGACTATGTCCCAGTAAAATGCCAAAACTGTGTAAAAAATGTTGGTTTTCTGACAAAAGTCTGTCAGTCCCTGAAAGCTGGGAAAATGGTGGTTTCAGCCCCACAAACCCTTTGTTGATACCATTTGCAGGGAAAAAGCCAGACGCTTTCATTTGCAGCACTTTTTTCCCATTTTTAAAAAAACCCACAGAATTTAGCTGTATTTTGGCTCATTTCTGGGTCCCCTCCAGGTGAATCCGCAAACCCTGGGTACCTTTAGAATCCCCATGAGGTTGGAAGAAAAGGACGCAAATTTGGCGTGGATACCTTATGTGGTCAAAAAGTTATAGGGGCCTAGCACGAACTACCCCAAATAGCCAAAAAAGGCTTAGCACAGGGGGAAGGGGGGAAAGGCCTAGCAGCGAAGGGGTTAAAGGAAACTGGGCACAATGCTCATAATGTAATGAAAAGTAATGAGTCTTCTCAAGAAAGTGTTACACAAAAGGAGAAAAGTACACAAAGGAGTAATCATTAGAAATCCGCGCACGTTAGATGAACCGATGAGAAACTTAAAACAAGCCATAACAATGAATCATATCTGTAGAAAAGATACATTTTTATTGAAAGTATATGAATACATTGTGGTGATTATTCCAAATAAAGCTCTGTTGTTTTAAGATAAAATAAAAAACTCTCTGTGAATCTGTAGATAAGGGGCATTAATCCCCTCTCATCTCCGAAAACAACAGAAAGACGTGTGATAGGCTGTGTCCAATGCTGTGAAGTCCCAGCCAGGCCATACCTAAATTCAATCTAATGTCCTGATGTTTTTTTCCTATGTACAAGCCATCCTTTGTCTGAGCATCCATGCAGCCCTCGACATAAAATGAAAGCGAACGCATCAAGCGGGTTTATGTACAGTTGATTGTAACAGAAAACACATGGCTGGTCATGGCTTTAAGGGAGAAAAACGGATTAGAGCAAGCCCAGAGCATGACTGAAAAGAGTTATTCAAGCAGTCCACTGTATCATTTAGCTTCACAGCGGCACAGATACCTAATCTAACATACAGCAGGCCATCTGTAATGAAAGAGATTTCTGCTGCATCACTTCTCCTGGAACTGCTGCTGAGAGACTTGCGCAATAATAGCTCAGTGTACATTTTGGAAAGGAAAGTGACTCGGGTGAGATAAGGTATCTGCAACTGTAGTGGAGCCTTTTGGAAGCTGATTGAAATAACATCTGACAAGGGAGGTGTAAAGTGACTGCAATTATGTGCTTTGGAGGGTGCTGAGAGCACATCCATTGACAATGCCTCGGTGATGTTTGGAACACAGCAATCATCTGCTAGCCTACCTAGAAATCTTCTCTGTACCCCGAAAAGGATGAATAATTTCCAGCAGTGTCCCCCAGTGTAAGCCTAATTGTAACTGAAAAAAAAGGTGCATTCACTAAATCTTTGCAGTGCGCTCATAAATCTCGCTAACTGCTAACATAAAACTGGCAACTTGGAGTGAAGGTAAAAAAAAAAAAAGAGAAGAAAACACTGCCACGAAAACTGGTTCTTTCAAGAGCATCACTGGCGATATTTTTGAATTTTGCTGAAAGTAGACACAGTATACATTTCTTTCCTTTTTCTTGCATTCCCGTTCTCTCTTTTTTCACCTTTTTAAATTAATGAGGCAGTGTGATGTTGCATAGCCTTGGTGCCAATTAAATGTGTGCCTGTTTCTGCAGAGAAAACGTGACTTAAGTATTTAAACTGCTATTGTCGCAGACAGGTGTGTTCTAGGCAGAGAGGGCAGATTTACAAGCCCCTTGCGCCACTTTTGCGTCACTTTTCCCATGTTAAAAGTGACGCAAAAGTGGCGCAAGAGGCTTGTAAATCTGCCCCGAGTGTCTGCTGCGTTCTTGCCAAGATAAATCAGCCAACTTCAACAAACACTCTACGTGACTTGAGAAATAGCAGCCGACTCACAGATGTTTGATCTTTCTATAGTGGAACTTTTCCAAGAAATGCTTGAGGCAATTAGAACTTTTTGTTAAATCCCCGTACTCTTGCCCTGGTCGCTTTATATATATGATGTGCTTTTTTATACTCTGTCCTGGTTGAAATCACTTACTGATGTGTTCTAATCAATGCAGCTCTACATTGTTTCAGCTGGAGCCAATGGTGCTTTTGGTGGTCGAAAAGCAATACCACAAAACCTTGAAACAGTTGTGAACATTTACAAATTCTCTTAAAATTTATGGGCATATTTGCTACCATTTTATATTGGATTTGCCGCAAAAATGAAACTGTCTGCTCTAAAATGTTTATTTTGGATTTACTGCCCCAAGCAAAATTTTATTTGTGCAGGAAAGGAGCCCTAAAGTAATGGAAAGTACCACTAATGTTGTTTTTCATAGCTTTTTTATTATTGCTTTACGACCGGGATGTGTACTATGGGTGGTACATGGGCATTCCCTAGCACACACCAATATTTTGTGATGCAAAGTCCTATCTAATAAAATGTGTAAATAGGGCTTTGTGTCAAAATAACACCTCTTTGATCCTGGTGTTAAAAAGGAGAAATGTTTTATCTTCCCCAAACTTTTCTGACTTTGCATGTTTGTTGCACCGCTTAGCACAGATATAAAGTGGGAAAGTTTTAAAGTTGTCTAGGAATAGTATTTTGTCCTGAAAGGCTACCCTTCCAGTACAAAACATGGTAGACATCAAACAGACACCTTTGGACTATGGTTTAAAGATGTTGGTGTGGCACTATGTAGCAAGTGCTATGGGAAGAGAGCAGTAGTGATGTGTCTTGGCCAATATGGCACTGTCCTGCTCTCTCTTTCACACAGTGCAGCAATTTTCGTTTCTTCACTGCCATGCGTATCAACCTGGTAAATATGGTCTGCATTGTGAAATCAAAATCTCTTTATGGTTGCCTTGCAAGCAGAGGACAGAATAAGTCATTGATCCCAATGTTAACAGATTTGGCGGCATATTAACAAGGGCTTTATCTCCGCTTTTTTGGCTTAAAAAGCCAAAAAAGCGGAGAAAAGACTATCGCCCTATTTACAAGAGGGTGCTAAAATGCATAAATCGCATGTTAGCACCCTTTTTCCCGACGCCTCCCTTTGCATCTCTAATGAGATGCAAAGTGGGCGTCACTGGGCGTACCCCGGATGGACTACCTTGTAAAATATCGCTGATGTTCACATCGCGATATTTACAAGGCAGCCCACAGGATTTTAGCACACGTTAGATTTTGGCGAAAATGGCGGTTTTTGCCAAAAACTAACGTCTGCTAAAATCCTTACTTACCTATGCTTAACATAGGGGGTGGATTATGCTGATACAACCACAGGGTCGTATCAGCAAGGTTATCGCTGTTTTGCAGGGAACATCGCTGGAAAACCAGCGATGTTCCCTGTAAACGGCGATTTCCTCGCTATCTCTGGAATTTACATCGCCCTGGAGAAACGCGTTGTTAATCACGCGCTACCAGGGCGATAAATTCCAGGGATAGACGGCAATAAATAACAAAGCGCTAAGCGCGCTTGCGTTATTTATCCCCGTCCGTTGTTAATATGCCCCTTGTTTTCTCCTTGTCCCTACTCACATAAACATTGGGAACCATCTTGGTAATGCGGTTTTGGAGATTGCAGTGAGATACTGTGCGAGGATATACGGTCTAGTTGCAAAGAGAAGTCATTGTTCTTTCCCCTAAGGTTTAAGTCTGGCATTAGCCTAAACCTTTTGATTTTACAAGAATTATACATATATTATATTCTTACCTTTAAGGGCATTCAGCCAGCCAACTTTATCCACCGCATGTGGATGCATGCAGGGGGCATACCAAGTGCCCCCTTTGTGCATGCACATAGGTTCCTGCACTGCATGGACTCTCAAGTCCATGCTGTGCAGGGCCCCTGTAGATCGGTCCCATTGCAGTGCCTTTGTGCCTTTAAAAGAGGCACCGCCATGCGACTGCCAAGCCACCTGCCTGTCAGTCCACTTGTAAGTCGTAATCTGGCAGGCGGGCGGGGTGACTTTTGGCAGATCCGTGGCTCGGAGGTTTGCACCACCACGCCCCTCTTCCGAAAAGTCTTATCGACCCCATATTCTTATTTAAATATGTGGGTTGACGCCACAGACCTACAGCCCACATATGCCGTTTACCTTCCACACTAGTAGTGTATTTCCTGCCCCATTTACTGTGGCCTTATAGGAAAGTTAAATAAGCATGCCATATTACAGTTGATTGGGATATTCACTGTCAGATTTGACTATTTTGGCCATGGTGGGACAGAGGTAAATAAGTAGTGGGAGGAGCAGCAGATTAAAGCAAGTGGAGTTCCCGTATCCCCTTTCTAGGAAAATTCTCTAGTACCACAGTATAGGCACTTCTTTGTAGGATTTCTTCAGATCGTAATGGGTATCAAGATTGCTGTCACCGGTGAGAACTGCTCACACCATGTGCACACCTTGACATTTAGAAATAATAGGGGTTCATTGATTCTTCCACACAAGGCACAATAGAAAAAGAATCCAAATGACAAAAATTTGAACAGATGTAGTGTGCAGTTCTGGAGTGGGTCCTGCCTATGCTCATGTAATAGATGCAATAAGCTAGCCCACCACCTGTGAACTAGGCCCAGAACGCACTATTGTGTGCTTGAGGGCCTCAGTATCAAACACTCATTATTCACTTTTTAATAATGTACAAAAACTTCTAGAGACAATGGTAATGATCCTAGTTCTGTTGTATACATTTTATTCAAAGCATATCAATTTCAAGCTTTCAATACAAATACAAATGTTGCTCTATACTTGTAGATGAATGTTGCTGAAATATGATTGTGTGAGATGAAAGGTTGACATTTTTGATGATGTAACACAATTCCTCTCGGGTGTAGCACCCTTCGTTAGGGGTAGCTATGAGTAAAGAGAAAAGGATTTAAAAGAAGCATCCTAAAAGTCAGGTAAAAAGCAGTATACAATAAGGACAGCAGAAAATGTGGAAAATAAGGAGCGAAAAAAGGAGAGGAGAAAGAATGTGTGCAGAAGGAGATAAAAAGAATCTCGCTCCGTAGCTAAGTCTGGGCCATGAACTCCGCTCTGCTCGCGGAGTTTGTGGAGTTTTCCAAACTCCGCGTTACGTGGAGCTTGCAGAGTTCCCAAAAACTCCGCTCTGTGTAGCGGAGCTAGTTTTTTCCTCGTTCACCAACGTCAAATTGGCGAGTACGAGCGAGGACAATCCACCTTCCAGCAAGATATTTCATCATTCGCGATCTTCAACGTCAGGTTCGCGAGCACGAGCGTGGAAAATCAACCTTCCGGCGAGATTTATCAACGCGGGCGGTCCGATTTCTCATTGCGAGTGATCACGTATGCTCGCAACTGCTCGCATTGAGAAACCACCCGTTCGCGTTGAGAAAGCTGCTGCTCGAGTAAAAATCTACTCAAGTGGCAGAAAAGAAACAGCACCCGCTTGCGCCTACTTGCGCTATGCATGATGCCGTTCGCGATGATTGCACAGTGCGGACAAACACCCAGTGGTGAAAATCACCGCAAACGGCATTTATCTAACGCACTCCACCACTTGCGGAGCTCGGCGTAGCGCGGCGGAGTTGTTTTTTGCACTACTCTGCGAACTCCGCCCAGGCTTATCCGTAACAACAATCTGCATCATGGTGAACCTCGAATTTGAATAGAAAATGAATATGTCCATGTGAACCGTCACCGGTGAGCCAAACAATGACCCTCATTTTGAAACACCAGTGAATCATGCAACTCCCACCTATTGTGAATTTGCTGCAATGCGTAAACAAATGTGATTCAAAAGCAAATGACATGCACGCAAAATCGAGCAGATAACTAATGTGCATGCGAGTTCCTGGTGGTCAGTGGGACTACATTACCCAGCGTGCAACACAATTGAGCTGATCATATGCCAATGATTGCACTCACTGTCAGCACTGTTTCTTATTTTGTTGGATTTAGAAAAATTCTTCCAAGGGTAAACGAAGCATGATGACTATTCATGAAGCGCCCAGCCTGAAATAAGTGAGTAATGGCTTAAAAAAATATGAAATGCATGAAGTGACATGAGCATGCAGCCTTTTCAGAGGAAATAAAAGTGAATACTTGGAACCAGACTATCTACGTGTATCTGGACAGGTCCAGATCCACAAGTATGTGAAAGCCACTCATAATAATAAATCCAGCTCCTGGATCAGCAAACAGCAATCTAATCTAACTAACACATAAACAAACACAAAGTGAGTACTCAGTCGTGCCCATTATACACAAAACGTGCTAAAACATAAGTGCTGAATGTCAGCGCAAAGTGTTATCTGAGATGGGAATCAAAGGTGTGTCCACGTGCATCAGCGCATTGCCATAAAGTGAGAGAAGGCTGTGTGAAACACAATGATGTTTTTAGAACAACAGATTACGTGCCATTACATGATCAATAGTAGAAACAGAAGACAGACCTATCTCAGACTATCAGGGAATTAGGAGTGGTAGACAAAAGTGAAAACAAGTAAACAAGCAAAAATATAACTCTTATATGGTTGTAAACATAAATAAATGAATACATATTGTGGAGCACTATACAATTATCACATTGGTGGAAAATTGGAAGATACATGTTAACAAGTAATTGTGATGTACTTATAACAGTATCACATTGGTACATTCACACCATTTTACGAGAGATTCTTAAATAGTCTGTAGTAATTATATCTGTCATAAAAATTAAAAAATTAAAAATCTGACCACATGCAGCTTACTAAAATGTCTGAGTGCTCCCTAGTAAACAAAGGTAAAATGCAAACAACGTGAAAACACAATAATAAACAAGAAAATTGCAAAAAGTGGCAAAAAGAGTGACCAATGTAGGCGGATGTGTATGATTCGTGTCTCAAGACTTCAAACTAAGGAAGCTGTGTAGAACACTAGACTCTACAAGAAACATGCCATCCCTAATTTTTCATTGAGGCCATTGGGTAATGTACTGTCAAGATATTTAATCAAAATTTTAATTTTGAGGTTAACTATGATAGCTTCCAGAATTGTGAAATGCAGCTCTGCAATATTGTGATTATGATCCAACCAGTGTGCAGCCAAGCAAGAGTCCTTGTTTTTGTTCCTATTTATGCTTTTATGTTCCGTGATTCACACTTTTATTTTCCTCTCTGTTTTCCCCACATACACTAAGCCACATGGGCATTTGATGGCGTGTATTACATTTTGTGTGTTGCAATCATCTATTTATACCTCTGTGAGACGTGACACGGGCTTGTTTGGTGGATGACAATATCTCGTGCATGTATTTGGTATGTGAGTGTGAAAAAATGGGTTTGTTGTGAAACAGACCTTTGAAATGTGGTTCAAATTGAAGTAACTTCCAGCGGTGATTTATGTTCCATTTAATAGATGAGGATTTTGTGGAGAATTTTGATACAAAGACTTCACGCAATGGTTTCTCTGTGGTTTTGTGCTGCAACAAAATCGAACGATCCATAGTTTGTACTCATAGCACAGAGTTCAATTCATATTCCGGATAACCTCGCTGACTGAACTTGAATTTGTATGCACATGGTCTGACTGCAAACTTCTTGATCTGTAATGATTCTTTTTATGCATATAAACTGTGAAAGCAGTAAATGTTTTAATGATGGAGGGTGGAAACTAATGAAAAGTAAGGTTATATTCAGGTCCATGGGTTTCCTGTATACTCTTGTTGATAGGCCAGTTGGCTTTAAATCAAGTTGAACATCCTGATACGTGATCCTGTGTTTTCTGATTGTGTGTGTGAACTGTAGCCTAGAAGTTTGCTGACTTAATTCCATGCTTTGTTGCTTCAAAAGGTCTTTGGACCCCTTCCATATCAGAAACATGTCATCAATGTATCTGAGGTAGATAACCAAATTCTCCTGCCAAGTTTTGGAAGCTTTGATGAATTGATCCTCAAATCTGGCCATGAAAATGTTAGCATAGCTTGGAGCTCTGGAAAAGCACACTGAAGTGCCATTCTCCTGCAAATAAAAATTGTCCTTCCAAAGAAAATAACTGTGAAATTAACAGAAATTAAGTAGTTAAAAAATGACAACCTTGTTGGCACAAATCTCGTCTTGTTGTAGCAGGGCCCATTCTATAGCCTCTATTCCCTCATCATATGGTATCCAGGTGTAAAGTGCTGTGACGTCAATGGTGCATAACATTTAGGAGTCGGAGTCTGCAATCACAAGATGTGTCAAATGTTTCAAAAATCAGTTCTGTCCTGAATGTATGATTTCCAGATTTAAACCATTGGTTATAAAAAGTGTCCAGGTACCTGCCTAGAGGTTTATGTAGAGAGCCGCAACCTGACACACTTGGTCTGAATGGAGGATCCAAGGCACTTTTGTGAATCTTAGGTAGCATGTAGTGTCGATGGAGCCCTTTAGAGTCAAGAAAACCGCTTGTCCAAGGTTTGATCATCAATCGTCTTGACTATGGAAACGCTTTGTTAGCTTCAATTAACGAAGAGCTGGTCACCAGGCTCCAGGTTTTACAGAATACATACAGCTGCCAGGCTAGTACTAAACCTTCCTCCTCGGTCCTCATCAGCCCTCAGTTTGAAAACCCTTCACTGACTCCATATAAGGAAGCGGACCCGCTTTAAGATCAGCTGTCTGGTACACAAGACCCTGTTTCAGAATGGACCAAGCTATCTGGCCAAAAAACTAAACTGGTTCCTCCCTCATAGAAACCTTAGGTCTGGAACTAAACATCTTCTCACCCCGCTCAGGGTGCGGACCGCAAGGTATGGTGGCCGCTCATCTTCCCATCTAGCCCCCCGCCTGTGGAACGAACTCCCACTGCAGCTTCACACTATTTCGGATCATAAACAGTTCCGAAAGAAGCTTAAAACCTGGCTGTTCTGACCGCTCACCTTTTCACCCCGTTTTCAGCTGTTCTGACCGCTAACTTTTTCCCCGCTTTCAGCTGTTTTATTTTTTGTCTTCACCAGCTATCGCTGCAGCGCCCTGAGACCCTTCTGGGTGATATGTGCGCTTAATAAAACTCTATGACTATGACTAGTGTTGTGTAGTTCCAACTAATCCGTAGGATCTGTGCATTTTTTTAACACTATAAACTAAGGGCTTGGTGTCAAGACTCATTCAAGACACCCCTGCAGGATATGTTGGCCTATAGACCAGCTGGCTCACAGTACCACTATAAGCCCCCTAAACTACCAGGGAGTGAAGAGATTCTGGCAACCACTGAACATGACAACCCTGATCACTCAGGGATCATGGAAATAGTACAGAATCTTACGCTCAGTCACTCGTGCTCACTTGTTCTCAGAGAAATATACAGAGAATACACAGGAGGACCTTTTCAATAATATTTATTGAACCAGTGTTATTCTTGCACAAAATACGTGTGCTGCAATGATTAGGAGACAGAAGCAAATAAAGGAGAGTAAACAGTAGATATATTTCTACCATGGTACTGAAGCAATGAATATATGCAGGCTTATATGCAAAATGGTATTCTAACGTACTACGATGCAGACCCTGCTCTAAGTGTACCTAGAGAGTGTATGGGTGTAGAGCCAAGAATTCCCCCTAGAGACGATCCAACTCCATTACCTGATGGGAAACAGTGAAGGACCCCGTCTTGGTCTCAAATTGGACACCCCTCACGGAATGTCAGGCTGGTACGTGGTGATTTCTCAGCATGCAGGTACTTTCAGTGTCAGCAGAAGTGAAATGTTATTTTCTAGGACAATGTAAGGAATAAACTGCCTCGCTACATGGGCCTAACCCAGGAATATAACACCCACTCCCCATCCTAAGGGTAGATATATAAAAGCTATCTAAAAAGCCAGTATATCATTATATCATAAAATGGATAAAGGTAAAAATTACTCTTAACATCATCTAAAAGCAAGCTTCTCTTAAAAATATACATAATAAAAGGTAAAAACTACACTTAACATCGTCTAAAAGCAAGCTTCCCTTTAAAATATTCATAAAAGCCTTAAAGTCATTATACTGTTTGAAATCCAAAGCACTCCGAAAGCCATGGTGCCTAGAAAATTCAAAATAAAACAAAACTATTTTGGACAAATTTAGTTTATAAAACAATTCGAATTGTTCCCACACAGAAAAATGCCAATTATTTCATGTGTTCCGGGTGGCAGACACAACGTTGTTGTCCATACCAGCAGATGACGATCCTAGAGGCGCACCTCGAAGCAAATGTTTGGAGCAAAGGTGATTCCATTCAATTCCCACAGCAGCTGCTGAGGGAGAGACTACGTCCTGTATGTGCATTGTCCAAGTCACTAGGAGCCGAAGCCTCCATGGGTGGCTCAAGAAATGCATTCATCAGCAACGGAAGACGCTGTGGACAACAATACCCATGGGTCGTTAATGGGTCCAGCAGTACATCAGTGTCCAATGGCGCAACCAGTTGTGATCCTAGGTATATGTCTAATACGTATTCATGGCCGAAAAGCAGGCAGTAGAATACAGGTTGTATGCAAGTAAGTCAAACAGGCCTGAAGGACAAAAAACAGTGCTCTTCCAGTTCTC
Source organism: Calotriton arnoldi (assembly GCA_963921515.1). Taxonomy (NCBI): domain Eukaryota; kingdom Metazoa; phylum Chordata; class Amphibia; order Caudata; family Salamandridae; genus Calotriton; species Calotriton arnoldi. Next base: position 924,608 of record CAWUFW010005764.1, read on the forward strand.
GCAGTCCAAGTGTGCCAAAAATGTGAACCATTTACTCGATGCATTGTAGCACAAGCAGTGCTGTCTCCATCCTGAATCGAACTGGGACGTCCATTGCGGAGCCGAAAAGTTAAAATCAGGATTCCCCCAAAAGTAGCAGGACAAGTTGGAGCCCTCCAAAAACGCTTCCCAGGAGGGAGTGTATGAATGATGGAATACCTCATAAGATTGTCTGAAAGGTGCTAACCAGTCCAGAGCCGATACATTTAAAAAAATGCACTATTCCCCTAGTATCAGAAATGTTAAAGATACGATGGACTAGCTCCCCAAAATGCAGCAGGAAGTTAGTGTGGAGTAGTGTCTGTATCTCTGATGAGAACCTTGCAACCTGGAGATCAAACGTCTCTCTGGCCGAAGTTAAGGCCATATCCTGTTGAAAAAGCATGGCTTTCCACCTGCTAAGGGAATCAAAGCGTATGTTGGAAACATTTATCGAAAGCCACAGCGCTGCCTCCCTAATTTTGCGGGCAGGTGGAAACAGTACTTGTGTACAACAAGTGACTAAGGAATTAGCCATCACCAGATAAGCGATGCCCGGTTCCATTCCACAACAACCTTGATCATTCAGGTTCAAGTATCTCCCATTCGAGAGCAGTTGGAAAACTTGATGTATCACGGCAGCTAGGGAACCCTTCAGATATAGGACAAGTTTGAAACAGAAGCATTGAAGGCCGCGTGAAGAGAGATGTCTTTGCAAAGTCAGGACCGGCCTAAGGCTTCCTCACAGTCGGAACCACTCAAAAAAACATCTGTGTCCCCTTTCCTGCAGTTAAACCTGAACAGTAATTCCCAGTACTCATGCACATAACCTTCCCTAATGCTTTGTATCTGCCTACCTGTTGGCATTGGAGACAATATTGGAATTGGAAAGTCGTGACCGGTAGGGTGATGTAACCATGTATAATCCACTCTGTGGCCAGAATGTAGTGTTTGCAACGTCCAGCTCAGCGTTACGATGGAACGTAATTGTGACTGTCCATGTTGTAAAATAGACATGTCCTGCTGTATTATGTCGATTGCAGAAGACACAATGTTGCCCAGTGAATACATTCTGGATGATAAAGTGGTCATACCGTTTTCAACAACAGCCAAAGCCTTTTCCATATTAACCCTGTTGATCTTGCGCAATCTCTCTGCAGGTTCCTGCTGAGAAATCTTCCATAGCTCGTTGTATATTCCATACAAGTAGCACTTTTGACGTGGGTTTCTGGGACCTAGTAAAAAGTCCCTGAGATCCAGGTCATCAGAAAGAAGGCAAAAGTGTTGTTTCACCTGGGAAAGTGTTGAGCTCATTAGCCAATCTAGGCATAACTTCCCAACACTATATGATGTAACCACCCCTGTGTGTTCTGTTTGTACATAGCGTAGATCAGGTCTGTGCATAGATCAGGTCTGTTGATCTTAAACCCTCTGTGTTACCCAGGAATCTAGACTGACATTTATCTGTGTCTAGAGGCCAAACCAACCAACCCTGCTGATCGGAGTCTGATGTGTTGTATGATCCATTGCAGAGCATGGCATCTAATGTATGCTCACTGTACTTTGTATATCGTTGCCAATGTTCGAAACATGCAAATGTGCGAATGCGAGGTATGTTCAAATCTTTTGCCTTAGCTAAACCAAGATAGGAAGTCTGTTTCACTGTTTTATTCAGGAAAATCATATGATGTGGTATGATGTACGCTCTAAATAATGCCTCTTTTCCCTGAACCTGCCAATGTTTTGTTTCCCAGACCTATTTTATGTCTATTGTGGCTTTCCAAAAGTCAAAACCCTGTATAGACAGTTGGGAAATCAAGGAAGCAGAGTATATCAGCTTGGTGTTTGTGAGCATATTCTTCCTTACAGGTTTAGGTGCAAGCCTATAGTAATAAGAGGTTGGGTCTGATGTGTAAAAACTAAGGGTGGGGGAGTTGGTGGAGTGGCACTATGTGGAATCCTGCGGAGTTGCCTAAAAACTCCATGGAATTCCGCTCCGTCTTAGGCCACACCGAACTTACCTCTGCCTGTAGTCCTTCCTGACTCCGGGCTGCCTGCCTGCGTCCTCGGCGCAGGAGGATTCTTCTTCTCTTCCACTGGGCTGTAAAATGGAAACCCCTTCCTGCAGGACGCACAAGGACTGTGCACGGAGAATGCGCGCTCATGCTCGAGATCCAGGTAAGGGGAGGATTCAGGCAGGAGCTAGGGGTGGGTGGCAGGGGAAACCCCGCCACGTGGCGGAGTCGGAGTTTTTTGTCAACTTTGCACTCCCAGCGGAATGCAGAGTTGGCAAAACTAAGCAAACTCTGCTGTCGGAGCAAAGTTCCCCATCCAGAGTTAGTCAAAACCAGAAAAATATGCAAACGTTTGTGTAAAATATTTTTGAACTACCTATTGATGGTGTTGCACAGTGTTCCCTTTGGGTGCAATTGTAAAGAATGTGTAAAAAATTATGACCATAATGTTGATAACAGAACATATCACCAAACTTACTTGTACCATCATAAAATTCATCATTAGAAAATCCTGCTAATTGCTCTAGATGTGAAAGCAAATTATGCACAGTTTCAATGTCCCAATCATCATAATATTTAAAGAAATTTTAAACAAATATGGAATTTGCAAAAGTTCAGTAGGACCATACATCTCATATGCTACCCTGTCCCAAACTATTCCATCAGGAACTGGAACTTGCTGCAATGTTCACCAAGGGCAGGTCTCTCCGTTCATGGTGCAATGATGCATGTGGTTTTAGTACCAAGTTCACATGTTGGACTGTAGAGCGTTCTGGGAGATAATGTCCGTTCAGAAGTAGAAAAAAGACAGTCACCAAACCAATCTAGAGTACCAGGAAAAGTAATCCAATTGTAACCCAGAGCTGTATCCAGGGAGCAACAAGGTATTTCTTTTTCAGCCAAAGATAGAGAGAATAAACTTGTAGCTTGAAAGGGAGTGCTCGTGTTGGCAGTTCCGGTTCACTTGGACCCGATGAAAAGTCGTCATAATGCACAAAGTAGCCAGACGTCATCCGGTCTATTATTGGCAGCTCAGCAGAATTTGTAGAACTGGGAAATGACTCGATCTGTGGCATGTTGACATAGACGTCATAGATTTTTAAATTGAAATCTCTGTACTGGTTGATTGTACAGTTATAGTGGTTTCAATAGGGAGAAGTATCATTTCCTTGTTGCTGACTGCTTTTCTTTGGAAAGTGGAGTCTTCATTTAATATTAAAGCTTCGATCTGAACTTCCTGCACAGTAGCAAGAGGAGATTGGTTGCTACCCAGCAGCCCACGCGATCTACTGTTGAGAATCGGCCACATAGTGTGGTTTCATCAGATCGATGGAGACAAACCTTTTGTCTCGGCGACTGGCAAGAGGCGAAAGAAGTACAGTTCTAGTACCTTCAATAGTCAGAACAGGTAAAGGTGCTCTAGAAGATGGCCCAAATTCTTTTTTTATACACTATTTTCTCTCTGACAAGGTCCCCATTCTTCGGGACCCAGGCAGGTCTTGCCGATACTGCTTTCACTTCCCCAGTGGCGGTGCATTTCTCTTGAACGTTGCTTTGTAAAGCTCTGTATTCTTTTAAGTCCTGTAAAACATCCAAACTATCATTGAGGTCAAATGGGGTTTCATCCGCTACTGTGCTGACACCATAGAGGTCTGGTACCCACATTCTCATCCCAAACAGCTTCTCATAGGGTGTACAACCCCCAGGGATTTTCTTGACATGTTATTAAGTGCCCTCTGGACCCCGCATAGGTGATTGACAAAACTGCCACCCGAGCCTAGTACCCTAGTTGTTAAGTATTGCTTTAAGTCCCGGTTCTTCCTCTCAATGACTGAATTTCCCTCTGGATGGTAGGGGAGGAGTACCGCAGTTTACAACCTAACTTCCCATGGCTTCTTTGTAAGTCTGAGAGCTAAACGCCGGACCCTGGTCGGAATGTAGTGTGCCAATCGCATATATCCCGATAAAGACTTGTAAATCATTTATAACAGTTCAGGCATCCATCTCGCATGAGCCCTTTTACAATTGCGCATTCCATGGAATATTGCTGTTTCGATCCTACTGCAGGTTGAGCAGATCCATCGGTGTAAATGATACATTCGTATCAATCTAGAGGCATAATTTCATTCGGCAGAGGATATTCTTGTTCGTACTGCAGGAATGCTTGTGTTTGTGATGTAGAGTCAAATCTGTAATCTTCTACATCTGTTGCAGTGATAGAGTTAGCCCATTGAATCCACCTTGGATGTAGAGCTTTAGCATTTGGAATGCTTGCTTTAGTAACCACCTCTAGGGTCGGTACTGGGGTGACGACAATTATTTATTTTCCGTGAGCCAGGGCCCTCTCTCTCCCATTACAGCAGTCTGTACAGCTGTGAGAATTTTCTCAGTGGATGCAAAACACATTTCAGCGTTTGTGTACAGATGTGATTTGTATGCTATAGGTACCGTATCACCTTCATTGAAAGTGATGTAAGTATACCCGGTAGGTCCAGCGACTTTGCAGATCACCAGGTTAGTTGTGTTGACACATGTGTGTAAATGCCTGGAAGCTAGCATGTCAGCTTGTACGGAACGTAAAATATCAGTATGGTCCTGTGTTGCACTGAAAAGTCAAGTTTAATTAAGTAGTATAATGGTTTTACCCTTTCTGTGTAACTTAAAATGTAAGTTCTGACAATATTTTAAAATCCTAAAATTTATTGCATTCTCTTCAGAGTTGTTGGAGGTTGTTACCTTAACTTGATAACTCGTATCCCAAAAAAGGACACTGAGGTGGGCTATTTTTGATTTCTTGAAATTAAATTTGTAGCCCAGGTAAGCAAACCCCACTTTTATGTTGTTCACTCTAGCCAAATGTTCCATTAATTCATCGTCCGTCAGATAAATATCATCTACATAGGACACTACCTCCTCTTCAATACTTTGAAGTAACTCTGTTACTCTGGCTAAAAAAAGCCCAGGGCTATTCTTATACCCTTGTGGTAAATGACAAAATTGACACTGAGACCCTAGCACTGAAAATGCGGTCACATATCTACTTCCAGGCGCTATATTATGGCAGAAAAAAAGATTTGTGATGTCTAGTGTTGTTTTGTATTTCTTTCGCATGATGTTATTCATCAGTGTGGCACTGTGTGCATTCTGTACTGCAAATGTGTGTGCATGCATTCAAATGTCTGTAATCTAAGACTAAACTATATGAATTGTTGGTTTTTATTATGGGAAACAAAGTATTATTCATAGATGAGGTGCAATTTTCTATTACAATATAAGGCAAAGTTCCTAGGCAGTTAAATGGCTTGAATTAGTTTAAACACTCATCAACAGAAACATGAATGATAAGAAGAACTCAGCGTGAATAGAAGAAAGCTACATTAAAATATATTTAAAAATTGCTTTATTCATGATTATAACAGTTAATTATATATATAAGAAAAAATAATAAGAACATTCATTCCAATAATGTGATAGACATAATGTGGTTCTAATGCAGATTTGATGTTGAATAGCCAAACAATTGGTCTCAAATAAACAAAACATTAATATATATACATGGACAAACTGAAAGACAAAATGACATGAACAACAACAAATAATGTGAGGTGGCTAACAGATGATTCTTCTCAACGCGCGTTTCGGCACTAACAGTGCCTTCATCAGGAGGGCCACACTGTTTTCTGTCTGAAAATAAGGTATCAGCAGCCTGAGCAGCCCTCACAGGTTGAACTATAAGTGTTCGCATTTTGTATTGTGTAAGATTTCTATACATTTTCACTAAATCTTCTTATAGCGTGCACTTTCTGTTGCACCTAACCTGTGAATGTTGGGGTGTGGTGTATACGAAGCTAAGACCGGCCAGGTCGCCCCTTCTTTACTGAGCGGACCAAGTCGCACGTTGTCTACTGTGTGGGGGAGGGTGCCTTTAAACCAATTTATATGCTCTTAGTAAGTTAACTGGACTTCTATGTCCACGTATGGAAAGTAGTCATCTGGTGTCTCATCTTCAATGTAAGTGTGAAACAACAGTTGCGTCCGTGCATGCGCCTGCAGCAGGGAATGTGACCCAAGAATAAAATACCTCTGTACTGAATGCTTCGTGTGCCTCAGCCACGAAGGTAACATCTCCACGCGTTGCCGGGAGTCCATGTTGTAATAATTTCATAGTAACTGCTTGTCTACAATTTTCGGAAATATTTAGAGTAGCTTCTTGTACTTCAACGCCATCTCCATGTTTGGTCATTGTAAAAATAAATTTTTATTTTTAATGAAAAATGAATTTGAGATTCTGTTGGTACAATATGGGAATATTTTTAATCGTTCAAGCTTGATAAAACCTACAGCCAATACATAGGACGTACCTACTCAACTGAGGTGGATACAGCATCATCATTCAACTTTATTTCTGTCGTGTAGACCATAAAAGTGCAAGTGCAAAGAACAACATACAAACCGATTTTAGAACTCAACCAGTGCAATCGGGACCAGATGAATGAGTACATGAGTTGGAATACAGTACAGTAAACGTTGACAAATTGTCGACCAAATAATAATTAATAAATACAATACAATAGGCTGAAACAAAGCTATTAAAGTTATCCATAGGGACACAGTCTAAACATCCATCAATAAATAGGAGGGCTTGAGGGCCGGGCTAGGATCACCACAACAAGGGCCCTTAACTAGATCATCCAAGTGGCCCACATTGCTGGCTGGTATCTACGCTTTTACATACTCAGTACTAATAAAAGAAATTACACAAAGGACCCAAAGCAGTGGCATGTGAATAACTTAAAACCATATGAATAAAATATCTAAAAAGAGTATTTATCTATATACAGGTTTCATACTTTAGAAAAATGCCTTCTGATTGCCCACATGTGACCTAAGAACTTGGCAACAGCACAAACGATCGTCTGGGTGGTATCTGCTCTTAGAATACATAGGGCCTCAACATGGCGACGCGTGCCCAGCAGCTTACAGATTGGTTTCAACCATTTGCGTCTTTGAATACAGTACTTGGGGCAAACAAAAGATACATGGCAGTGGTCTCAATAGCATATATGCACCTGGGACAATGGTGAGAAGGAGTGGATATCTGCCTCTAGGAGCTAGTGTACGAGTTTAATGGAAGTGATCCAAAACGACACTGCATATAGATTTTCCTGTCCAGAGGAATGGTGATGAAATCAAGATATTTTTCATAAGATCCAACAATTTTAATATTCATAAAACCCAAAGTTAGGCGTCCCAATGAGGAGCTAGTAACTGAACCCTGGGCTACCCAATCCCAATACTGTTTGTTTTTAAGTGCATCTTTCCTAAGGGGCGGAAATTGGCTTTTACTGTCCCAGAGGCCCTCTAAACCTAATGCTCTCAAAGAGGAATTCAGATTACAAATCCAGCCAATCTTCCTAGAATGGTCAAGTGTGACCGCTTCATCAAAGGCTGCAGTGTACGAGGACAGCTCCGGGGTAGTCCTAAAGCACAGCCAAAATAAAAAGGGGCGAAGTTTAGCCTTCTCTACAATGGTAGCTCTACGCATATCAAGTCTTAACGGGTGTAGTGGCGTGTTCTGTGGTAATGAGACTAAGGACCTCAGATACTTGTTCTCCGAGTTGAGTAAAGCACCCATTCTATCAAAGCCCCATAATTCTGCGCCAAAAAGCGCGGACCCCTCAGCTTTAGCCTCATAGATCTGAAGTGGGGCTGCGACTGGTTTGGTAAAAGATGTACTATGTTCTTTGAACAGGGCCCCAACAATTTGTCTATGCTTGAGCGTCTGCTTATCTATATGGGGTTTCCAAGACATATCTTCGGAGATGGTAATTCCCAAGTAGTCAAAAGAGTGCACCCCTTCTAAGGGGACCCCTCCCATTGTAAATTTACCTTTGAATTACTTTTGTGGGTTGAGGAGCAGAAGCTTCCTCTTTAGGGTATTCGCCTCTAGACCCCGTAGGTTGCAGAATGTTTTGAACCGGTTTAAAAGTAGTTAGAGTCCACTTGGTGTTTTTGATACTAACAAGGTATCCTCAGCGAACAACAGGGTTACCACTTTTTCTCCCCCTAGGCTTGGGGCATCCGCTGGAACCAGTGAGAGATGCTGGACTACATCATTCACAAAGAGGGAGAAAAGAGTGGGGGCCAGAGAGTCGGATTCCTTTTTCCCACTATGGACGTCTCCGGCTTAATGTGAGTAGGGGTCTCTGAGAAAGCACAACTGAACTACTCAGATTTGACCATTAAATAAGTGCCTAACCAACGTTGGCAGCACCGTGTCGTATAGTTCCTAGTAATCCGTAGGATCTGTGCATTGTGTGGACACTATAAACTAAGGGCTTGGTGCCAAGACTGATTACGGACACCCCAGTAGGATATGTTGGCTGATAGACCAGCTAGCTCACAGAGCCACTGTAAGCCCCACCTAACCTACCAGGGAGCGAACAGTTTCTGACAACCACTGAACATGACAACCCTGATCACTCAGGGATCATGGAAACAGTACAGAATATTTCGCTCAGTCACTCTTGCTCACTTGTTCTTATGGAAATATACAGAGAACACACAGTGGTACGTTTTCAATAATATTTATTGAACCAACGTTATTGTTGCATAAAACACGTGTGCTGCAATGATTAGGAGACAGAAGCAAATAAAGGAGACTACAAGCACCAAAAGAATAAACAGTAGATACATTTCTACCATGATGCTGAAGCAATGAATATATATGCAGGTATATATGCAAAATGGTAATCTAACGTACTCCTACAATGCGGACCCTACTCTAAGTGTCCCTAGAGTGTGTATGGGTGTAGAACCAAGAATCCCCCTAGGGACGATCAAACCCTATTACCTAATCGGAGAGAGTGAAAGACCCCGTCTTGGTCTCGAGTTGGACAACCCTCGCGGAATGTCATACGGGTACGTGGTGATTTCTCAGCATGCAGGGACCTTGGGTGTCAGCAGAAGTGCCTCCCTAGCAATCTATCGGGATGCCTAATATTTATAATAAAAAGCAGCCTTTGCGATGTGTGTGCTAGGTTAGTGATGTTATGGATATGTGGATATCGCTGTCGCCTCGTGGATGAAGATAGGACGATTTTTATACTTACTACTTAGAGAAGCCTAGTACATGATGTTCAAGGCAACGTGAAAATGTTGTGAGAAGCTGGATGTGTAAACAAAGTAGTTTCAGAGAAACTAATCCAACATTGTCATGCATGCAATGTGTTCAAAAGTTCACAGCTGAAATGTTGTTTTCTAGGACAATGTAAGGAATAAGCTGCTTCGCTACATGGGCCTAACCCAGGAATATAAAAGTAGAATCTGGGTCCACGAGGAAATTTTGTTAGTAAGAATCGTTTCATGTTAACATTAATTCAACCATATGAAAGAGCGTTATCCAAAATTTGTTTAAAAATGATGATGAATTCCATAGTAGGATCTTGATCAAGAAGAATATATGTATTGTCATCCAACACATGTGATGTAAGTTTCTCCTCATAGTATGCCCTTTCCATTACAACCAAAGCTCACCCTTTATCAGCCAGCTGGAATATCAGATTCTTGTTGTGAGCCAATGCCAGCAAAATGCCTTGTTCTTTTTGGGTTATATTCCCGGGTTGTGTTGACTGATAGTTGATGTGTTGAAGAACTTTTTTGGCTAATGCCTCAAACCTATCTGAAGTTTTGTGTGGCGTTAGTGCCAAAAAATACGCTTTTAGGTTTAAATTCTTGGTAAACAAGTTCCTCTTGTATGGTAGTATTCAGTGGTAAGTTGTCAAACAAGCATTTGCAATGCTATCGGTCTCGAATTTTTAGAGTTTAAGCTATTGGCATTGTAAATGGCAATGCCTTTTATTTATCTGTTTTGATAATTAACACATAAATAAAAGGCATTGTCATCTACAGCTCAAACTCTTCACACACCCCGTCCCAGCACTGTCCGTCCAAGCTCGGCTCCCAAGAACTACCGTCCACCCTCAGAAGCCCCATCACTCCTCCTCCCCTGAGAAACGTTGCCCCGCCGTCTCCCACAGAGAAACAATGATCCATTCTAAAAAGCACTGTCCCACCCCCTCCCCCATACAAAGAACTACTGATCCATCTTGTGCAGCTATGCCCCCACACACACACGAAGAAACGCTGTCCATACCAACATTGCCATGGCCTGTCGCTCATGGACATAGAGCTTATCACTACTCCAGTGTGTCACCAGTAACAACCAAAATCTGAACGGTGAAAGTATAACAGGGCAGAAGGGAGGGAGTTACGACAACATGAACAGAAAAGACAGACAAAGGATTTAAGTACAACACTCTATAGATGGGGATTTATTCTGCATTCAAATGTGGCGAGGTGGGTGGCTGTCAAGGACATTCTATATCAGCATGGCGACAAGCATGTGTGTGCAGTGAGACTGTAAGCTACTTTACAACCCTAGCCCCCACTCCACTGGTTTAGATAGTGGTTAACCATGAGGCATTACAGCGGGAGGAGGGGGGCTTACCTTGCCACCTATAGGTGACAGCATGGCTGTTGCATACAGACTACCATTTGGGGAGCCCAAGGAAGTAAGTCAAGAGAAAAATAAAAGGAGTTGAATTTCCCACTAACTTGCACTGGAATGGAGTTATTTTTAGGAGAGAGAAAGCTTTAATATCATTTTTTAGACAAAGCATTGACCTTTGTTTTCAGAGATGCCCATCCAGCTGCAGAATTGCACACTGTGAAACTGGAAAATCTGGGATCAATGTCGGCTGCCCTGCTTGACTAAATTGTGTGATCCTAAGCAAATACTTTATTGTACCGTACCGAGCCTCCTTATTTATTTATTAATATGAGAGTACCTTGAAATACGTGAGTTCAGGAAGTGCACTGTACACAAAACTTTTATGTTTGATTTACTAACCTATAATGTCGCACTATCTATAGCAAGAATGTAAGCCACATATAGGGCACACATGACCGCTGCTTTGCCTCTTACTTTATTAATAGCATCGCCATCAGGGTGGGGCATGAATGCTAGTTATTTCACGTCTAAAAACTCTCGCTTGTAATAAATAGCCCTCATCAATATGATGTACTACGGTGAAACACTTTTGCGTGTTAAAGAAAAGCACTCTTTTGAGATCTTTCCTGCATGATTGACATGCCAAATATTTTCAAGGCTCGGCTTGTACACGGACTATTAAAGCCAAAACGACCCTTATCTCTCCATTTTAAAACATTGGCTCGCGCACCTCTAATCTGCATCTTATATCTCGGTCCTATTTATGCGGTTATCGTGTTTGCATACGTTCAATATACTGTGATGTACTGTACTCTGAAAATATTGTGACTAATTCGGTCATGTGGAAGTATTCTATGCCCTGCTGTTACCACTCAACATATGCAACGACATTCTGCGCAAAGGATCTTAGATACAGCGCGCGGAAACTCGACTGGAGTTGGCGCTATAGTAGATAAGAACTAAACAACAGGCATTGGCAAAGCCAATAGGTCTGGTTATGACCAAATTGTTTACGGCTGTATCAACTCTCCCGTTTGCAGTTCCTCTTCTACATTATATTCCCTATTCCTCCGAAATTCACACAGGTGTCCAGCAGAAAGCGTAAATATAATTCAGCCATTTTTTTAAGCGCTTCCTCATGAGACTATGGTACTTTTGTGGACTACGCTGCAAATGGAAAAAGAAACCAATGCATTTATTTCCGCCAACAGCGACCTTTATCGCAAGCTTTGGAAAGTTGAAATCTATGAACTATAGAGAGGCCGTGGCCTTATGGCCAGAGCTGCGGAATTTGGAACTGGGGGACCAGATTGGAGTCTCGGTGTCCGCCTAACATCCTGTGATTCTGGACAAATCACTTAATCTACCCGCGCCTTAAAAAAAGTGACATTTTGAAATATAACAGGTGATCATGTAAAGCGCTCCGATACCTTAGGGTCGAGTTCGCGCTATGTAAAACTACAAGGAAAAAAAAACCGAACCCGCCCCCGGCTTCTTTCATATCACGCACTGATCTTTAAAACATATCACCTTGCATCCTTCCTGGCCAAGCCATTTCTTTTGCACATCCACATATCGTTTCCACCCTGTAGCTGCTCCCCTCTGGTCTGTACACTGTTTCCAATCATAAAACTCACATCTCGTTCCTGTTCCAGACGCCCCAATTACATTTTTGTCCATGCACCCTCCGCTTGCCCGCCCCAGTTGATACCCGCCACCCCTTCATACTAATGTTCATAAGCCCCTACTCACCACTTCTGCGCTGCCCGCCTCTTTAAGTTTCAGCGCTCTTAAGTAGCTTCACGGATGCAGTGCCTACGGTCATCATGGATGCAGTGCCTACGGCCATTAACTACAATAACGAGGGAGAGTTGTCCTGAAAGAGGCAACAGGTCACCATCCTGTCTGAGTCCTCCGGGCTCGTTGCTGCGCCTCCGTCCAGCCCCTCGGGGGTCGACTCAGTGCTATAGTCGTTCGCTGCTTGTGCTGTCTCTGCCTCCCGCCGTGAAGTGGCAAAACGCCTCTGTTTTGTCCCGCATGCGTATGATGTAAGGCATCGCGCGCATGCTAGACAAAGAGTGCAAATTCACCCACCAATGAAATGACAAACAAGCATTGAAAATGCAATAGGACTCGTATTTACGCGATACCTATTGCATTTTAAACGGACGTGCGGGCATGAAAGAAGGCACAAACGTAAGGGGGTGGGGGCGGTGGTGGTGGTCCAAGAAGTTACGGACTACAGGAGGGAACATTTAGAGGCAGGGGAACAAAACTGTTTTTCATGTAAAGGGGCCGATAGCCTCGGAAGGAGAAAAATGACGGGATTAACAAGCCAAGCACCAATAACAATGCAGAAATTATTATTGAAGCCAATCAAAAATATGGCCGGAAAGTGGGCGGAGCTTCCCTTCGCTATAGTGTATACTGCATGCCTCGCAAAGCGAGCAGCGCGTTGTGCTGCAACGCTATGCGAGACCTAAAAAGTAACTAAGTCGTAACTTGTGCATCAATTTTGAATAAAGCGTTCTTGCTTTCTAAAAGATTGGTCCGGTATGTCGGTACAAAAAAAGTCCCTGTGTTTAGTACTACCTTCTGTAGGGGGGGTGGGGGTCAAAACTGTAGAACAGATATTGATGACTCGATCTTTAATTGGCTCCTCAAAGATTCATGTGTCGCTCCTTCTCGTTTTCTTTTTCTTTGTCCTCGGCAAATTTTTCTAATTTTGCGGTGCTGTGGCTGGTAGTGGCCTCTGGTTGATGGTTCGCTGCAGGGCTGGTCAACAAAAAGAAATCCTGGCTGGATCTGTAGAAGAAATAGGTTGCTTCTCAATAGAAAGTCTGATGCAACATTTGTATTGAAAGGTTGAAATTGATATATTTTGAATAAACTGTGTAAAACAGAACGAGGATCATTAGCATTTTCTCTAGACGTTTTTGTATATTGTTAAAACATGAATAAGGATTGTTTTATACTGAGGCCCTCGGGCACACAGTAGTACATTCTGGGTCTAATTCACCTTTGGTGGACTAGCTTATTGCAAGTAGGTTAACTTACCAGGTAGAAATGGCAGTTTAAACTGCACTCAAAGGCTCTGCAGTGGCAGGCCTGAGCCATGTTTGAAGGCTACTGAAGTGGATGCCACAATCAGTGCTGCAGGCCCACTAGTAGCACTTAATTTACAGGCCCTGGGAACATATAGTGCACTTTACCAGGGACTTATAAGTAAATAAATATGCCAATTGTGGCTAAGTCAATGTTACCATGTTTTGAGTACAGAGCATATACACTTTAGCACTGGTTAGCAATGGTCCTAAGGCCAACAAAAAAGAATTCAACAAAAAGGAGAGGAGGAAGGCAAAATGTTTGGGGGTGACCTTGCAGAAAGGGCCAGGTCTAATAGTAAGAATTTGTCAAGTTCCAAGTATAATTGGACCCTTGATCATATCAACTCCTGCTTGAGGGAACCAAGTTTCCCATTGTAACCAAATCCAATCAGCCTTCCTTCCACAACTCACCATCCAGGTCCTTTCATTGTAAAGTCTGACTATTAATCCTAAACCACTTACAGAGAATGTTAGTAACGTTTAGACAATTTAAAGCCATTGGCATTAGCAGACTGTATAAAAATCTTTATATCAGGATCCTATTTCCCAATTCCAGTTAGAAGGATAAGCCTATTTTCCTTCTCATTTGGTACTATTTGCATTCAAATCTCTAATTTACAATACTTCATACATTTTTTTATATTTTAGAAAAGTTTTTTTCTGGCCATTACTCCCTTCATTCCTTTTCTGTTTCTCGTTGTGTTTGTCATTCCTTGCTTCCTCTAGTACCTCTTTTTAAGATTTGCTAAAATACCAAAAGAAGGACTATGGGTATGATAGAGAGCCATTCATTCTCTTTTTATTTGTGTGGACTATTTCCCACACAAATAACTCATCTTGGGGGTGTATTTCTGCACTAACTGACTCATGAAAGTGATTATAGTTTGTTTGGCTAATAGGTATCATTTATTATTTACGTATGTGCTATTTGTGTAACATGAATGTAGCCAAAGATAGGTGAGTACTGTACTGGGTCGAGGGGACATTCCTAAAGATATATGAGAACTAGCTGTTTATTATATTATCTTATCATTTGAGTTAATGTGCTTTCTGTGGTTCAATGTCCTTTACTGGCAAGTGGCAGCATTTATTTTTAATGCCATCATTTCAAGGAAGATTCTTTTTTTATTAAATCTCAATTTCATACATTTGCTACTCTTTCAATTTATTAGTTTGATAAAAGATGCACTAATAGCGTGAAACCTTTCAGTTGTAGGGTGTGACCTATTTCAGGATCCCCATTCCCAGACTTTTGTAATGCATAGAATCTCTGGAGGCATCCAAATTGATTCATTTTGGCCAGCCTTTTACTGTTTTGGTTCAGACTTTATGCACATTATGATTTGCTTTACTTTGAAGACATAATGATTTCCCTTGGATTATAGGTCATTGAACAGTAACAGGGTTAGAGAGTTTTATCATAAACCCCTTTTTCAAGAAGCTATGCAAGTTGAAGTTCTCTACTGGAGCAATTTAGCTTTGTGGCTTTTGAAACAAGTAAGGGCTTTTATGCTGTTTAGTTGATTTCTATGATTTCTTGTGTTCACAAAGGGGTCCTAAAGAACACTGAGATGGAGAGGAGTTTTAATGTGTAAAACTCTGTGTCGCCTGTGTTGGTTTTTATAGAAAATGTATCTGTAGAATGCAAGATAAATCATATTAATGGTAAAACGTAGACATATGTGTAAAATGCTAATGATGTACAGCTGTGTTTGAGAAGTGAGTAGTGTGCCACTGCTTTTGTATTCATTGCCTTAGAGAAACACATAAACACATATATAGAATGAGTGTACTACCAGCAAGAAGGCAAACAGTGGTCCAGAGGCTATTAAGGGCCTAGATTTCTAAGAAATACACTCACAACATTTCCACACTAGGAGAGAGAGCATGGAGGTGTGAGACTGACAAGCTACATCCTAAACGATGGTGTGTATACTAAATATTGACGTCACAATATCAAGAGTAGTAAATATAAAGGACAAAATATTGAAAAACAATTATCGACCGATAAGTAAGCCTAGATTTTCTATGCTAACTCCACATATATGTTCCATACATACGTAGATGTGGAGTTAGGAGTAGTAAATCTATTCTTCCCTATGTGCACTTACCTTTAGATATGTTGTCCCTCAATATTCCATCCTCGATATTCTTCGACTATGATATTCTTCATGTCAATATTCAGTAGTACAATCTAAACGATTCCCTGCATAGTATGTGATGTGACAGTGTAGTTGCTCTGGCATGCCACACACTGTGGTATATTGGGTATTGGCAGATCATATTATGTTTGTCAAAATAAGCAGCATTTGTGATATTTTGACATTATTTTGTTCTTTTCTTTCACATACACCGCGTTTCGTCCTATTTAGGACATCATCAGGGCAAAATTAAATCCCCCTGGTTATCGGGCCGCGCTGAGCAGTAACACATGGAATAGACTCGATGTAGTTTAGAATTGAAACGGAGGACTTGATGATACAAAGTTTGTAATTTGAGATTGAATAATTTTCTTGAAGATAATTAATTAGTGAACTGAACATCAAATAAATCGATATGAATTTCTAATTTTGCCCTGATGATGTCCTAAATAGGACGAAACGCGTTGGCTGATTCAGAAACTGAAGTTTTGATGTTAATGGGAATAAAAATCAAACGTGTTTGAAATGAACTTTTGTGAAATTTTCAATAAAGAAGAAGAATTCTTAATTGAATCTACTGCCTAAAGATTAATTATTACAAGGACTACAATAATTAATTGTTTTGATATTGGTGCTACTTCTTTATAAAATTTATTATCTCTGTAAGGTTGGTTTTGATGCGGTGGACCATGAGGAGTGAGCACTAACATTCTTCAAAAGTAATTTTATATGTTTTGAATCAACTAGTGCGCTGTGGTACTAAGCCCTCACCGCTGTGGCTGTATAAGGAGTCTTTCACATACACTTTCACTTCAGCCGTCTACAGAGTGAGCAATATGGTTAAAAATGGTTTACTATTGTCTTTAAAGTGGGTTCATCACATGAGCCTGGTACACAATTTCCAACAGTTGTTAATCGTTAAACACCTTCAAAGACCAGGGTTACCTACTCAGTCCATATTTTTCTTGTTTCAGAGGATCAATCAATATCCTGCAAGCACCATTCTTCAGGAATGTGTTTTAAAAATGTTCAACCTCAAAACACATTCCCATTCCCTCTTTTTGGAACCAATCTTTTCATTCATACCATTGAAAACTTCATTATTATTACACTGTTCATGACAGGTGTCACACAGGAATGTTATTACAAATAATCAACATTTAAAGCTAGATATGCAAAAATAAAACACCAGCAAAACATCAATCTAAAACATGATCTCCAGAATGTTAATAAAAATGCACTAATAAAACAGACTGTGGATTGGCCACGTATTGTGAAAAGTGGTCTTCGGGTAACGAGAAAAGAATATTCAAAATGAAGTCCTTAGTGTGACAAAGAATAGACACAATAAACTCTTTTTAATTTTTTAATTTTTTAATTAAATAGATAAACAGGTACCAGGTACATAAATGACATAATGAGGAGAATAACATGTTGAAAAATACAATAAAAGAAAGCTAAAATACTAGGTATGTAGGAAAGAAACTATAAAGCACAGTTCTATATAATAAATTAAAAAGAATGGAAGAAGGGTGTCATCTAGATTATTAATAACCTAAACAATTTTAAAATAAAAGAGAGAGAAGAAAGAGGAAGGAAAAGAAAAAGGAAAGGGAGAGGAAAGAATAAGAAAGGACTATCAAATAAGTATCAGTGTAAAGAGGAGTATGTAGATAGAAAGGTAGTAAAAGGTAGCCAAAGTAAATCAGATTTAATTTTTTGAGGTACAGATGAAGATGAAGCAAAAGAGATTATATGTTTGTCACAAATAAGATTCCACCAAGTTAGCATACAAATTTTTGAATTATCTTTCCAGCAAGTAAGAATAACTTTAAATGCAAGAGCAATAAAAAGGTCAAGCAATTTCGATTTCAACACAGTTTCATGAAAGTCATCTGATAAGGAACCAAGTAAAACATTTTGAATTAATAAGGGGATACAAAAATGGAAAATCTTGGAGCATTTGACCCAAACGAGTTTCCAAACTTTTTGGACATTAGGACAATAGTATATCAAATAGGGTAATGCACCATTAAAGGAAAGGAATGACCAACAGAGAGGAGATGAGGAAGGATTAATTTTGTGTATAAATACTGGTGTCCTAACAGCTCTGTTGTATAGAAAGAATAGAGATTGAGTAATGTTAGGCGCTCTAGAGGTGGAAAACATTTTATGCCATAATTTATCCCATTCTTTAGATGTGAGCATAATGGAGAGATCAAGTTCCCAAGCTAGTTCAATAGGGGATTTAGGTCTCACAGAGATGGAGGTGGATAAAAGTTTGTAAATGGAGGAAGCTTTAGGGTTAGAATCAGAGGAGATGTTGTGTAAAGGGGTTAAGGGAGTAAATGGGGTAGAATTGGTTGGAAAGTATTTGGTTAAAATGAATGATTGAAGTGCCTGTGATAGTTGTGAGTATTGAGAAAAACATGAGGAGGGTAGATCATAACGATCTTGTAGTATATTAAAAGGTACAACAGAATTACTGGATACAATTTGGTGGACATACAGAATATTCTTTTCTTTCCAGTGTTTGAAATAAAAGGATTTATGGCGGAATTTAATACATTTATTGTACCAACTTGAAGAAGCAAGGAAGGCTTGATAAAAATCAGAGCCACCCGTAAAGAGTGTATGTAGCAAGTGTTGGGAGTATTTTAAAATGGGATGTTTAGATATAAAGGTCCAATTGTACATGAAACAAATATCATAAAAAGGAAAGTTATGTAATAAAGAATGTTCAAAATTAATCCAGCTAGGTATTGGAACATCGTGGTATTGTCTATTAAGTGCATATACTTGTCTGAGTAAAAAAGAAGCGTGATACAATTTAAAATTAGGAATCGTACACCACCTTCATTTTTTGATTTGACTAATTTAGTTAAAGCAATACGGGCAGGCTTGTTATTCCATAGAAATGTTGTACAAATGGAATTGATTTGATTAAAATAGCAATTAGGAATTTTAAAGGAAACATAGAGAGTAGGAATAGAATAAGCGGTACAATCATCATTTTAATGGTATCTAATCTACCCCAACAAGATAAATGTAGCGGGGCCATGAAGAGAGTGAGTTTTGAATTTTAACTTTTAAAGTATTAAAGTTATGGGAAAGGGTTTGGGAGATGGTAGAGGAAAACCACAAGCCAAGATACTTAATTTTAGATGGGCACCATTTAAAGTTAGTATTGGAAAACATAAATTGGTAGCATATTGCATTTAAGGGTAAGATTTCAGTTTTTGAAAAATTTAATTAATAACCTGATATTTTAGAGTAAAAGTCAATTTCCTGCAGAAGGGAAGGTAAGGAAATTAAAGGTTTAGCGAGGTAGATCAGGATATCATCTGCATAAGCAGATAATTTAATTTCATGAGAATTGTGGCGGAAATCAGTTATCAACGGATTCTGTTGAATACATTCAAGAAAGGGGTCAAGACATAGAAGGAATAAGATAGGAGAAAGGGGACAACCTTGCCTTGTTCCTCTGTGTAGGTTAAAATAAGGGGATAAGGAACCATTAACAGATACACATGCATGGGGATCAGAATACAACAATTTAATGAATGAAATAAATTTGGGGCCGAATCCAAACCACTGAAGAGTTCTAAACATAAATTGCCAATTTATGTGATCAAAGGCTTTTTCAGCATCAAGGGACAGTGCAGCTAGAGGATCAGGATAATTTTTCACTAAAGTGACAATGTTAGAAAACATTCTAGCGTTATCTGAGGATAGCCTACCCTTGATAAAGCCAGAGTGATCAGGTTTAATGAGTAGGGGAATAACCCCTTCCAGCCTAAAGGCAAGAATTTTTGCGAAAATTTTGCAATCATAATTAATTAATGAGATTGGGCGGTAATTATGACAAAGGGAAAGAACTTTATCAGGTTTAGGGAGGATAACAATAAGAGCATCAAGAAAGGAACCCTCAGGCTTAGAATGTAATAGAAAGGAGGTAAAGAGCTCAAGTAAATGTGGAGCAAAAATGGAAGAAAAAGAGGATATAAGTTCAATGGAGAAGCCGTCAGGGCCAGGAGCTTTAGCTCTTTTTAAGGATTTAATTGCATCTGAGATCTCCTGAGAGTTATATCTTTTTCCAGGAGGGTCATGGCATCCGGAATAGGGCATGGAGAGGGAAGACCATCAAAAAGAACTGAATATCTATATCAGTAGGATGTGTGTCTTCCATATATAATGAATGGTAATAAGTCTGAAATGCCTCAACGATGTGTGAATCAGAGTGTAGTACGGTATTGGTAAGAGATTTATGAATGGGGCCAATGGTTTTCTTTTCTGATTTGACTTTTAAATAATGAGCCAGCATTTTACCCGCTTTGTTTTGTCCCCCATGGTATTTAGATTTTATTTTCAGTAGAATGTTACAAGCGTCAATTGTAGCTAACTTGTTTAAGTCGGATTTAGCCTTAATTAAGTCACGGAGGTGAACAGGGGATTTAGAAGTATAGTAAGCGTGTTCAATGGTTTTAATATGACTGAGGGAGGAGAGGTACTGAGAGTTCAATAACTTTTTCTTTTTAGCAGTATATGAGATGGTAAAAGCTCTGAACAAGGATTTGAAGGCATCCCAGTTGTTATGCACAGAAATGTCACTTGATTTGTTGAATTGAAAAAATTCTTGTACAAAGGAAGTAGCATTTAAAATATAAGTCTGGTCGGACAGTAGGGAGTTATTAAATCTCCATCTAGTCTGTTTGGAAGTGGCAAGGGACAAATCGAGTGAAACTGAGACTGGGGCGTGGCCAGAAATAAAAATGGAGCCAATCTCAGAGGATTGGAGCGACGGAAGTAAAGGTTTTGAAATTGAAACATGATCAGTACGGGACATAGTGTGGTGAACATTAGAATAGAACGTAAATTCATAATTGTCAGGATTACTAGACCTCCAAGCATCATAGAGTGGACAAGAGGCAATAGCAGATTGGAATGTTTTATGAGATTTATCTGGTTTAATTTTACAATCAGATTTCCTGTCAGAAGGGAGGCAAGATGGCGTCTGAGTAGCCGCCGTTGCTGCTGCTCCGCCGGTCCGGTCGGAATCCAGGAAACAATCCTGTTCTAATAATGGCAGAAATATCTTAAATATGCTCGAGAAAGCTCAAATCGACTCATGGAGCAACTTCAATACCGTCAGTATTTGATGATCGCCTGGCAAAACAAGCAAGTACCGATCTCTGCAACGCTGAAGCATCTTTCCAGGTTTACAGCGCTCCCAGCTCACTCCGCTCCTGCATCCTCCGGTTTTGCTGCCCTGCGGTGGGACCCCCCCGTGGCGCTGGTTGTTTGTTCTGCGATCTACAGAATCCTGCTGTGCGCGCGGGAAAGGAAGGTGAATCACAGGAGCGGCGGCGTTCTCCGGTCAGCATTTAGGGCATCGAGGACACATTGTATCTGTATCCAGCATACTGAACAAGTAAGGATGGCAGGGCGGGGAGCAAAAGTGAGCAAAGGCAAAAGCACATTACCTCCAGGTCCACAGGGGGAAGAACTCTTACAGCCTATTTTGGTAGCAGCTGAAAGCCGCCAGAAGCGTCTTGACACACGGGGAGCGAAAAACAGGGAACAAAGCGAAAAAGCCAATTCTGTAGAAAAAATTGAACGGATAGTTAAGCAAAAAAAAATACAAAGGAAGAATTCTAAAAGTACAGATAGCGGTCAAAACCTGCAGGGTGGACAACCACTCATTACTAACATATTTGCTCCAATTGATGGGAAAATGCATACTGTGGTGCTGGGAGAAGTGGTTCAAACAGAGGGCCCGGTTGACCAGATGAGTCTCAAAGAGTCTGTGCCGCCTTTAGAAAGTGCGATGGAAATTAAAGCACCAATTTCACACTCTAGCCCAGTCACCAGTGTGGGAATTGCTCAGGAAGATAATAGCTATAAACTGCCAATACCGCGACCCATTGATGAACTATCAAATCCACAAACTCACAATGTTATTGTTGCAGAGGAAAGCAATTTAATAAATAAGGATATGCTGGCTCTCCCGCCCAAAACACCTGACAACATAGATAAATTTTACTCACTTACAGATGAATCTGAAATTTCGGATGGAAGTGTATCCATTGCTAGTGAAGGCGGAAGTCAGAACTGGGGTAGCAGCACAGATTCAGGACTATTTGTGAAAGCTTCTACGTAGGGGAAAAATTCTTGAAAAAGAGATCCAGTCGACATAAGAAATGCGAGACTTTAGATCAGGGCAGTTCGATGGATCTCAGATGGGACTACTCCGCTTCGCAATTATCAGCTCTGACAGAGCCAACGATGTGTTCAAGAGAGAACTATACACCCCCAGGAAGCTCTGCTGATGGGGCAACTGCTTCAAAAGGGGAACCTACCTTGACAGAAGTGCTACAATCCATTAAGAATTTTCAAGAGGAGGTCAAGATTGATAGCCGAAGATCGCGCCTCGCAACACAGAAACTTCAAGGCACCATAAGGAAAGTGGGCAAAACATGCGTTGAAATTGCAGATCGAATGGCTTCAGTCGAGGTACGCACCGAAAACCTTGAGAAAGACACTGCTATCTTGAAAACGCAAGGAGAGGAACATGATGGCATAGTTAAAGATCTTATGCTCAAAGTCGAGGAGCAAGAAAATTGGCTATGTCGCAATAACCTTCGCGTTCTTGGTATCCCGGAGGGAGTGGAGGGAAATGACCCTAAGGCTTTCATGATTACACTCTTTAAAGGAGCCTTCCCGGATTTACATTCTTGGGATTGGGATAAGGAACTACAGCAAGTCCATCGCTTTCCACTAACACTCTCTAAGCGACCTACCTCTTCCTCCTCCTCACAATACCCACGAGCTATGTTGATCTACTTTGGCAATTTTCTCCTGCGACAGCTGCTCTATGATCTTGCAAGGCCTGCAAACAAAAAATAATTTAATGGTATTACATTTTTTACTCGGCCTGACTTTGCTCATGCCACTGTGGAGCGCAGATGGAGGATGAGACAACTCTTTGCGCCATTTCAACAACTGGGTTCTACAGTCTATCTCCAGAATCCTGCACGCCTAAAGGTCATATTTAAGGGAGTCACGCGTAGTTTTGCCTCTGAAATCCAGGCTCAAGTGTATTTGCGAGAGATCACAAGCCACAAATAAGATAAAATGAGACTTAAGAAGAATTTTTCACTAGGTGAAGCGGATATTGGATACAGGTTTTTACTTTGAGCTTCTATTTCTCTCTGGGTGGTCTTTTTCTCTCTAAAGATTTATTTATCAATGAAACTGGGCTTTCTTTAAGAGCATGATTGCTTTCAAGATAGAATGTAATAGAAGAGGATAAAGAGAAGGAAGAAAGGGATTATCACTGTGAATTGAACAGGATAATAAAAGTGAAGGGTGAAGGATCGGACCGCGGGGGTTTCGGGTCACGACTGCTCAGACTCCATTATCCTGGCGCAGGCTGCGCCAGGTAACCTCAGTGATAGGTGGTGGGAGGGGGGGGGGCTTGATCCTGGTTGGGTTAGGGTTAAGGGGGAAAGGGGGGAAGGGGTTGGTACTCTGGGAGTTGGTCTTAGATATTTTGATTCTTTTTTATGGTTGCAGACTGCTATCATTAATGAGTAAACTGCGTATAGCGTCAATCAATATCTGTGGCCTTAACGATTTAAAAACGGCGGAATACTGCGGCAGGGCTACGATTGTTAAAAGCTGATGTTATCTGCATGCAGGAAACGCATATCGAAAGAACACAGATACACTTGCTGGAAACACTTGGTTATACATTGGTGGGGGCCACGACCCAGAATTCAAAGACGCTGGGGTAGCAATTCTGACAATTAATCGCGCTATTCAATTTACCCGAACAATAGCTGATCAGAATGGGCGATGGGTAATTACAGAATGTCGTAGGGACAATGGGGACCCAATCACAATTTGTACTATTTACGGTAGCACTCTAGACGATCCAACCGTATTTGGTTATATAAATAATGAATTAGCTACTTGGCCGCTACCCATAATCATATGTGGGGCTTTAAATATAAATCTGCCTGCCAGCCAAAATATTGCCTTTGATAATGGGTGGGTCTATAATGGTCGGAAACCCAAGGTTTTTAGAGCTTTGAGGACTCTATGTTGTGAACAAGCACTTTCTGATGTCTGGAATTGGCAGAATCCCATGGACCCGGGTTTTACATATTTTTCTTTTCCACACAACAAGCATACAAGATTAGATTTTTTCTTAGTATCACGCACTATTCTTCATGCGTGTTCGATTGAGAAAGCTCCACGCATATTGCCTGACCACAATCCTTTAATAATAGAACTTAAGGGGTGGGGGTCTAGAAATATGGGTAAATCTAATTGGAGTTTCGAACGTTCGCTATTGTTGAATGAGAAATACTGTGAGCATATGAGGAGGTGGATACCCCAATTTTTTAAGGAGAATATAGGAAGTGCTGGGATGGATATAGTTTGGGACACATTTAAAGCTGGAATACGGGGGAGACATTGAGCTTTTCGCTAACTATGAATAAAGAAAGGTTACACTCGCTCAATGATAAGCAAGGTAGCCTGGCTGCCGCAGAAGAAGATTTGATTGTAGCACTTCAGCAGGGCGGAGATGCTTCAGAAGCACATTTAAAAGTGATGGTAGCTAGGTCAACAATTCTTGAAATGATAGCCAAGAGAGCTGCAGATAGGTTAATTGTGTGGCGTGAGAAGGCATATGAATGTAGTGAGCAGGTAGGGCACCACCTCGCAACTAGAGCCAGGCAAAGAACAACCCGGAATATAATAGCTGAGATTAATGATCCTGTTAGAGGGAGAACCGTAGATCCATAGGGTATTCGTATGGTATTTTATTCATACTACAAAAGTCTATTTCATGAGGATATTCTTGAACATTCGGGAAATGTTACTTCATATCTTAATCAAAGTCCAGTAGTACAATTTTCACAAGAGGAACAGCAGCAACTTGAGGAACTCCCTCAGTGGGTGGATATTTTGCTTTGTATTAATAGCCTTCCGAGTGGTAAAGCCACAGGTTTAGATAATATACCCTAGAGTGTTATAAAAAATTTGCCACACAATTGAAAGAATGGATGCTACAATTAATGTTGCATGTATTTGAAGGGGGCAAACCACCGCAGTCTTGGACACAGGCTAAAATTATCGTTTTTCTTAAAAAACATAAATCACCACTGGAACCTGGCTCTTACCGCCCCATTACGTTGATCAATGCTGACAGCAAGATCTATTCTAAAATTCTTGCCACTCGTTTAGCAGCTGTTGTTCACAAGGTTGTCTCACCTCGCCAACATGGTTTTATACCAGGACGTGGCACGACTGATCATACCAGAAGAGTTATCTCACTATTTGATGCTGCTAATATCTCCAGTGAGCCAATAGCACTTATATTGCTGGATGCTGAAAAAGCCTTTGATAGGGTTTCCTGGTTTTTTCTTTGGGAGACCCTGTCGAGGGTCGGAATAGGTAAAAAGCTAATACTTGCTTTTAAGATGCTTTATTTCCATCCCAGTGCGAGACTTTTTGTAAATGGGGCTCTTACAGACTCATTTGAAATAACTAGGGGTACACGGCAGGGTTGCCCGAGCTCTCCGCTGCTGTTCGCTCTCTATATAGACCCCTTTCTGCGGCAATTGGAAACTAACAGGAGTATTAGACCTATCGTATCTCGGGGTGGGAAAACTAAAACCTTGGCTTATGCTGACGACATTGCGATAGTCACCCCTGATCCTGAAGTAGCTTTAGCTGTGATAGAGGCGGAAGCAGCAAGATTTGGACAACTCTCGGGGTATTCTCTTAATAGTACCAAAACCCAAATAGTTTGCAATAATGGCAGCATGGTTAACAATACTAGGCAAGTGGAAAAGGCCACATATCTCGGAGTTGATATTCTAGCTAACGTCGATAAAATTGTTGATGGTAATATCGACCCCTTGATCGCTAAAACAAAAATTGAATTAATGAGACTACATAATTTACACCTGTCGATCATCGGCAGATGCAATATAATTAAAATGCTTTTTTTCCCAAATTTTTATATTTTTTAAGGGCAATTCCTTTAGAATTTCCCACTATCTGTTTGAAAAAAATTGAAGAGCTATTTTCTCGCTTCATTTGGGCATATGAAAAGCCTAGGAGAGCATATACATTTTTATCTTTGTCAAGAGACAGGAGGGCTGGCTTTACCAAATATAAGATTATATTATTGGGCCACTACCTTATTATTTAATATAACTCTGATTTCGGAAAAGCCAAGAGATAGTAACATGGAGGAAATACCGACACCTATAGAACTCATAATGGGTAAAGACGCATGGGGCTGGCTATGGAGATTTGTGAATGATAGTCACTACAAGAAGGTCCGTTTTAAATCATTAATCGGTGGGTATAGGATCCTGAGATTGACTCGGAAATTGTTAGGGCTGGGTCGATTTAGTCACTACACACCGATCAGTAATAACCTCAATTTGCCAGAAATTTTTAAAGGCCCTATTATTAAAAGATGATGTGATGCCGGACTGTCTAAGCTCGGCGATTACTATTCTTTAACAGATATAGTTAGTTTTGATAATCTTAAAGAGACATACAACTTAGACTGGAGAGATTTTTATAAATATCTTCAAATTCGAGATTTTCTATCTAAAAAGGAGGAGGTCCAATTGGTTTTACCAATAACTATATGATAGATAGATTAAGGAAAAATAGACTGCTCTCTATTGGGGACGTTTATAGCTTTTTAATTCATTAATGCCGGATGATAGGGAGGCACGAGCAGCAAAATGGAAAATAGAGATAGGTATAGGTATACAGGAAAATGTATTTTTCTATTCAGCTGAATTGGCGCAGAAAATCTTAATTCCGGCTCGGCTTCAGGCACAATATTATAAATCCTGCTTTTCACTTTATTATACCCCCAAAAATTTCTAAGTGGGGACAGGTAAAGGAACTCTATGTCCCCGATGTGCGTTATTTCAGGCAGATTTAGATCACATGTTTTGTTCATGTAATTCTCTAAATAGCTTCAAACAGGAAATCTCTAATTTTTTTAAAGAGGTATTAGGGGTCGGTTATCTCCTCTCCTCGTCTCTGATTGGACTTGGTGTAGACTCACAAATACAAGGGAAGCCAGGTGAAAAATTTGTGTTTATTGGTATGGCGATACTACGTTTATGCCTGGCTTCGGCGTGGCTGGACCCAAACCCCCCCTGTCTATCATCAATGGTTTTCTCGGTTGCTGGCGAACTATAACTTTGAGAAGGCTATATATGTAAAAAGGGGAGTGCGGGCCAGATCTAAAGGCCTAAAAATTTGGGCACCACTGACTACATGGCTCGAGAAATCATTAGTTAAGTAAAGGAGTCCAACTCCTCATGGGTGGGGTGGGAGGGGCTAAGAGTAGAAGGGGTGGGGGGTGGGTGGATTAAACGGATAAAATGTGCATAATTCTTATACTTTGTCCCTCTTTTCATTTTTGACATATGTGATGTTTTCTCATTAATGTATTATAATGATTGTTTATATATATGATTGCATAATTATGCACAAATAAAAAAAAAAGATTTCCTGTCAGAAAAGGGGTCAAGCCAATTATTAAAATCTCCAGCAACAATAATATTGGGGTTAGAGATTGAAGATAATTTTAGTTTGATATTGTGGTCAGATTTAACCGGCCCATAGATGTTAAAGAAGGTGACAAATTTATTATAGATCATGGCGTGAAGAATTACCCATCGTCCACTCGTATCATTTTCAGTTGATATAATTTGCAATTTCAAAGATTTATGAACGAGGATGGCAACACCATCTTTACAGTTGGCAGCAGGGGAAAAAACAACCTGGCCAACCCATTGACGCTTAAGTTTAAGAGATTCAACATCATTACAGTGGGTTTCCTGCAAAAAAGCAATCTGACAATCAAGCTTTGATAAGTGAGAAAGTACCTTTTGACGCTTAACGGGGTGACCCAGACCACGAATGTTCCACGTTACAACATTAAACATATCAATGTTTAAGAGACAGGGGGATAATCGCAATGATGACAAACTGCAAAAGACAACAATGAAGACAAAAGACATTGGTCATAATAGTCAGGCAACATGATAAAATTAATAAGAACATACGGAAACTAATAAAATAAATAATCAAACAGATATAAAGAGGGGGAGAGGGAAGAAATGAAGGAGGAGGAAGTAAAAAAGAGGATATAGAAGAAGAGGAAAGGAAGAGAGATTAAAAGAAGAAAGGAAGAGTGAGGACAGATCAAGGACAGAAAGCCAGATCTGTAATGTAAAGAGGAAGAAACAAGATCCGGGCATGTCAGCACTCAAGAACAAGAGCAACAACGGAGAGAGATGGAACTGAAGAAGATGAGAAAAATATAGAGAATAAGATAATGTAGGATATAGAGAGAGAGCAAGATAATATACGATAAGATAATTAGACCGCATAAGCCATCATAAAAATATAAAGAACAGCAAAAACTTTAACAGGAAGTAATAGTGAATTGTGAAACATAAACAATATAATACTTAAAGAACCACTGAGAATTTTAAGAACAGAGAGCATTTGTGTCCATAGGTATTCTAGTAATAGAATGCAAGAACTGTTTTAGTTTAAGAGGATCTTCAAATGAACGAGATACGCCTTCATAGGTAATTTTACAAAGACAAGGGTGTAAGATGCCATAACGGATATTCATAGACCTCAGTTGCGGGTGGAGAGCTAGAAATTCCTTGCGTCTAGCATTGGTAGCATTAGAAAGGTCTTGTGAAATGAAGATATTATGGCCGGACCAAACAAGGCGGCGTTTTTCCCTGGCAACTTTTAATACATGCATCAGGTCGGTGAACTCAAGAAAGAGCATAATAATGCCACGCGGTTTGTTGGATTGAGGTTGAAAATGGCCAATATGATGTGCTCATTGGATGTTGAGAGGAGTTGAATATTGAAGGTTGAGAAGGTCAGACAGAAATTTCTTGAAGAAGGAAAGAAGGTCCGGACCTTCGACATTTTCAGGAAGACCATAAAGCCGAAGGTTGTTTCTTCTGTTGCGATTTTTTAAATCCTCAGTATGAAGTTTGAACTTATGAACTTCTTGTTCCAGTAAGGGTATTTTAGAAGACACATCTTGAAGATTACTTATACGCTGTTCCATTTCGGACATTTTACCTTCCATGTTGATCCAACGGTCCTCAATCAGTTGCAGTTTTTCATTGGTGGCGTTCATGAATGGTTTTAACGCATCTAAAATTGCATCCAAGACAGGATTAGAAGATTACATTTTTAGCTCTTTTTGGTTTAGCGCCAGGATTTCATAAGAGAAAGTGAGTCACTAGCCATCTTGAGGAAATGCACTTGTGGACGAGGATGATTTTTAAAAGAAGAGATCTGTCCCATAAAATGGATGCTCAGTGTTGTATGACACAGCGAGAATGTGAAGATGTCTCAAGAATAATATTGGTGGATGACGCAGCCAGAACCCAGAAGACAAAAAATTCTAGTGTAAAGCAAGCTCACAGCAAATGAGTGTTCATTTACGTTTCCTCAGGTTCAAGTCATTTATGAAAAAGACAATGTTAATCGGCCTCAGTAGCACCTGAGCAATCAAAGAGAAGGCAATAAGCACAAAGGTTAACTACACCATCCTTGAGGAAGTGCTGCACCCTTAGACACAAGCTAAGCAAAGGTGTGATGGGGTGGCGACATCTCATGATCCTTCACACTTAAAGCGATATGTCAAACTGGCAAAAGGGACCTCACCTACATATAGAGTTGCTTGTTGAGTCACATATGTTCATTGAAGAAAAGCAGGCTGCATAGGGAAGTTTGAGGCACAAAAATACAGGCAACAATTGACTCTGAAAAAAGTGATGCGCCAGTTGGCATCCTTAGAATAGAGCAATATTTGAGGCAGGACTGATATTTAGATTTAAAAAAAATGCAAAGTATGAACATATTTCACAATACTTTGCTTATCTCAGGTGTTAAAGGAGAAAAAATAAAATAGAAGTTGTGTGGAATGGCAGCATGGCATTACTGCTGAAGGGCCATAAATAAAACAGTGTCCTGCCATACATTGCCATATGACCCTTTTCACACACGCAATATGTTTCCCTCAGAAGACGCGGCGGCACGCATACAAAATGGCGGCCGCTCGCGTCATAGATACTAAATCGCCATAAATGTAGCTGAGGGGCGAAATAAAAACTCACCCACGTCACCAAACGTGAGCTGCCATATAGCGGTGATGGAATCCAGCAGGGTAGAAGCAATATGCGGCCGTAAAGCGGTCAAAATCTTCTACATGCACTCCGTGAAGCAATGGAGCTCAGCTTCGAGCCACCATCGTGTCCAGCGCAAAAGCCACGCCCCCGACACAATAAACTCAAGTTTGCAAGACCTCACGATCCACGTACATGTTCCAGCTTACATTTGCTTGTAGCTCCGTTCATCAGTGTAAAATAGGAACATTCCCGTACATGCTGCCATTACAATAACATACCTGGGACCGTAGTTTGAATCTATTGTCTTGAAATAAATCTGCTCTTTTTTCAAACATTTATCACGACTAGTTGCTCAATATAATGAATTGCTCTAAACAGTAGAGAAACAACCTAAGAAACCAAAGGGGTGAATGGAAAACGAAGAGAAACTCTAGCCCCAAGTCCTTTTTATCTTGAATGGGAGGGAAGAAACCAACTTTATAATAATTTTGGCATAAGAGAAGTAATTTTCCATCATTAACCTATCTGAGATCTGTATTCTCTGTGTATTTGCAGATTATAATGATAACCAACTGTTCCATGGGAAGTGGGTGAGAGATGCCATGAATTGGTGTACACCATCCACTTAAAAACTAGTCTTGCCCATCATCATCTTCTAACTCAAATAGTTGTAATGTACGAGTTAAAAGCAATAAATACTGGAGTTTAGCGAAGGTGTAGGAAAGACTAACCCTTCCCTTTATTTATATATGAGGTATGAAACAGCCAAACTAGCTCCTAACTCATGTATTACACCCAGGTCCCTCCAGTACCCATCCCATTCCTTACTTGTGGTCGTGATCATCTCCCTGACAGAAAAAAAGAACAGGGGACTGCTGGGACCCCTAACCCCACCCCCTCCCACTGGGAGTACATAACCAGTACCTACCAAGCATTCCGCCTGTTCTTTTTTCCAGTGGTGGCTCGCAGAGGGAGTGCTGCGGGGTGGTGAGGCGGGCGGGGGAGGGGCTGGGTGGGGAGCTAGTGGAGTCAAACATATGAGGGCCAGGAGTAAGGTAAGTAAATAAATAAATAAAACTATTTACCTTGCGCTTGCTGCATCGCCAACTTGGCACACCCAACACTCACCCCAGGGGCACCTGCCCGTCGTATGTCTGACTCCACTACTCCCCCACCCAGCCCCTCCCCCACCCCGCCACCGCTCCGCAGCGCTCCCTCTGCGAACCGCCACTGCTTTTTTCTGTCTGCTGACAGAATGGGAAGGGGTTGCTGGTGCTGCTCCTGCTGCAGTCTTCTGCGGGTTCCCGTACAGCTGTTCGGCTGTCCTGTACATGATGGATGGTGCCTCCCGGCCTGCTGGGCTTGCTGGGAGGCGCGAATGTTGCCGGCAGGCCCTTTGCTGCTGGTGCGCCAACCCTCCCTGTCTGTTCCGGGTTGCAGTGCACGTCTTCCTGGTGTCTGAGCCAGGATGGAAGACGCGCTGGAAGCTGGATGGCGGCTCAGGCTGACTTGGTGGTGCCCCTGGAGTTCCTGCCACGCCATTGTGTCAGTTTGATGTTTGCCCAGCGCTGGAGTGTTGGAGTGCGCCTGGGCTGGCTGGTGGGGGCAGACAGTGAGGTGTGGAGTCTGCTTGCCCCTGGGGTGAGTACCGCATAGCGGGTTTCTTCACCTCTTTTTCTTGCCTTTCAGGGTATCTGGCATATAGGCACGGTCGGGCCGTTTGGTGTCCCCGGCCTTCCTGCTATATGTGTTCCATTCTTATGCCTGTGGGGGCTTGGTGTTGGGTGGGCCATGGCGCTGTGGCTCTCTGGTTCACCCTGTGCCTCTGGTGCCTCCCGCTGGTTTTGGCCAGCTGGGCTTGGGTGGCTAGTGGCTTGAGGGCTGCACTGGTGGTGCCCCTGGAGTACCTGGTGGCCGGTGTAGAGTTTTGCCTGCCGCCCTGCTCTGGGATTCTGGAGCGCTCCTGGACTAGATGGTGGGGGCAGATGGTTTGGTGCTGCATCTGCCTGGCCTGGGGGTGGGTACAACATTGTAGTTTTTTGTCTCCCCTCTATTCATTCCTTTCTGGGTACCTTGGCCATTTTTGGGGGTCCTCAGCCTCCCAGCTACTGGGTCGTTTGCCACTGGTGGGGTCTTGGTGTGGTGGGTCATCCTTTTGCATCGGCCTCTGCTGCTAGTTTTGTTTCTCGCCTTTTGCTTCTGGTTGGCCGGTGGGGGCATTGGTGTGGTGGCCACCGTGGTCTGGTGTCTGCCTGCCCTGGGGAGAGTGCCGCGTTGGGTTTTTCCCCTGCTTTTTTAGCTGGTTTTCCAGGTTTCACTCCCGCTTGGGGGCCCTGTTGTCCCCCTTCGCCAGGCTGTGCCTTTTTTCTGAGCTTGCATTTCCGCCTTGGGTGGAATTCGGCTCGGGGGCTGTGCTCTGGGTGCCCCTGGGGCACTCAGTTGCCGTTGGTCCGGTTTTTGTTTTTTCCAGCCGCTCTGGCTTTGGGGCTCGCACAGGCTTGCTGGTGGGGCCATAATTTTGGCAGCTATGCTGTTGGGGGTCTGCTGGTCCCAGGTGCTGTCTGGGTGGCAGTTTTTCTTTCCCCTTCTTTCAGCTGTGGGATGCTTGGGTCTGGAGCTTTTGTGTTTTGTATGTCATGGTGTCCCTGGCTTCTGTTGTGCAGTCTCTGTCTTGCTTGGTGGAGTTTTCTGCCTGCTGTGTCCCTGGTGTTTCTGTGGCCAGGTTTGGGTCCTTGTGGTGTTGGTGGGGTTCTATCTCTTTCCGCTTGGGGCTTGGTCTTACCATTTGGGCATGGTCCCTTGAGGATTCTGCACGCCTTTCTGCTGGTTTGTTCCAGACGGTGCGTTGTGGATCGGGGGCTAGGTTTTTGCCTCTGGTGCCTGGTCTTCTTGGGTTTTTGGTGGCCTTGCTGTTGCTGTGTCTGCTTGGGTCTGGTTTCTGCCCGGTTCCTCTTCCGGTTTCTGCGCCCTTGGTGGGTTGTGCGATTGTGTGCCCTCTGGGCTAGTTGTTCCTTGGGTTGTGGTGTCTCCATGGCTCTTTCTGTCTGGTGGTGGGGCCTTAGCTCTGCCTCTGTTTGTCCTGGCCTTGCTGTGCCTTACTTAGCCACTCGTTTGCCTGTGCCAGTTGGGTTGGAGGTGCCTTCTCTGCCCTTGTCTCCTGGTTGGGGTCTTCCTAGTTGTGTGGGGGCTGGCTTTGGGAGGTGTCCAGCTCGGGCTGTTGAGGCATTGGAGATCACATTTTGGGTGTCTGCAAGAGGCCCTTTTTGGCTTCCCTTTCTCGGGTCCCATTGTGCCTTGCTTGGGTGTGGACCTTTCGGGCCCCTGGTGGTTGGCCGTTCTGTGCCCGATATGGCTGGGGGCTGGCCAGCCTCCTTGCCCTTTCCTCTAATCTGCCTTCCCGTGGGGTGAGCATTTGCTTGCCGGTGCAGGCTGCTTGTGTTCCGCCCTGGCTTCCTGCACCTCTTTGTTCACTTGGTGGCCTGGTTGTCGGGGTTGCGGCTGTTGACCCTGTGCCACGCCTTCAGGCCTGTGGGGACAATGTGTTGGTGGCCTCTGGTCATGCTGGCGTGTCTGTGGTTCAGTCAGCTGCCTTCTCGAGGGCCTGAGGGGGCATCTACGGGGTTGGGCTGTGGGCCGCCCTGTTTGTCTTTCCTGTTCTTGTGTCCCTTCTGTGGATGGTCTTGGGACTCGCTTTGGGTGGTTCCTTGATGTTGTCCTTTGTCCTGTGGGCAGTTTGGTCAGCTGCTTGGTCAGCTGGGATTTTTTCCTCTCTTCCGGGGTCCTGGGTTCCTCTTGGGGGGCAGGAAGGCTTGGTCTTCTCCGGTCCTGTCTTTTCACCTCCAGTGGTTGTGGGTGTCATCCTTGCTGTGTGTTGTTTTGGGTGGGGTCTTCCTTGTTGGCCTGGTTTGGTCTTTGGGTTACCCTGGTCTCGGGGGGCCTTGGGTGTTTGCCTCAGCCCTCTCTCTTGGTGCTGTGCCCTGGTCTGGTTTGGGGTCTGCGGGTGTCCTCCCCTTGCCTTTCCTTGGGCATGGTCCTGTTGTTGGCCCCATTCTAGATGGGGGGGTTGTACCTTCGGGGGTTCTGGCCTCTGGTTCTTCCCCTGCTATTTCATGTCCTATGGGGTCTGTGTTTCTCTGCCTGGTCTTTCTGGTTGGTCTTTAGGCGGCTGGTGTTCTGGTGCTTATCGGGTCTCCTTCCTTCTGGCCGCGGCCGTGCCTATGTTGGGCGGGGTTCTGGTTTGTGTTCCCTGCATTCTCTGTGGTTTGCTGGCCTGTCCCTGTGCCCGACTCCTTCTATCGGTTTGGGTGTATTGGGCGGTTGTCCTGAGTCAGCATTGGTGATTGGAACTGGACGTTCCTGTCCTGGGGCCTGGTCCTCCTCTGGGGATTTTTCAGGGGCAGTGTCTTCCGGGCTCTCTGGTGGCCAGGTCTGTCAGGTTGCGGGGGGGGGCTTGCTCTTGGTTTATGATCCCTCACTTCCTGGTTTGCTCTGTGTGGGCCTGCCCTTGATTGGTCCTCTGGGATTGGGCCATGGCCCTGTTGATTGTCCCTCTCCTCTTGGTCTGGGATTGTCTGCTGTGGGGCTCCCCAGTGGTGTTGGAATTGGTCCTGTTGTTGGCCGTGTGGCCCTTTGTCTCGGGATTTGGGCTGGGGCTGTGGAGTCATTCCTTGCTTCCCCTTGTCTCTCTTGTGGGGTTTGTTGTGAGTCATTTCAACAGTGTTGGGCATTCTTTCTGTTGTTTGCTTGGGGACATGCTCTGTTGGTTCTGCTGCCGGGTCTGTGGGGCTGCTTGGTGGTCCTGGGCTTGGTGGCCTTCTAGCCGGGTGGGTGCCCTTCTGGGCTTTTTGTGCCCTGTGGGGTGTTTCCGCTGTTCTGGTCCTCCTTGGGCTGGTTGTTTCTGGTGGCCTGGTTGCTTCAGTCCCTCTAGGGTTTCACCTTTGGGCTTGGGGTCTCTGGGGTTTGCTTCCTTTGGCTTATTTGCCTTTGCGTTGTCGCCTTTGGGGCTGGCTCCCTCCGCTTGACGGTTTTGGGGGTTGGGGTTGGTGGGGCATGGCCTCCCTGGTTGTCCTGTTTTTATGTGGTTGGTTGTATCCTTGGTGCTGCTGGTGACTTCTGCTTCCATGGTGCTAGTTCGTCCGGTCCTTGGTTGTGTTACTGTTGGTGTGGCCCTGGCGTGCCAGTGTTTCTGGTCACCTTGGGTCTTCTTCCGTTTGTGGCCTCTTCACTGTCCTTCTGTTGAGGGCGGTCTCTGATGCTTCCTTGGTGGGTGCTCCTCCTCTGTTGTAGGTTCGGGGGTGTTCCCGGTGTGGGTTGTCTTCCTTCTAGGTGGCGGCACCGTGGGTTGGCTGCTTTTTTGTTCACCTTGATTGTCTCAAGCATATTCAGGGTGGTGATACCCTGTTTGGTTAGGGACGTTGCGGGCTGTGTGCTCCTGCCTGTGTTTTTCCTGGGGTTCTCCTGTTGCTTCGCTTGGGATGCTGCATTTCGGTGTGGTGTCCTGGGAGTTCTTGGGGGTGTGGATGGCTGGGTTTCTGGCTTTGGTATGCTCCACAAGTAAGGCATGGAATGAGCACTGAAGGGACCTGGGGTAATGCCCTATTACATAGCGCTAATCTTCATTACTCCTGGTCCAGTTGTCCCTGTCCAATTCCTTATGCCCCTCCCTCCCTCCTGGATGGCTGGCCTTCCTGTTGGTGGCTTGGTAGTTCAGGCGGAATTCTGGCTAGGTACTGGTTATGTACTCCCGGTGAGAGTGGGTGGGGTTAGGGGTCCCAGCATTCCCCTGTTCTTTTTTCTGTCAGGGAGATGGTCATCTCCACAAGTAAAGAATGGGACGGGGACAACTGGACCAGGAGTAATGAAGATTACCGGTAAGTAATAGGGCATTATTAATCACAAGAGTAACTACATCACATCAGGACCATACAGACACTGTTGTTATTACTAAATTTTTCACCTACAAATCACTTATTTCAAGAGTGTTAAAACAATACAACATTGTCAAAATACACAAAACTTCAAAACCCAGGAAACATTAGGATATCACGCAAAAAGAAACTGTGTCCAGAAGGGAGGTGGTTATCCTAAGAGTAACAAACATTTTTATCCTTAAGCCATGAAAAGGACAATAAACAAAAAATTTTTGCTTTTGAACTTATAAATTATCATGTAGACTGTAAATACCATTCAGCCTTTTGAGAGAGCACAACCTTTGCCAATCATGAAGCCTATTTAGACTTAAGGTTGCTGTTAAAAATTGGTTCTCTAGTTGGCAGAGGTATGCACACTGTCCATGTAGGAACCACAACTTTAGTCAGGCTAAGCTAGATACACACTAAAAGATAACCTGTGCTCACCCTCTGGTAACTTGGCACAGAGCAGTCAGGCTTATCTAAAGAGGCAATGTATAAAGAGTTTGTGCAACACACATGCACAGTAACACAATGAAAACCCCACAAAAGACTCCCCACAGGGTTAGAAATTTAGACAATAATTTTATGAGTAAACCCAGACCAAAATGACAACAATCCAATAAATAGAACTGAAGTTATGAATTTGTAAATATTAAATAAAATTATAGCGCTTAGAGTCATAAAGGGACCACCGGAGACATCAAGTTGCGCTTGACCAGAGTAGATCCAAAGTTCAGGCCAATGGAGCACAGACTGGCTACAGGATTCACGCAGGTCCCGCTGAAAAAGTACCTTGGATGGAGGAAGCATCGAGGTTGAAGACTTGATGCGAGGAGCAGAGGAAGCGATGTGTCATCATCGATCCCTTAGATGTAGGCGATGCATCAGTTCTGATCCGTGCAGTCAGCGAGGCTTCGTCGATGAACCCCTTTGCGATACAGGCCGTGCATCATCATTGAGCCACACCGTCCATCATCATCGAGCCACGCAGTCCGTCAAAGTGATGTTATTAAACAGCATCTGTGTCGGCGTTGAAGGAGATGCGTTGGTTACGATCAGCGCAAAGTCATTGATGTTATGTTATGTTAGCAGTGATTTATAACGCGCGCGGCTACTCGGAAGAGTGTCCCGGCGCGAGCCCAAAAGAAAGCAGAAACAGAGTACAGAAGTAGTGGCAAAAGAAAAACCAGCTTAATTGAATAGGAAAGTTTTGAGTTTTTTCCTAAACTGAGTAGGGTTTTGAAGACTACGGAGATCCGGGGGAAGAGAGTTCCAAGACTTTACAGCCAAATAGGCCAGGGAACTGCCCCCCTTTCCCCCTTTCATTTCAGACGAATTCTGGGTGTTGGAGCCAGGCACATGTTCGAGGAACGCAAGAGTCTGCCAGGGACATAAAACGAAAAACGGTTCCTCAAATATGCCGGGCCATACTCGTAGAGCGCTGCATGGGCCGTAACCAGAGCCTTGAACATGACACTAGCTTTTATCGGCAACCAATGCAAGTTGCGCAAATGCTGCCTAACACTAGTATGTTTGGGTAAGTCCAACAGCAGCCGCGCAGCGGCATTCTGCACAACCTGCAGCTTATCCATGAGGTAGCCAGGAAGACCCACATACAATGTATTAGTATAATCGAGATGGGAGGTGACTAAGGCCCGAACTACCGTTTCTTTGGCAGAGAGAGGCAGCAGGGGCAACAATTTTCTGAGAAGCTTCAGGATACCAAAGCAGGTGCCTGTCAGTTTACTGATCTGGTTACCAAAACTGAGTTTTTCGTCAATCCAGATCCCAAGGTTTTTCACTGGGAGGCCCAAAGGGGAGGGCCGAGAGGCATCATCAGGCCTGCAGTCGTTCCAAAACAGCGAAGGAAACTCCCCAAAGAACAGAATCTCTGTTTTGTCTTCTTTACATTTCAGCTGGGCAGACGTGAACCAGTTAAACACAGCAGACAGGCAGGCTCTGACATGGGTGGTAGCTGTCTCATGCTTTTTCCAGGTAAATAAAAGCTGAGTATCATCAGCGTAAGCGACCACTTTAGCACCAAGGTCCTCGGCCAGCTGGATTAGAGGGGTCATATAAATATTGAACAACAAAGGGCTCAAAATGGATCCCTGAGGGACCCCTGTCTGAAGGGCTTGGGTAGTTGACGCAAAAGGGGGGATCCATACTTGTTGTGTTCTACCGTCGAGAAAGGATTTTAACCATTTCCATGCGGCACCAATGATACCTAACCTCTGCAATCGAGCCAGGAGAAGAGCATGGGGGACAATGCTATTTAGACCTTGCTGTTCGCAGTTCATGTTATTGGTCGTAGAGATATTGTTATCTGTTGTCTCTCACTTTCCAGATATATTCTAAAAATTAGCATGTATGAGTATGTATGTGGTTGTATGTGTATAGCACAGTATGAATGATATATTTTCTTTTTTCTGTTTTTCCATGATCTTAAATTCAGGGGTATCATTTTGAATATGCTTTGCATTTTACATTTTATGAAATTGATATGTTTAATTGTATGTAAATGTCTGAAATAATATTTTTATACTCTCAGAAATATTAAATTAAAACAAAGTAAGGAAATCTTTGAAATTGAAAAAAATTAAATAAATAAAAAAATTTAAATACATTTATGTTTTTCTTGAATTTTTGTCGGTGTTTTAGCACATTCATGTTAGCCCATGTTGAAAAGTAGCCAAGAGATTGGATAAAACAAGATAGGTCACCAGGGAGCTTCTTTATATTGTGTCATTGTTTTCCCCTCTTCTCCCTGACCTTAAATTAATTTTCCTAGAGGGGGTCCCCTAATTTAGCATTAACTCCCCAAAGAACAGAATCTCTGTTTTGTCTTCGTTACATTTCAGCTGGGCAGACGTGAACCAGTTGAACACAGCAGACAGGCAGGCTCTGACATGGGTGGTAGCTGTCTCATGCTTCTCCCAGGTAAATAAAAGTTGAGTATCATCAGCGTAAGCGACCACTTTAGCACCAAGGTCCTCGGCCAGCTGGATTAGAGGGGTCATATAAATATTGAACAACAAAGGGCTCAAAATGGATCCCTGAGGGACCCCTGTCTGAAGGGCTTGGGTAGTTGACGCAAAAGGGGGTATCCATACTTGTTGTGTTCTACCGTCGAGAAAGGATTTTAACCATTTCCATGTGGCACCAATGATACCTAACCTCTGCAATCGAGCCAGGAGAAGAGCGTGGGGGACAGTATCAAAAGCGGCAGATAGGTCCAACAGGACCAAAACTGCCCTGCCCCCAGCATCTAAGGTCTCCCGAATGTCCTCCGTAATTTCCACCAAGGCAGACTCAGTGCTGTATGAAGCTCGAAACCCAGATTGAGCAGGATGCAGCAAACCCTGCTGTTCAATATAGGAGGTCAGCTGTTTATTAACCAGTTTCTCACATACTTTGGCCACACACGGAAGTAGAGAAATAGGACGATAGCTGGACGGGATGTGGGGGTCCAGAGTTGGCTTTTTGATAAGAGGGACCAACAGGGCCTGCTTCCAGGCGGGAGGAACAGAGGCAGAAACCAGTGATGCATTAATCAGATGGTTCACCAAAGGATTGATGGCAACAGCTGCACAAGCCATGAGTTTGGCGGGACAGGGATCGAGAGGGGAACCAGATTTTAAAGAGGACAATGCAGCCAAGGAATCGGCAAGGGATATGGTGGAGAAAGAAGAGAAAGTAGCTTCCGTGGAAGAGGCAGTATTAAGGTCAGAGAACACCTGCATGGGCTGGGCTACTGGGTTGCTAAAGAGCAGTTGAAGCAACCTAACTTTATTCATAAAAAAGTCAGAAAGCTCTTCGCACCAGGAAAGAGAAGGGGTGTGGGCGTTGTTCATAGCTTTAGGGGTAACATAACTTCTAACAATGTTAAATAGTTCCTTAGCATTATTGCCCGACATGGCGATACGATCGGCATAGAAAGAGCTTTTAGCCGCTACAATCGCCACGTAATAGGTTTTTTGGGCTTTTTTCAATTCTGTCTTATCCGCAGCGCTATAATTCTGCCTCCATTTTCTTTCTAGCCTTTTACACTGCTGTTTCTGAGATTTAAGCAGGGGCGTGAACCAGGGTTTGGACAGAGGCGCATTATGGCGTCTAGGTGTAACTTTCGGGGTGAGATCACAGACCACCTTCTCAATCCAATTGTTGAACTGCAAAAGGGCCAGGTCGAAATCCTCAGGGAGCTGCGGTTGACAATCAGCCAGCGCTATGCAAAGAACAGCTGGATCAATTTTATGAGGCGCGCTGCGCGTAACAGCACAACGCAGCCTTAAAGAGGAGGGACACTTGGCAATACTCCAGGAGAAGGAGATCAAATAGTGATCTGACCAGATGACTGGCTGCAGGGGGTAACCAGCAGCGGCAAACTGGAACAGATTACGTCTAACGTATGGCCTCCACTATGGGTCGGAGAGGATACATATTGTTCAAGTTCGGTCGCATGCAGCATGGCTAAGAAATCACTCGTATCATTCCCATCCAAATTATCCATATGTATATGTGTGGATTCTGCTGGGTCAGTACAGAAAAGCTCTCTTTCAAGAGCCCAGGAGTGGATTGGCACCACTTGGCAGAGCAGGACTTTGCAGAGTCCAGGTGCTGTGCAGAGGTATAGGAAGTCCTTGATGGCCCTGAGACTTCAGAACAGGGGGCAAGGCAGCATGGGCCTTGAGTCACTCTGGGTTCAAGTGAGATGGGCCAAGTCCTTTCCTCAGCAGGTCAGAGGGCAGCAAGTAACAGGCAACAGGCAGCACAACAGACTAGGAAAGCAGTTCTTCCAGAGGAGCAGCAGAATGGCAGTCTTTGTAGCAGCACAGCAGTCCTTCTTCCTGGCAGAGTTCTTCACAGGTCTAGTAGTGTAATGTCGTGGTGGGGGTCAGAGATCCAGTACGTATACCCAGTTGGGCCTCTGAAGTGGAGATTACTTCAAAGAAAGGTCTTTGAAGTGCACAGAGGTCCTTTCTTCCCAGCCCTGGCTCCAGAATATCAGTAGAAGGTAATCAGCCCTTTGTGTGGAGACATGACACTATCTATTCAGTTGCAAGTGTCAGCTCCCCTCTCCCTTTCTGCCCAGTAAGGGCCAACAGAATGCAGATGAGCGCTCAGACACACCTAACCTTGCCATGTGTGTGGCTGTCTAGAGGGAATGCACAAAGTGAAGCTGTCACCCACCCTAGACATGTATTGGAGACAGGCTGCAGGCACACAGAGCAGTGAGAACAGTGAAATGCCCACTTTCTTAAAAGTGGCATTTCTAAAATAGTTATGTTAAATCCAACTTTACTAGTAAAGAGTATTTATCATTACCATTGCAATGACATAAAACATGGCACAGCTTTTCCTTTCTAATCAGGAATTAAAGCTGTAAACTGTATTAAGGAATTACCAGTGTTAACCTATGAGAGGAGTAGGCCCCACAGTAGTGAAAAATGACTGTGGGTGTTTGTCACTACCAGGACATGAAAAACTTAAAGTACATGTCCTACCTTTTACTTAAACAGCACCCTGCCCTATGGGCTACCTAGAGCCTATCTTAGGGGTTACGTATATGTAATAAAAGGGGATTGTAAGATGTGGGAAAGGTTTTTAAATGCCAAGTCAAAGTGGCAGTAAAATGTGCACACAGGCCCTGCAGTGGCAGGCTTGAGACAGGTTTGAAAGACTACTTGTATGGGTGGCACAGTCATTTGCTTTCTCGCCCTAAGTGCGCCGGGTATGCCCAGTCGTGGGTCCCGGGCTCACTGTGTCACTGAATTCAAATTAGCCTGGCTGATGAGGAGTGATGCCCTGAAACGAGTCCCAGGATGCTTGTTTCCGGTCCAGGGAGGACCTGGCTTGGCAGTTCGGGCTGGACTGTTCCCATGAGGCACAGGGTGAAGACTGATATGCATACGGCTGTGTCTAAACTGGGGTGGCATGGAGAGCAAAAGACTGATGGATTTAACCCAGATCTCTTGACTGGGGGGTGAATTTTTCATTTGCTCTGCATTCCATCCATCATCTGTGTGTCTTTTGCTTTCACACCCTAAGTGCGCCGGGTATGCCCAGACATCGGTCCCCGGCTCACTGTGTCACTGGATTCAAGCTAGCCTGGCTGATGAGTGATGCCCTGAAACCGGTCCCAGGATGCTTGTTTCCGGTCCAGGGAGGACCTGGCTTGGCAGTTCGGGCTGGACTGTTCCCATGAGACACAGGGTCAACACTGATTTGCATGGGGGGGTGTGGCTTGGACAGCCAACATGGCGGGCGCAGCCGGATGGGGCTCCGGCTGCCCAAGCTGACAATCTGCCGAAATCCTGCTAATATCCTTTTTCCAGCAGTCCACACTCACAGCGCCAGTAGTTGGAGTCCAGAAGAGCTCCTGTTTGAGGCGAGGCTGCGGGCTGCAGGATGTGTGGGACCGCGGTCAACAGTGTTGCGGTCGCGGCCTGGGACCCAGGCTGATGCAGGGCACGGCCCCCGGAGGAGGTCGAGAGCTGCCCCGCAGATCTGGCCCCCAAGGTGAGGTGACGCCGTTGCGTGCTGGTGCAGGAGCTGCTGAGGCCCGTGCCGGGGCCGATTAGAGAGCGTCTGTGGGCCTGCGGTCCTCGCGGAGCCCGCTGGGTGCCTTGTGTGGTGGTGCCCGGATGCCGGGGTCGCGCTGCAGTGCTTCGTGGGATTCTCCACCAGCTTTGGTGGACCCTGACGGCGAGGCGGTGAGCGTCACACTTGGGAAGGCCTACGGCAGAGCGGAGCAGGCCCGCTTGCGGCTGGGGCTTAGGGTCAAGGCCGGGCTGTGTGGGGCCGAGTCCTGCCCCGCCACACCCTAAGAGCACAGTCGGCGATGCATGGGGGTCAAGGAGGAAAGCCTACCTGGGTGCCACGGACGCGGCGGCTGATGGGCAGAGATCCCAGCCGGCACCCATTCTTCTGCATAAGGGTGCCTAAGCAGATGGAGTTGGCCGCAGAGGGAAGCCAGGCCCATCGCAGAGTGTTCAGAAAGCTGTGACCGCACCGCCTGGCAGGGACTGCTGTGGCGGAGGGTGTTCAGGCAGAGGAGAAGAGCCTTGCATAAAGGACCCGCTGAGGTATTGGGCCTGATCACTTTTATCACTGCGGCTGGCGCCGTCCTCCCCACAGAGTTGGGTCCCTGGGTTCTTCCCTGCGGACGCCTAAGGTGACCGGCTTGGGAGCAACACTAAAGATGACCGGTTGGGACAATTGGAGTGATCCACACATATCCAGAGGCAGCAACCACCTCCAGATCACACGGATACATTCGGGAGGAGTGGCAGCCACGCGGCTAAGAAAGGACCAGCTTGGGACGACCTGCAGGCTGGGGTCTGGCGAGTCCGATTCAGTTAAGGGATCTACTTGGCTGGCCACCTAGGGCTGCAGAAGCGGCCAAGCTAGGCTTGATGCGGCTTGTGG
The DNA here is from genome assembly GCA_963921515.1 of Calotriton arnoldi. Taxonomy (NCBI): domain Eukaryota; kingdom Metazoa; phylum Chordata; class Amphibia; order Caudata; family Salamandridae; genus Calotriton; species Calotriton arnoldi. Next base: position 967,963 of record CAWUFW010005764.1, read on the forward strand.
CCAGAGGGGGTCGGATTCTGTGAGGGCCGGCCTGCAGCATGACCACCGGGAGTACCCCTTGAGGTGCCCCAGAAGTGGGCTCCAGATAACCCCACCGGGTATACCCATCAAATATAGAAACACGCACGGACATAGGGCTGACGCCACAAGAGAGGGGGGCTTCCTACTCTGTCTCCCCTCCCGCTCCTTTCCCCTATCTCCAGCATGGTCAAAGATAAACCGGCAGGCTCCGGCCCCAAGCAAAGCACTCTGGATCAGTTTACTACTGGCCGCATTCACTCAGGCCTGAGATACCCTCGACGCGAAGATCGGTGCCGTGGGGTCAGAAGTCTAATTTCTGAGCCAAGACCTCCATAAGGCTGTGGACCGCATCACGGAAGCAGAGACCTGCAACTAGACTGTTGAGGTTTCTCTGCAAAAAAAGGTAAACAAGCCCACCATCGTCGCCCAAGAGTTGGCTTCCTGTGTCGAGGATGCCGAAGGCCGGTCTCGGCACAATAATCTGCGTTTCATTGGCTTCACGGAGGGGTGGGAGGGCCCCTCCACAGATCATTTCCTCATGCAATGGCTGAGAGCCCTCCTGCCTGAGGACTCCTTATTCTCCTGTTTCGTAGTGGAGAAAGCCCATAGGGCGCTGACCAAGAAGCCCCCACCTGGGGAGCGCTCGAGGCCGGTGATCGCCAAGTTGTTGAACTACGCAGACCGGGATACCATCCTTCAGTATGCAAGAAACCACAGGGACCAACTGCTTTTTGAGTCACGGCCTATAATGATCATCTCGGACTACACCCGACTGGTGCAGCAACAGCGCCAGTCATTCATAGCTGCAAAACGCAGACTTAGAGAACTCAATGTACAATACATGTTGTTGTATCCTGCCCGAATGAGAGTCACATATAACTCTAAATCACAATTTTTCAACACACCGGAAGCTGTCTACGCCTGGGTAGACGAGATAATACACATAAAACCACATACCCCACCGCCGCTGGAATCCGACTCCTCACAGTGATCGCAGAGAAACCGGCAGAAGAGGGGTAATTCCAAGAGGAGACACAGGTCCATATCCAACTGGCGCTCCCAGACTCAGGGTGATGAGTCATGAATGTACACCGACTGCCTCCACCTCTCCGGTCTTTGGCCTCAACCAGTGTCTGTATTCTTCTCAAAATGGCAGGACCTCTTGGAGAACTAATATGGCTTGGGAGCCAATTCAAGGAACGGCTACGCCCCTGAACATTTATGTTTAAGCTTTATGGGAAGTTTGGGTATGATTGGTGGAGGCCCCCTGGGACCCCCTGTTGGGGCCCCGGGATTCCCTCCACCGTGACAGATACACCTTGTTGGTGGAAGTATTGGGGTGAGGTGTGGTGGGGGGGAAATTTCAGACCTACCGAGTTAGAATTGTTGTGGTTCTCACACAAGCACAGGGACCTTGACACAGTTTTGCGAACGCAATCGTAATGGAAACCTCCATAGACGACAGATGACCTCACACGCACATATCCCCCAGCTTGGGGAACTGACCATTGTATCCTGGAATGTCAGAGGGCTGCTTAACAAAATTAAAAGGGGCACCGTTCTTTGGCAAGCCAAGCGCTGAGAGGCTGACATTCTTCTCTTGCAGGAGACCCATCTTCTCGGCAATAAAACCCTGTGTCTTTCTCGATTCGGGTACAGCACAGTATATCATTCAGGGTTCACACGGGGCTCCCTGGGCATGCCATCCTGGTGCACCGCTGGGTCCCGTTCACTTTGTTCAAACTTTGGTTAGACCCTAGGAAGCGATACACCATTGTGACCGGTACACTGCATGGTGAATCCGTAACCATAGGAAGCATCTATGCTCCCCCTCCTTTGGGGCATACCTTCACCGATAGAATCACACAACTGTGGGGGGAACTCCCGGATGACCAGACACTACTGGGCGCGGATTGGAATGATGTCATGTCACCCCTAGATCGTCAATGAGATCCGGGGCGCGTGCCCCAGACAGGAAGCTCCAAACTTCATCACCTGGTTAATGCACTGGGGTGGTCGGATGCGTGGCAGGCTTACCACCCCTCTGAGATGGGTTTTTAGTTCCTATCAGCCATGCATGGCTCTCTATCAAGGCTAGATTATGTCTATCTTACCCAGGGGACTGCTGGACCACTCCCCGGTCTTACTTAAGCTGCGTATAGGACTTCAAAAGCCACTCTTCAGGTGGCGTATGTCACCTTGGCATCTCCACGACCCAAACTACCAAGACGTTCTTCGTCAGGACATTTCCAATTATCTCTTCTCCAACGCTGCTTCGGCCTCGTCCAGTGACATCCTCTGGGAAGGTCTCAAACCCACAATCCGTGGCGTAGATATCCGCTTCTGCGCAGGCAAAAAGCGTTAACATCTTGCTCAAATAGTAGAATTAGAGAACCGCCAGAGGTACCTTGAAGCCCAAACTGCTATGTGTGCTGGCCCAACACTGCAACGCAATCTACTCCAAATACAACAACAAATACACCAACATCTCACCAACGAGGTGCGCGAGATCTGGCTAGCGTCACAACACAGGGTTTATCAATGGGGCGATAAATCAAGTAAAATGCTTCATCGGCTGTGCCAGGCCACGATGTCCCCTACTCCCGTTCTGGCGCTTCGTGATGCAGACGGAGTCCTGTACACCTCCCCTGATGTGGTGGTCCAAGTGTTTACGGCTTATTATGCCTCTGTATACAAGCAGAAATATCTCATATCGAGTGCCCTGATGGGGGAATTTCTAACAGACATACCTCCCAAAAAGCTCTCAGACCACGTATGTGACCAATTAGACGCTCCTATAACGGTGGAAGTGCTCAGAGCCGGGTTAGTTAGTAAACACCCCGGCCGGGTAGCCGGCCCCAACGGCTTTACCAGTGATTTATTATGGCCACACATGGCACAGCTAGGTCCTCATTTGTTGGAAGCACTTCATGGGGCTCTTGAGCAGCACATCTTACCTCCTGATTGGCGCCAAGCAGAAATCGTGGTGTTCCTCAAACCCGGCCGCCCGCCAGAAGACCCCTCTTCCTACTGCCCTATTTCCCTTCTTAATTTCAAACCCAAACTCCTGGGCAAAGTCCTCGCGGACTGTCTCCGCACATGTATCCACAACTTAATTCACCCCGACCAGTCCGGCTTCATGTCACATCGGTCCACTCGACATAACATCCGGCGAGTCCATAATGCTATCGCAAAGGCCCCAGAGCTAGGCTGTCCCGCGGCTATCCTCCTGGCTGACATAGATAAGGCGTTCGATTCCTTAAGCTGGACGTATATATTTCAACTCCTCCGATCCCTCAATTTTGGCCCGTGCTTCTTGGCACAAGTCCAGTTATTATATACAGATCTTTCGGCTTCCATGCGGGAAGCTGGGTACAGGTCGGCACCTTTCCCCATATGCTGCTGCGCAAGGCAGGGCTGCCCCTTGTCTCCGCTGTTATTTGCCCTAGCCATAGAGCCCTTGGCCGCATGGGTGCGGCGAGACCCATTGATGCGGGGGTTCGAGTGGTTGCCGGGTCAATCTGACAGAATCGCGCTGTATGCGGATGTTGTGTTTTTGTTTATGATCGATCCATGGTTTTCTGGGCCCCGAGCTCTTCAGATACTCCAGGTATTCAGGGAGACATCCGGCCTGGGAGCCAACCCCTCGAAATCTGTGCTATTTCCCATGTGCGGGGGCCATTGGACGTGGCGCCTGGGCTGTACAGTTGTCCCACGCCACGGGAGGATTTAAATATTTAGGAGTTTTTATTTCATCGTGCCCACGACATAGTGGACAAATAACATTAAACAGTTGCTCTCGGGTATACGTGAAGAGACCGCAATATGGTCCCCCTGCTGCTGTCCTTGTATGGGCGATCAGCAATTTTTAAGATGGTCTCCCTGCCTCGGATACTCTATCAGTTGCAACATTTTCTATACAATATTTGGCGCGCATGGTTTGCCCAAGTCAATGCAATCCTGAACAAGTTCTTATGGGGCGGGGGAGCCATTCAAGTGGCATTGCATACTTGCACACAGTCGACAAACTGCGGGGGGATTGCAGCGGCTGATGTATACGTGTACTATGCAGCATCCCATCTGTTGGTCATTAAAGAGTGGTGGTACAGCCCACACACAGACCCAGCAATGCGGTGGAGCACCTGGCGATGGCATGCACACCCCTCCAGATGCTTCTTTACAGCTGCATGAACCATGACTTCTTGCCCCCTGCCAGCATAACGGTTGTCCAGCTCTGGCGATTCACTGTTAGAGACATGGGCTGGTTACGGTGCCTCACACAGACGACACCGCTGTGGCAAGGTACAAATCTATGTCCCGTTGCTGAATGTTAGAAATGGGATTTCTGGTTGGCTAAGGCTTGCGCCAAAGCCAGGCAGAAACCACCACTCTAGTCAGGGCAAGGGAGTTACACACCCAAGATAACCCCTGCTCACCCCCTTGGTAGCTTGGCACGAGCAGTCAGGCCTATCCCGGAGGCAATGTGTAAAGCGTTTGCGCAACACACACACACAGCAGCAACACACTAGGCACACCACAAAAGGAACTCCACACAAGGTTATATAAAAAATAGCCTTTGTATTGTCATAAACACATTAGAAACAGAATCACACATTTACACTGTGCCAACTGGCATGGGCAATATTCACATGGAAATTATATACAGGACCAGACCAATCGGGCCACGGTCAGAACCATCAGACCAGGTAAGTAAATGCAAAACATAACCATTAACTACTGGTACCATAATGACCTAAGCAATATCCTATTAGCATTAGACATAAACCCACATTAGGCCCAAACCTCATTAGCATAAACACATTACGCAATGGGCCTCACCTGCATAAACACATTATGCAATAACCTCATAAGCATAAACACATTACGCAAATAGGCACTACCCCAAAACATCATAATATGACATTAGGCAATAAATCACATTAGGCCAAAACTTCATTAGCATAGACACCCTCCTAAGCATAAACACATTACGCATTAGGCCTCACCAGCATAAACACATTATGCAATAACCTCATGAGCATAAACATCATTAGAGGCATAAACCAGGGTGCACAATCACATTTGGCACATAATACATATCAGGCAGGAACTCAGGTACCATACTCTGGGAACGGGGAATGGGACTTCCTGCACTGGAGACCATATTGCTGCCACCACTGGATCCCACCCTTACTGGTGAATCCAGACAACTCAACTGAGCTCAGGGGATAAACTACCCTCCAGAGCTAACTTTTTCTCCTCCACACTCCCTTTCTTCCTTCCTATCCACCCATACCTCTGGGGACAGGAAAAAAGGGATGGGGCACTGGACCCAGCAAGGGACTCCCTCTCTATGGGAACCCCCCCCCCCCCACCTACTGGCGTCCCCGCCCTGTCATTTTCTCTCTTCTGCCACCAAACATAAAAGCGCAGAAGACTCCATTTAAAAAAAGACACTCTTGAGGAGAAAAACAAAATCAGTAAAAATAATCCCCAAACATGTGATTATCTAAATGCAGAGTTTGTAGTGCAACCAGTTGTCGCTGTGGTACTGCGCAAACGCAAGTCCTATCCTCACCGCTGGCAACCAATGTTAGAAATGGGATTTCTGGTTGGCTAAGGTTTGCGCCAAAGCCAGCCAGAAACCACCACTCTAGTCAGGGCAAGGGAGTTACACACCCAAGATAACCCCTGCTCACCCCCTTGGTAGCTTGGCACGAGCAGTCAGGCCTATCCCGGAGGCAATGTGTAAGCGTTTGCGCAACACACACACACAGCAGCAACACACTAGGCACACCACAAAAGGAACTCCACACAAGGTTATATAAAAATAGCCTTTGTATTGTCATAAACACATTAGAAACAGAATCACACATTTACACTGTGCCAACTGGCACGGGCAATATTCACATGGGAATTATATACAGGACCAGGCCAATCGGGCCACGGTCAGAACCATCAGAACAGGTAAGTAAATGCAAAACATAACCAGTAACTACTGGTACCATAATGACCTAAGCATTATCCTATTAGCATTAGACATAAACCCACATTAGGCCCAAACCTCATTAGCATAAACACATTACGCAATGGGCCTCACCTGCATAAACACATTATGCAATAACCTCATAAGCATAAACACATTACGCAAATAGGCACTACCCCAAAACATCATAATATGACATTAGGCAATAAATCACATTAGGCCAAAACTTCATTAGCATAGACACCCTCCTAAGCATAAACAAATTACGCATTAGGCCTCACCAGCATAAACACATTATGCGATAACCTCATGAGCATAAACATCATTAGAGGCATAAACCAGGGTGCACAATCACATTTGGCATATAATACATATCAGGCAGGAACTCAGTAGTGCACCGCAGTAACACCAATACCAGGCGCATACATGACCTTAGGGCCTTGCGCCCTCTCACCATCCTACCTATGACCCAGGCCAACTGGCCTTCTCGCAGGGCTCAAATGCCCTATGTCCATCAAAGTCAGGGTGGCTGCCAATGCAGCAATCACCACGTGCGCACAGGCACTGGCCTAAACGTTGCAGCTGCCCACTAATTGCTGGGCAGCTGTGAAACAAAACGTGGGCCTGGGCACTCACTGTGCCCTCTTCTGTCCCACTCAGGGACTTCTCTAACCCCTGGCTGCCAAACGTTGCAGCTGCCCGCGCTGGTGCGGCGCAGCTGGGAACAAATAACCAGCCCTGGCACAACTGTGCCCTCGGGGCCTTCACTGGGGCTCTACAACCAAAATGTCCCCAGGGACAAGAATGGGGCTGGCACCACTGTGCCTCCTGAACCCCCACTGGGGCTCCTAAGCAACAAAATGCCCCAACGTTGCAGCATGGGCACCGACAATGTGCCCCGATGCGCCCCTCTCCCCAGGGACTCTACCAGAATGCAGCCGCGCTTGCAGGAAAACTGGGCATTGGCACTATGCGGGCCGTGTGAGCCCCTCTCTGGGACTCTCTGAAATAGTTACCCTCAACGTTGGAGCGGCCCGCAACGGCGGGACCGCTCAGGATAAGTGGCACCAACGTGGAGCGGCCTGCAATGGCGGGACCGCTGAGGCACCACCAGGGTGCACCCGGAGCCCCCACTCACCGGGACTCTCTGGGCGCTGTTCGTCGGCTCGGGGCATCCATGTTTCACTCCGCCTGCACCGAGGCTCTTCTCGTGGTGCGGGCGGCAGACCTCTCCAGACACCGCGGGGCTCTCCATACGCTCAAGGGAGCCCCGCTCCGCATGCTCTGGTTTTCGTCTCTTTCTCGGTTGCCTTCCCCCTCTCATCAGCTATGGGGGAAGGCAGAAATGGAGCCCGCGAGGCTCCGGCACCCGTCGCCAGCCCCGCCCACAGTCAGGCAAGGCCGCCTGGCTTCCGGGTCGGCCGGCGGCTTTCTCCTCGGCCAAAGCGCGGGGTGGGAACCCGCTGGTCATCAAAAAAAAAAAGATCAAGCGGGGTGGGCACCCGTAATTAAAATAAGCGGATAAGCGGAGTGGGCACCCGCACGATTTGGCAAAATGCGGCACCGGCAGGCTCTGCCGCTAAAAGTACCCACAAGGCGGGCAGGTCCCCGCTGCACAAACCGGCATGGGGGAATCCCTACACCGGGGATTCCCCCCTGAAATCCACAGCGCGCTACCCACGCCAGCTCCTCTTCTGGCGATTTGCATATAGAGCGCTTTTCTTCTCCTGGCAAGTAGGGTACAGCGCTCCCAAAGCGCTAGATGCACAAAAGGTCCTGCAGAAAAGTTCTTCCAGGTCTTTAGGGATCAAGGGGCAATTCAGGGCCCCGGGTGGCAAGCCCTCATGGCAGCCCCCCCTTGGCCCCAGCAGCAGCAAGCCCCCTCCGTCAGGAACAGCACAGGAACTGAACATTTTCATGGGGTCACAGCCCCTATATTTATATTACAAAATCCCTTTGTGCAAAAGTGCAGGGCATGGGGATACCAGTCCGAACTGGTTTATGGGGGATTTGGAGCACTTTGTTTTGCCCAGCTCCTCTCCCCTTTGTCAGGTGGGGGCTCAGTGATCAGACACACCACAGGGGGCGGAGCCAGCATTGTACTAGGGAAGCACCATCCTATTCAGAGTCAGAGGATCTCTCCTCCCACCACTCTCAGCCCAGGTGTCCCATTCAGCCCAGCGCTGACTCACCCTGCCCCTCCTGGAGCCACACACACCTCCCAGCCCCTGTCACTCACAAGCCAGACATGCAATTCACATCAGGCAGGCAGACACATAGCACACAGAAATGCCAACTTCTAAAAGTGGCATTTCTAAAATAGTTATAATAAATCTGCGCACACCATTGTGCAGCATTTATTATCACGATTCCAAATATACCAAACTTGACCACGCTGCGCCTCTCATATCAGGGTTTACCACTGAAACACTTATCAGGGAATCCCCAATGCATTCCTATGGTAGGGCAGCCCCACAGTAGTGAGAAACCAAAATGGCTGTTTGTCACTACCAGGACATGTCACACACTTAAGGTACATGTCCTATCTTTTACCTACAATGCACCCTGCCCATAGGGCTAGCTAGGGCCTACCTTAGGGGTGACTGACATGTAGTAAAAGGGGGGTCCCGGACATGGCACACACTTTAGGTGCCACGTCACAGCGGCAGTAACACTGCGCGCACAGGCCCTGCAATGGCAGAGGCCTGAGATAGGTTTGAAAGGCTACTTTGGTGGGTGGCGCAATCAGCGCTGCAAGCCCACCAGTAGCATTTAATTTACCAGCCCTGGGTATATGAGATACCACTTTACAAGGGACTCACAGGTAAATTAAATAGGCCAAACAGGTGTAGACCAATATTACCACATTTATCACAGAGAGCAGACGCAGTTTACACTGGACAGCAGTGCTAAAGTGCCCAGAGTCCTAAAACCACCAACACCATGTCAGAACAATGGCTAGGAGAAAGGCAAAAAGTTTAGGGATGACCCTGCAAAAAGGCCAAGTCCAACACAACCCCCTTCCAGCCAAAACGCAGGGCAGACCAATCACCACCTTGATGGGCTTTCCTGCCTTGGGCGATAGAACACGGACGCGGGCCTGCAACTGCAGGGACACCCTCCAGTTCTACGCCACTCTGAACACACGTGGTTTCTTCTGTCAAAAAGCTCTCAGGACCAACTAGGCTACCCCACTGGTACTCCCTAGCTGTCCACGGTCAGGACCAGGCCCTAGGCCACCCAGATGTCACTGGTCCTTGCCAATCCACAGAGTGGGGGGCGGTAGCCCCTGACACATAGTAGCCATTATCCACTCTTCCTTCCATCAGGGCAGTTCCAAACTGCCACTGATCCTCCAACCTAGGGTCCGCACCCTCAGGCTGACCAGAAGTCATGGGTGAGGCTCTCCTCCCCCTACCTCTTCTTCTGGGGTTCCATACCCTCCTCCTTGGAGAGGCACCCTCAGAACACAACACTCCTTCCAGCTGAACTTCCAACAGGAGGACAGCTCACTCAGGCCCATGGAAACTATTTCACTTCGGAGGTACACAGCACACAGCAAAGTCCCTCTTCAAGCAGGTGGGGGGACACAGCACACAGCAAAGTCCCCTTTCCTCTTCCTCAGTGGAAACAACAAACTGCAGGTGAGCCCCAGAACACACAGCAAGGGCAGTCTCCTCAGTCTCTTCAGCTGATCCACTTTGGCAGAGATTCCTTCTTGACATGGAAGTTTCCTAGTCTCCCAACCTAGGGTCTAAACCCTCAGGTTGCACCAGGGTCAGAGGCGAGGACTCCCTCCCTCTGCACCCCTTTCCTGAGCTCCGCACCCTCCCAACTGGAGTGGTACCTCTGGAAACCAAACCGGTCAGGACACTGATTACAATCATCCTTCCCTCCAGGTCAGGCCGAACCTGAACCTGGCCTCCCCAACCTTGGAGCTAAACCCCGCGGCTGAGCACTTGCCTGGCACGCCAGGACTTCTGGGGGCGCACACAGCACTCCCCCCCGAGGGTAACAAGACTGACGTGTTGCGTGATAGTCTGCCTGGCGCAGATCTCCCGGCCCCTGTCCATCTGACAGTGCGCAAAGATCCCCCAGGACAGAAGTGGTGTCACCATGGTCACTTCTAGGAGACTCAGCCCTTATGGCTGGCCCCTGACCCACTGGCTCTCCCACTGGGGAACACATCCCCCTCTCACCCCTCACTCTGGACTTCTGCACCCCTCCCAACTGGAGCTGTATCGCCAGACACCAGGACCGCTGGAGCTCTAGTTACAGACACTCCACATCCTCTAGACACTGGGAGATCCTCCTCAAATGGCCTACAAGTACAGCCTAGGCCCCCAACCTGGCGCTCCCTTAGGGAATCCTCCAGGCCCTGAGACTGGGTTTCGGGCCATCGTGGGACACACCGTCCCACACTCACTCCGTCTCCACTGAGACAGGACGTGTGCCCCTACACCCCTCCCATTCCACTGGGACCTAGCTGGGCTACACTGAACCTCTTCCACCACACAGGACCGGAAGATACCCAAGCCACTACTTTTGGAATCACTCCCCAATGCCTCTTCAGACCCTCTAGCACACAGCCAGAGGTCTGCCTCCCGTGCAAGCTCCCTGGGGTCAGGGAACTCACACCCCAATAGGTGTTGGCGCAACCCCGGAAAACAATTACTGAACAAAAGCTCTCCGACACACAGATTGAACAGCCCTTCAAAATTATTTGCCGTAGTAACCAGCACCCATTCGTCCAGTGCATCACAACATTTCTCCACAAACCCCCCCCTAAGACTGGTGAGACAGTTCCTTACTGCCCCTGAATCTCAACCTGTACCCCTCTTACTGGGAACCAGGTACCATACTCTGGGAACGGGGAATGGGACTTCCGGCACTGGACACCATATTGCTGCTACCACTGGACCCCACCCTTACTGGTGAATCCAGACAACTCAACTGAGCTCAGGGGATAAACTACCCTCCAGAGCTAACTTTTTCTCCTCCACACTCCCTTTCTTCCTTCCTATCCACCCATACCTCTGGGGACAGGAAAAAAGGGATGGGGCACTGGACCCAGCAAGGGACTCCCTCTCTATGGGAACCCCCCCCCCCCCACCTACTGGCGTCCCCGCCCTGTCATTTTCTCTCTTCTGCCACCAAACATAAAAGCGCAGAAGACTCCATTTAAAAATGACACTCTTGAGGAGAAAAACAAAATCAGTAAAAATAATCCCCAAACATGTGATTATCTAAATGCAGAGTTTGTAGTGCAACCAGTTGTCGCTGTGGTACTGCGCAAACGCAAGTCCTATCCTCACCGCTGGCAACCAATGTTAGAAATGGGATTTCTGGTTGGCTAAGGTTTGCGCCAAAGCCAGCCAGAAACCACCACTCTAGTCAGGGCAAGGGAGTTACATACCCAAGATAACCCCTGCTCACCCCCTTGGTAGCTTGGCACGAGCAGTCAGGCCTATCCCGGAGGCAATGTGTAAAGCGTTTGCGCAACACACACACACAGCAGCAACACACTAGGCACACCACAAAAGGAACTCCACACAAGGTTATATAAAAAATAGCCTTTGTATTGTCATAAACACATTAGAAACAGAATCACACATTTACACTGTGCCAACTGGCACGGGCAATATTCACATGGGAATTATATACAGGACCAGGCCAATCGGGCCACGGTCAGAACCATCAGACCAGGTAAGTAAATGCAAAACATAACCAGTAACTACTGGTACCATAATGACCTAAGCATTATCCTATTAGCATTAGACATAAACCCACATTAGCCCCAAACCTCATTAGCATAAACACATTACGCAATGGGCCTCACCTGCATAAACACATTATGCAATAACCTCATAAGCATAAACACATTACGCAAATAGGCACTACCCCAAAACATCATAATATGACATTAGGCAATAAATCACATTAGGCCAAAACTTCATTAGCATAGACACCCTCCTAAGCATAAACACATTACGCATTAGGCCTCACCAGCATAAACACATTATGCGATAACCTCATGAGCATAAACATCATTAGAGGCATAAACCAGGGTGCACAATCACATTTGGCACATAATACATATCAGGCAGGAACTCAGTAGTGCACCGCAGTAACACCACTACCAGGCACATACATCACCTTAGGGCCTTGCGCCCTCTCACCATCCTACCTATGACCCCAGGCCAACTGGCCTTCTCGCAGGGCTCAAATGCCCTATGTCCATCAAAGTCAGGGCGGCTGCCAATGCAGCAATTACCACGTGCGCACAGGCACTGGCCTAAACATTGCAGCTGCCCACTAATTGCTGGGCAGCTGTGAAACAAAACTTGGGCCTGGGCATTCACTGTGCCCTCTTCTGTCCCACTCAGGGACTTCTCTAACCCCTGGCTGCCAAACGTTGCAGCTGCCCGCGCTGGTGCGGCGCAGCTGGGAACCACTAACCAGCCCTGGCACAACTGTGCCCTCGGGCCATCAGTGGGGCTCTACAACCAAAATTCCCCCAGGGACAAGAATGGGGCTGGCACCACTGTGCCTCCTGAACCCCCACTGGGGCTCCTAAGCAACAAAATGCCCCAACGTTGCAGCGTGGGCACCGACAATGTGCCCCGATGCGCCCCTCTCCACAGGGACTCTACCAGAATGCAGCCGCGCTTGCAGGAAAACTGGGCATTGGCACTATGCGGGCCGTGTGAGCTCCTCTCTGGGACTCTCTGAAATAGTTACCCCCAACGTTGGAGCGGCCCGCAACGGCGGGACCGCTCAGGATAAGTGGCACCAACGTGGAGCGGCCTGCAATGGCGGGACCGCTGAGGCACCACCAGGGTGCACCCGGAGCCCCCACTCACCGGGACTCTCTGGGCGCTGTTCGTCGGCTCGGGGCATCCATGTTTCACTCCGCCTGCACCGAGGCTCTTCTCGTGGTGCGGGCGGCAGACCTCTCCAGACACCACGGGGCTCTCCATACGCTCAAGGAAGCCCCGCTCCGCATGCTCTGGTTTACGTCTCTTTCTCGGTTGCCTTCCCCCTCTCGTCAGCTACGGGGGAAGGCGGAAATGGAGCCCGCGAGGCTCTGGCACCCGTCGCCGGCCCCGCCCACAGTCAGGCAAGGCCGCCTGGCTTCCGGGTCGGGCCGGCGGCTTTCTCCTCGGCCAAAGCGCGGGATGGGCACCCGCTGGTCATCAAAAAAAAAAAGATCAAGCGGGGTGGGCACCCGTAATTAAAATAAGCGGATAAGCGGGGTGGGCACCCGCACAATTTGGCAAAATGCGGCAGGGCGGGGTGGGCTCCCGCTCTGCCGCTAAAAGTACCCACAAGGCGGGCAGGTCCCTGCTGCACAAACCGGCATGGGGCAATCCCTAAACCGGGGATTCCCCCCTGAAATCCACAGCGCGCTACCCACGCCAGCTCCTCTTCTGGCGATTTGCATATAGAGCGCTCTTCTTCTCCTGGCAAGTAGGGTACAGCGCTCCCAAAGCGCTAGATGCACAAAAGGTCCTGCAAAAAGTTCTTCCAGGTCTTTAGGGATCAAGGGGCAATGCAGGGCCCAGGGAGGCAAGCCCCCATGGCAGCCCCCCCTGGGCCCCAGCAGCAGCAAGCCCCCTCTGTCAGGAACACCACAGGAACTGAACATTTTCATGGGGTCACAGCCCCTATATTTATATTACAAAATCCCTTTGTGTAAAAGTGCAGGGCATGGGGATACCAGTCAGAACTGGTTTAGGGGGGATTTGGAGCACTTTGTTTTGCCCAGCTCCTCTCCCCTTTGTCAGGTGGGGGCTCAGTGATCAGACACACCACAGGGGGCGGAGCCAGCATTGTACTAGGGAAGCACCATCCTATTCAGAGTCAGGGGATCTCTCCTCCCACCACTCTCAGCCCAGGTGTCCCATTCAGCCCAGCGCTGACTCACCCTGCCACTCCTGGAGCCACACACACCTCCCAGCCCCTGTCACTCACAAGCCAGACATGCAATTCACATCAGGCAGGCAGACACATAGCACACAGAAATGCCAACTTCTAAAAGTGGCATTTCTAAAATAGTTATAATAAATCTGTGCACACCATTGCGCAGCATTTATTATCACTATTCAAAATATACCAAACTTGACCACGCTGCGCCTCTCATATCAGAGTTCACCACTGAAACACTTATCAGGGAATCCCCAATGCATTCCTATGGGAGGGCAGCCCCACAGTAGTGAGAAACCAAAATGGCTGTTTGTCACTACGAGGACATGTCACACACTTAAGGTACATGTCCTATCTTTTACCTACAATGCACCCTGCCCATAGGGCTAGCTAGGGCCTACCTTAGGGGTGACTGACATGTAGTAAAAGGGGGGTCCCGGACATGGCACACACTTTAGGTGCCACGTCACAGCGGCAGTAACACTGCGCGCACAGGCCCTGCAATGGCAGAGGCCTGAGATAGGTTTGAAAGGCTACTTTGGTGGGTGGCGCAATCAGCGCTGCAAGCCCACCAGTAGCATTTAATTTACCAGCCCTGGGTATATGAGATACCACTTTACAAGGGACTCACAGGTAAATTAAATAGGCCAAACAGGTGTAGACCAATCTTACCACATTTATCACAGAGAGCACACGCACTTTAGACTGGACAGCAGTGCTAAAGTGCCCAGAGTCCTAAAACCACCAACACCATGTCAGAAAAATGGCTAGGAGAAAGGCAAAAAGTTTAGGGATGACCCTGCAAAAAGGCCAAGTCCAACACTGAACTTTCTGGCTTTCATAATTGAGACCTCCTTGAAATCTCTACCCTAGGGGACGTTATGCAGAGTCCCACCCTCAAATCGTTTCAGCAACTACAAAAGGAATTTCAGCTGCACTGGACGCAGTTCTATAAATACTTGCAGTTGAGACATGCTCTGACTCCCCTGATCCACCCGCTGAATGACCTACCTGAATTTCATCCCTTGGAGGGCCGCTTACTGATGGGTGACCTTGGGGCGCATAAGATACTTCAGATTTATCAGACGCTGACCACCCATACTCCTACCACACTACAGAAAAACCGGGTGCAAGGGAAGAGGACTTGCCAGACATGACAGACGACGACTGGACAGAGGCCCTCGCTAGTCTCCCCAGAGCTGCTATCTCCACACGACATTGCCTTAATTAATTTAAATATCTCCACCGAGCATACTTCAACCGCTCCCGCCTCTGGAGGATGGGTGTCATCCAGTCCCCTACGTGCATCAGATGTGGGGAAGTGGAGGGACCCTTCTTCCATACGGTTTGGAGCTGTGGGGCGCTGCAGCCGGTTTGGTGTAAAATTTCAGCGTGCCTGGGCCGGGTCTTGTCCTGGAACCTCCTGTTTGACCCTAAGCTGTTTTTGCTCCATAGCACAGAGGGGATAGGCGGGAACCGCTACAAACAACACTTATTGTTTTTGGGCCTCACGCTTGCCAAACATGACATCACCCAAGCGTGGAAAGGTACTTCCCCGCCAGCAATGGGAGGATGGAGGATGGCCATGGACAGATGCATGGGGGCAGAGAGCGCGGTCTATCAGGCACGTGGTTGCCCACAGAAACATAGGAAGATTTGGTCCCGCTGGGTGACATACCAAAGCATAGATCTACCCCCCCTACCATCACTGACCCCCCATAAATCCAGCCCTTGAATGTATCTGTCTGTTAGATGCCCAAGATGAGTAGCTCTGTTGTCAGTATACAAACACTTAGACACACTGGGGCAGATTTACAACTTCTGGCGCATCCCTGCAAATCAGCAGGGATGCGCCAGAATAGTTGCGACACGCAATTCTCTCCTTGCGCCACCACGGATGCGCCGCATTTACAATGCGGCGCACCGTGGCGCAAGGAAAGGCCGATGCGTGTCGCATCCTGTGGCGCAAGGGTGGCGCATTGCTGGAGTCGTGTCGCAAGCGCGACGCAACTCCAGCAATGCTCGTGGGCTGCCCATACCTAACGTGGTGCGCCATCTCCTTACGCCTGCTTGAAGCAGGCGTAAGGATTCGTCGCAGCGCAGTCGGAAAAGTGACTCAGTGAAATCTTGTAGATTTCACTGCGTCACTTTACGAGGCTTTCCTTCGACGGAACGCCCACCCTGCGGAGGAACGCCCACATGAAACCTGACGCAGGTTTCATGTGGCGCAGGGCTTACAACGTGACGCATCTCCCTAGATGCGTCACGTTGTAAATAATGCGCAACGTGGCGCATGGTTTACGTCGCCGCTGCGTCACAAAAGTGACGCACCAGCGGCGCAAAAGTGGCGCAAGGGGCTTGTAAATCTGCCCCACTATGTTCAGCAAATTATGTGGTAACCTGTGCCAAGTTTTAGTTATCGGTCCTGCTGGTTTGCAGGTTAGCTTGATGTTTAAATATAATTGGTACTTTCCAATTTGAATTGTATCCTTAATGTATGCTTCGGGCTCCGCCCATCATGTGCCATTAAACTTAATAAAATTTGTTTTGAAAGGAAGACTGATTCGCATATGGCTGGGTCCAAACTGGGGTGGCATGGTGAGCAAAAGAACAATGGATTTAACCCAGATCTCTTGACTGGGGGTGAATGTTTGATTTGCTCTGCATTCCGGCCATCATCTGTGTGTCTTTTGCAGGCCCAATAATAGCATTTAATTTACAGGCCCTGGTATATGGTATACCACTTTACAAGGCATTGGCGTGGTCTACCCCTGGTCTGTGTTCCACCCTAAAGTCCATACCCTTTAGGGAAATAGTCCACCCCAACAGTTTTGGATTCTCACCCCTTATTTGCATGAACCACCTGAGGGGCCTGTGGGCAGTCTGAATCAGAAAGTGAGTAATAAACAGGTATGGTCTCAACGTCTTTAGTGCGCAGACCACAGCAAAAGCTTCTCCTTCTATAGCACCCCACCTTTTTTCCCTGGGGAGTACCCTCCTGGAGATGAAGGCTACAGGTAGGTCTAGGTCCTTTTCAATCAGTTGGGAAAGTACTGCCCCTATGCCATGCTCTGAGGCATCTGTTTGAATGATGAACTCCTTGGAGACATCAGGGGGCTTGAGCACAGGGGCTGGTCACATGGCCTGCTTAAGGGGGTCAAATAGTTTTTGGCATGCCTCTGTCCAAATCACATTTCTGGGCTACTTCTTATAAGTCAGTTCTGTGAAGGGGCAACAATGGTGCAATATCCCTTATACATAGTACCCAGTAAGGACCAAGAATGCTCTGACCTCAGTCTGGGTTTTGGGGGGCTCCCAGGCCATGATAGTCTCTATCTTGGCCTGGAGGGGCTGCACCTTACCCCTGCCCACCAAGTTTCCCAAGTACACCACAGACCCCTGCCCTATCTGGTACTTACTGGCCTTAATTGTCAGGTCTGCCTGTTGCAGAGCCTAAAGCACTTCTTGGAGGTGAAAAAGGTGGTCCTTCTAGCTGCTACTGAAGATAGCTATGTCATCCAAATATGCAGCACTGAAGGCCTCCATACCAGCAAGGACCTGGTACACCACCCTCTGGAAGGGGGCAGGGGATTTCTTGAGTCCAAAGGTTGTCCAAACGTGAGGACAATGGAGAAAATACCATGCTAAACATTATGTATAGCTTCTCTAAAAAAGACTCCAAGTGAGAGGCCATAAGATCGTTGACACAGTTTTGGAACCAAGTCTTTTCACACTGCGATAATGTCGTTGGGAGTCTTGGGCTAGACGTTACTGTTGATGTACTCAAAGGTCCTTGCGGGGTACCAGGTGGGGTTGGGTGTGGGCTGACTGACTGTTTGTGACCCTTGCCTCGTTTGTTCTTTGGCAGTTTCTGATGAGCGGCCCTTTTAGTTGTTGCAAGGGGAGGAATGGACTCTGGGGGCTCTGTGGGTAGAATGTTCTCACAAGTTACACTTAGACCTTGGGCAGGAGGAGATACTAGGCAATTCGAGGGGGGGGGCAGAAGTATCCAGGATGGAATGATGGGGGGGGCTAAATAGGCCCTCGCTATTGCCTTCTTGATTCAAAGAGGGTCTCCGCTCTGTGTGGGCGATTTCACTACTGATGACGTTGACGGCTCGCTCTAGCATCCGGTCTATTGAAGTTGGTTTTACTAAAGAGGTTGAGACAGAGCCACCATCTCCCACTTTTTTCCTCCCCATAATTCAACCGTCAAATATTTTAATAGCAGGCCCCACAGTGTAGGAAATATCTACTCATTCACGAACCCCACAGGGCCACACTTTGACCTATACAATAAAAGAAGAATAAACAGTACCTCTGCGGAGTGGATCTGGTTCATAAAAGGCAGGCTCAAATGATCCCACTCGAGCTCCCCAAAATGCCTGTTAGAAATGGAGGGCCGCCGGAGCTCCTGGGGCCTGCGGTCCTCTGCCCCCTCCTGGATCTCAACAGGCATCTTGTGCCGTGGGAGCCCCAACGACAGAAGTAGGCGCCTCCAGGCGAGGTTGTGGGCGTAGGAAGCATCAGCCCCGGGAACTCCTGGGGCCTGTGGTCCTCTGTCCCCTCCTGCAATTATAACTCGCAGCTCCAAATGCATTGCTACACAGGTGGGAGTGGGCATTCCCCCTCAACGACAAGAATAATGGTCAGTGTGCCCTGTCACGCCACTGCTTTTGGGACACTGAACCACAGAGGACTCAGTCACAACCATCAGTATGAAGCACACACCAGGCAGGGCACAGGAATTGCTTCCTGCTCGCAGGCTGACAGCAGCAATAGCTAACACCCGGTAGATGCTCATATCACCAGTCAACACACACCTCTGGCTTCAGAGGGGTTCAGCATGGGGGTTACGAGCATGTCCCGCCCCAGGCGTGCTGTCACGTCTTTCAGTTCCCTGGACATGTGCTTACTCCTGGAGACCCAGGTGGGGTTTCATATGGATTTGGTGAAATCCATGCCTAAAATGTGGGGTCCCCTTATTATTAATACATTCAGTTCCTTTTTAAACACAAACATTCCCCCTTTCTGGGCTACTGAAATGATCATGCCGGTATATAAAAAGGGCGATCATCAGTCCCCGAAATGTTATAGCCCCATATCACTTATTGATAGTACAATCAAAATTATCGGCAGAGTCATCTACAACCGTTTAGTAAACTGGGCGACAGACAAGGGTATTCTTTCCCCTTTTCAATATGGCTTCCGCTCGAAATTAGGCACAAACGAACAATGTCTGAACCTGGCTTTAATAATTTCTAAATATACCAATGCCAGGTGATCCCCATCTACCTTGCTTTTAAGGATCTGTCCACTGCTTTTGATTCAGTGGGCAAAACAAGTTGTGAACAATGTTGTTGCATCAAGGAGTGGAACCCTCATTTATTAATTTTTTATTCTCACTACACTCAGATTTATCGGCTAGAGTGCGCTTAGAATGGCGAACTATCTGCTCTTCCCCCTGAGCCGTGGAGTGTGGCAGGGATGCAAATTGGCCCCTCTGTTATTCATTTTATATATAACCCATTCAACTTCCCGCCCCTCAGATATCCCTAGAATAGCAGGCTCTCCAATCCCCGTGCTACTCTATGCTGATGACGCGGTGCTGTTTGCCCTTACTCCAAATGCACTGAGGCACCAGGTGGAGGCCTTCGCCTCTTTTATGTCAAATTTGAAGCTGAAAACCAACTATACAAAGTTGCACATCATGTTCTGTGGATCAGGGAAAATAAGGCTGAATAAAATCAGCCTAAACTGGCAAGACCTAATGGCTGTGGACAACTTCTGCTAATTAGGTCTAACTTTTAGCTCTTCAGGGTCTTGGAAGCAGGCCAGCCTAAAGCTTTGCGGAACTGCAGGAACTGTTTGTAATCTATCAAGAGAAGAGTCTAGAGGGACGGTTCTTCCTCCCTTGAAGTTATATAATTTTCAGTGCATTAGTGCAGCCACTTATGGCGCGGGTGTCTGGGGTTTTTACAAATGCGCTGGCCTTCAGTCCGAGGAAAAACGCTTACCACCTACCACTTCCAGCTTTATTATACACTCTGAATTAAACCAGGCTTATATATCGGATAAAGTACGCATAGCGCCACTCTTACTGTGGGTCAACATCTGTACGAATCCAGCATTAAAACTTTGCAGAGACATTATACTTGATTGCCTTGCTCACTAGAAGGTCCTCTCTATCCCATGGCTAAGTTATATCCGGAACATCTTAGGAACCCTGGGTTTATCGGCCTGGTATTCCGAACCCACCAGTACCAGTATCCCAAAAACTGCAAATGCAGAGTTTAAAGCAGCGTACATGGAGCATAGCGAAGCCCTGAGAACAAAAAATGAGTTGGTAAAATCTTCAGTTTTGACTTATCATAGATCCTTATTATCAGGCTCACAGCCCGTGTATCTGCCTTTAGACCTCACAGGATGGGAGAGATCTCTTCTTTATCCATTTCAGGGCAGGATCCATTTACTGGTCTTTGTTTTCTAAAAATCCCCCTGATTCCGCTGACAATACAGACTTGACCTGCCCTTGTGATAATCAATCTGCACAATCACTTTTGCACTTTTTGTTTTTCTGCAAATCTTATAGTCTAGCATGTAAGCACTTTATCCAGCCTTTGTTACACGAGCTAGGTCTTCGACACTGTAGAGTAGCCCTGCTCCACTTACAGGGGCTGATTTACAAGAACTGACGCATCTCTGCATATCAGCAGAGATGCCTCAGTTAAGTTGCGTCACGTAAAAAAACCCTTGCGCCACCATGGATGCGTTGCATTTACAATGCGGCGCACAGTGGCGCAAGGATTGACAGATGCGTGACGCATCTGTCGACGTAAAGGTAACGCAGTGCTGGAGTCGTGTCGCAAGCGCGACGCAACTCCAGCACTGCTCAGGGGCGGCCTATACTTGCTGTGCTGCGTCACTCCTTACACCTGCTTCAAGCAGGCGTAAGGTTTTGACGCAGCGGCGTCGTAAAAGTGACTCAGTGAAATCTTGTACATTTCACTGTGTCACATTTACGAGGCTTTCTTGCGTGGGAACGCCCACCCTGCATACATTATACCTGACGCAGGTATAATGTGACGCAGGGCTTTACAACGTGACGCATCTCCCTAGATGCGTCACGTTGTAAATTTGTCGCAACATGGCGCATTGTTTACGATGCCGCTCCGTCACAGAAGTGATGCAACGACGGCGTAAATGTGTCGCAAGGGGCTTGTAAATCTGCCCCACAGTTTTTAAGCTCACACAAAATTTCTTATTGCGTGTGTGGTTTTCTGAAAGCAGCTATTCGGGCCAGAAAAACTAAGGATGGCTAACTTGCTTGCACTGAACCCCCCCATTAGTTTGATGGCGCTAGATCGAGGAGTTCTCTCCTCTTTTTTTAAATATTAGGTAGGAGCACATGACGGACCCTATTAGAGGTTTTTCTCCTCCTATTTTGTGTGATAATTGTGTTTCTGTGCACGTGTTCTGTGTTTATATCCTGAGTTCATGTCTGTTTTTTATCCTGGTCATATGGTTAACACGGAGATCTCAAGTGCACTGTTGTAATCATATTTTTATTTGTTTTTAAAATAATGTAAACTCTGATTTATACTACTGTTATGTTGTCGATTTGTATTTGATACCATGGGCTTTTATGGTCTACTTTTATTCGGGCGAATAAAGAATTTTGTATTGAATTGAGTTGAGTCCCAGGGGCATTACTTTAAACTGATAGTAGCCCTCTGGAGAGGAGAAGGCTGACCTCTCTTTTGCTCCTTGTGTCTGATCTGTCAGTATCCTGAAGCAAGATCAAAGGTACTTAATTACTCGGCAGCCCCTAACCTGTCAATACGTTCATCAGCCCGTGGGGTGGGATGAGCATCTGTCTTTGGGACTGAGTTTGGCCTTCTATAATCCACAAAGAACCTGAGTTCAGGTGTGGTTCCCGGTGGGACAGCTTTTGGTACCAGAACCACAGGACTGGAACAGGGGTTACTGGAGAGTTCTATCACCCCCATCTCCAGCATTTTGAAAACCTCATCCTAAATGCTGGCCCTCCCCTTGTCAGACAACCTTTAAGATTTGTTCTTTACAGGAGGGTTGTCTTCTGTGTCCACATCATGGATACACAGGTGGGTAATCCAAGGGATGAGGGAAAACAGAGAGGCGTACTTCCTCAACGTTTGGTGGCAATCTATCTGCTGCTCAGGAGTCAGACTGGGGGAAAGGATTACTCCTTCCAATAACCCATCTTACTCCTTGGAGTATATGAGGTCAGGTAGAGGTTCACTCTCCTCTTCCTCTTCTCCATATGTCACCAACAGCATGGTGAGCTCAGACCTCTCAAAATGGGGTTTGAGGCGATTGACGTGGAACACCCTGTGGGGTTGCCTACGGGTCTTAAGGTCCACCAGGTAGGTGGCCTCACCCTTCCTCTCGATTACCTCATAAGGCCCAGTCTAATGATCCTGGAAGGCCCTGGGCTCCACTGATTCCATAACCCACACTTTCTTCCCAAGTGCAAGTCCACAGTGGTAGATGTTTCATCATACCATTGTTTCATTACATCCTGACTGTCTTCCAAGTTGTCTGAAGCTTGCTTCCACAAATTAGCCATTTGGCCTCTGAAGACCACCCTGTGCCTCACTACATCCTGGGGAATCTTCCTGGGAGCCTCTGACAGGGGGCCTATACAGAAGCTCAAAGGGACTGAAGCCCACATCCTTCCATGGTACCACCTTATAGACAAACAACAGGCATGGTAAGATGATGTCCCACACAGTCTTCTCGGCCTCAGACAGGCCTCTAATCATGCCCTTCAAGGTCTTGTTGAATCTCTCAACAAGCCCCATTGTTTGTGGATGGTGAGGGGTGGAGATCTTGTAGGTTACCCAACTCTCCTTCCACATGGACTGCAAATAAGCAGGCGTGAAGTTGTTGCCCCTGCCAGACACCACTTCTTTGGGGAAACTCACTCAGGTAAAAATCCAGATCAGGGCCTTTGCCACTGCAGGTGCAGTCATGGCCCTCAGAGGGATTGCCTCTGGGTACCTAGTGGCATGATCCGCCAGAACCAGGATAAACCTATTGACTGAAGTAGTCTGGGGATCCATAGTCCTAACAATGTCGATGCCCACCCTCTCAAAGCGTGTGCCAATGACAGGCAAGGGAATAAGGGGGCGTTAAGCCCCTTCCCTGTCTTCCCACTGGCATGGCAGGTCACACAAGTCCTACAGAATGCATCTGAGGACGTCTTGGCCCTAGGCCAATAAAAGTAGGATGACAAGCCTTGCAAAGGTCTTGTCTTGCCCCAGGTGTCCTGCCAGGGGAATTTCGTTAGACAGTTCCTGTAGGAAGGCCTTGTAGCATTGGGGGTCCACCAGGGCCCTTGCTGTCCCATGCTGCACTGGAGCCTAAGGCTCACTGTAATTGAGGTTGTCTTCCCAGTAAATGTGATGACTCCCAGAAGCATCACCTGCTTCTTGGACTTCGGCTTATTGCCTCATGCCCCTAAGGGTTGGACATCCCCTCTGTGCCCTACATAACTCCTCCTTGGTACCCACCAATCAGGAGTTCTATAGGGCACAGAGGCCCATTCCACATGCCATCCAGCAAAGTCTGGCAGGTCACCAAGGTGAGCAATGCCCTCCTCAGTGGGCTTTGGGGTGGCTATCAAATGTGCTCCATCCACCTCAGTGGGAAGACATTCAGGGGCTGGTTTCCCACGCCCTCTGCCTTTCCCTTTTTTTAGCAGCCGGATGTGCCATTTTTCCAGGCTCCAACCCTTTTTGACTCCCATCCTGGGCAGCCATGGATCTTGTGATTGCACAGACCCAATCAGGTAACCCCGACATCTCCACATGAGCCTTGAGCTCCACTTCCTTGCAAGTAGGGTGCTCAAAGTCATTACCAAGCAAACAGTCCACAGCCATTGCAGGGCTCACTGCAACTTCCAGAAGACCAGACCCCCTCCCTCCACTCAAATGGAACAAGGGCCACTGGATAGTGACCTTCTCTGTTGTCAGATCCAGACTATCAGTAGAGGGTAATCAGCCCTTTGTGTGGGGATGCAACACTACCTATTCAGCTGAAAGTATCAGCTCCTCCCTCCCTTCCTGCCCATGAAGGGTCATCAGAATGCAGATGAGTGCTCAGACACATCTCACCTTCCTGTGTTTGCGGCTGTTTAGAGGGAATACACAAAGTCAAGCTGGTGCCTACCCCAGACATGTATTGGAGACAGGCTGTAGGCACACAGAGCAGTGAGAGAAGAGAAATGCCCACATTCTAACAGTATTATGAGTAGTAGAATGCACTCCTGCGTTTAATCCACGATTGTATTTAATGTTGGCGTGCACTGCCGTGGTGCGTTCCATCCAAACACACTTTAAAAGTTACACGGAAACAGGAACCTCGTCAGGTTCCATCACGGGGTGCACTGCCGAGAACTCAACTCCTTGTTGTATAACATCCTTAATCCAGTACTCTTGTAAAGAATCACAGCTTCATCATGATTTTTCAAGTGGTGTTTCACCAATTTATTTCATATTCAACGAATGCCCATCCAGGCCTTTCTGAACAGCACATGGGGGTTCACCCCTCCGCATGGCGTGACAATAAGTTAATTAAAAGACCCAATGCATTTCGGGCGGTCTCTGCCCTTTGTCAGGGTTAACTGTAGGAAAGAAATAATGTGTGCGTTACCAATATTGTCCTCTATAATTCATAAATAAATTACATGAAGCAAACCAGCTAATTTCTTATTGCTTTGACAAATCATACTCTCCCCACCCCCTTTAATTTCCCCCAGACAACAACCCATCATCAGCTTACACAGTACCAAAACCCAAATGAAAACCCATAAAACTATCGAAGTTCGGTCCCCACAGCTAAGTGCCCGCACCCCCCGCTATCCCTCAAATTATAATACCCCTCACAAAACAGCTAATTACCTCTGTGCACGCCAGCTACTCTCTACTCCATGTTGGAAATACTCTCTGCAAGCTCGGATTCACTCTTGCTGCTTTTAAACTTAGTCACGTGCAGCACCCACGTCATTTGAAGTTCCCTGACTATAACGGAAAAAATACTCCCAAACCAATCCTACCTCAACCAAGACCTCTAATACTGCCCAAATAAATGTGCTTCACAAGAAATGCTTTATAGAATTAAGCGGTTGAAAATATGTACTTAATACACATAAACACATGCGTAACACGCTTAAAAGATATTTTCTCTCATCTATAACCTACTCTCTCTTGTATGACATTTTTTTTTTAAATTGAGCAACTGAACAATAACTTCAACCCCACTCATGCTAATATCGAGTGACTCTGCCCTCACCACCATGCGGTCCTGATCTGATTATTCTCACCCTCCCTCTTTTCTACATTATAGTCTGGAAAATGCTCTCTGCTAAAACGGCAACATAACTGTTACGTTCGAGCGTGGTCACATGCTGAACCCTCACTTTCTATCGTGCCTCTGAAAATGAAGTTCCCAACCCTTCCCTCCTCCAATAAACCCGCCGTGTATTCCCCCACAAAATAAAAAGAATATCAACAAAACACATAAATGCCAAACGAACAATACAAAGTATATGTAAAAACGAAACATGTGTGCTTCTATTAACACCTCCTACATAATGCGTCCAAAACCAAAGTTCTGCTGATATTATCTGAAAAATCATAAATAGTCCAAACTCCAATGCCTTTTCAACGCAGTCCCCATACAGCCAGCTGATGGTCATGGTTGCCAGGCCATGTTCCCAAGGTGAGGCTCCATTGCTGCGCTTTTTATAAATTCCAAGCTGAAACAAACTCACACACAATACTTATAAATCATTGGGTGCAGACTACTAGTGGACGGAAAATTTTGAAGAAAAATATTATGAGTAGTAGAATGCACTCCTGCGTTTAATCCACGATTGTATTTAATGTTGGCGTGCACTGCTGAGGTGCGTTCCATCCAAACACACTTTAAAAGTTACACGGAAACAGGAACCTCGTCAGGTTCCATCACGGGGTGCACTGCCGAGAACTCAACTCCTTGTCATATGTCAGTCAAGAGAGAGTAGGTTATAGATGAGAGAAAATATCTTTTAAGCGTGTTACGCATGTGTTTATGTGTATTAAGTACATATTTTCAACCGCTTAATTCTATAAAGCATTTCTTGTGGGGGTGGGGAGAGTATGATTTGTCAAAGCAATAAGAAATTAGCTGGTTTGCTTCTTGTAATTTATTTATGAATTATAGAGGACAATATTGGTAACGCACACATTATTTGTTTCCTACAGTTAACCCTGACGAAGGGCAGAGACTGCCCGAAATGCATTGAGTCTTTTAATTAACTTATTGTCACGCCATGCGGAGGGGTGAACCCCCATGTGCTGTTCAGAAAGGCCTGGATGGGCATTCGTTGAATATGAAATAAATTGGTGAAACACCACTTGAAAAATCATGATGAAGCTGTGATTCTTTACAAGAGTACTGGATTAAGGATGTTATACAACAAGGAGTTGAGTTCTCGGCAGTGCACCCCGTGATGGAACCTGACGAGGTTCCTGTTTCCGTGTAACTTTTAAAGTGTGTTTGGATGGAACGCACCATGGCAGTGCACGCCAACATTAAATACAATCGTGGATTAAACGCAGGAGTGCATTCTACTACTCATAATATTTTTCTTCAAAATTTTCCGTCCACTAGTAGTCTGCACCCAATGATTTATAAGTATTGTGTGTGAGTTTGTTTCAGCTTGGAATTTATAAAAAGCGCAGCAATGGAGGCTCACCTTGGGAACATGGCCTGGCAACCATGACCATCATCTGGCTGTATGGGGACTGCGTTGAAAAGGCATTGGAGTTTGGACTATTTATGATTTTTCAGATAATATCAGCAGAACTTTGGTTTTGGACGCATTATGTAGGAGGTGTTAATAGAAGCACACAGGTTTCGTTTTTACATGTACTTTGTATTGTTCGTTTGGCATTTATGTGTTTTGTTGATATTCTTTTTATTTTGTGGGGGAATACACGGCGGGTTTGTTGGAGGAGGGAAGGGTTGGGAACTTCATTTTCAGAGGCACGATAGAAGTGAGGGTTCAGCATGTGACCACGCTCGAACGTAACAGTTATGTTGCCGTTTTAGCAGAGAGCATTTTCCAGACTATAATGTAGAAAAGAGGGAGGGTGAGAATAATCAGATCAGGACCGCATGGTGGTGAGGGCAGAGTCACTCGATATTAGCATGAGTGGGGTTGAAGTTATTGTTCAGTTGCTCAATTTAAAAAAAAAAATGTCATACAAGAGAGAGTAGGTTATAGATGAGAGAAAATATCTTTTAAGCGTGTTACGCATGTGTTTGTGTGTATTAAGTACATATTTTCAACCGCTTAATTCTATAAAGCATTTCTTGTGAAGCACATTTATTTGGGCAGTATTAGAGGTCTTGGTTGAGGTAGGATTGGTTTGGGAGTATTTTTTCCGTTATAGTCAGGGAACTTCAGATGACGTGGGTGCTGCACGTGACTAAGTTTAAAAGCAGCAAGAGTGAATCCGAGCTTGCAGAGAGTATTTCCAACATGGAGTAGAGAGTAGCTGGCGTGCACAGAGGTAATTAGCTGTTTTGTGAGGGGTATTATAATTTGAGGGATAGCGGGGGGTGCGGGCACTTAGCTGTGGGGACCGAACTTCGATAGTTTTATGGGTTTTCATTTGGGTTTTGATACCGTGTAAGCTGATGATGGGTTATTGTCTGGGGGAAATTAAAGGGGGTGGGGAGAGTATGATTTGTCAAAGCAATAAGAAATTAGCTGGTTTGCTTCATGTAATTTATTTATGAATTATAGAGGACAATATTGGTAACGCACACATTATTTCTTTCCTACAGTGAACCCTGACGAAGGGCAGAGACTGCCCGAAATGCATTGGGTCTTTTAATTAACTTATTGTCACGCCATGCGGAGGGGTGAACCCCCATGTGCTGTTCAGAAAGGCCTGGATGGGCATTCGTTGAATATGAAATAAATTGGTGAAACACCACTTGAAAAATCATGATGAAGCTGTGATTCTTTACAAGAGTACTGGATTAAGGATGTTATACAACAAGGAGTTGAGTTCTCGGCAGTGCACTCCGTGATGGAACCTGACGAGGTTCCTGTTTCCGTGTAACTTTCTAACAGTGGCATTTCTAAAATATTAATGTCAAATCCAACTTTATTAGTACAGAGGATTTATCATTACCATTCCAATGATATAAAACATGGTACAGCTACTCCTTTCTCGTCAGGAATTACAACTTAAAAAGTGTATTAAGGAATTTACATTGTTAACCTGTTAGAGGAGTTGGCCTCACAGTAGTGAAAAATGAATTTAGGTGTTTGTCACTACCAGGACATGAAAAAATTAAAAGTGCATGACCTACCTTTTACTTAAACAGCACCCTGCCCTATGAGCTACGTAGGGCCTACTTTAGGGGTGACATATGTGTAATAAAAGGGATGTTTAAGACTTGGCAAAGGGTTTTAAATGCCTAGTTGCAGTAGCAGTAAATTGCACACAAAGGCCCTGCAGTGGCAGCCCTGAGACAGGTTTGAAAGGCTACTTTGTGGGTGGCTCAATCAGTGCTGCTGGGGCCACTAGTAGCATTTCATTTACAGACCCTGTGTATATGGTACACCACTTTACAAGGGACTTATAAGTAAACTAAATATGTCAATTGTGTATACATCAATTTGACCATGTTTAGGGGAGAAGCACATGCACTTTAGCACTGGCCAGCAGTGGTAAAGTGCTCATAGTCATAAGGCCAACAAAAAGAATCAGAAAAAAGAGGAGGTAAGCAGGCAAAAGGTTTGGGGGAAGACAACCCTAAGGCTGACCAGTCTAACATTTGAGCAATAGTGCCCTCTACTCTTTAGGATTAGACTTAGGATTTCTGCTTTTTGCTTCTGATCAATTGTTCTGCTTGTGTAAATCACATTTATGGTGCTCTAGTGATCTCAAAGTCTTGTTGTATGACTTCAAAGTGCCAAGGGTATGCCAATCAACCCTAGGATAGATATGCATACTTGTGTGATAAATAATTATGAAGCAGGACCCCCTCATTCTGAACTGAAAATAAAAGGACACTCATTATTGTAATTTTAGAGGTGCATAATACACACCTGTTGTCATCTGTACTTATTACAGTGTTTTCCTCACCTAGTTATCATAGTCAGTCAAACCCCTTGAGGCATGCATCCTTTCATTTGCCTGTTAATATTGTTTTGTTATATCAACATATATAGCATCATACAGCAGCCAAAAGCCCACATTGAATTGTGGCCTATTCTCAAGAAACACAGCTTCAACTGATGTAAACACTAATGTACCAGCTGCTTTACACAAAACAAACAACACGAGGACAGGCAAGGTTTTCCAACTTTGGAGCTTTCCAGTAAATGCAAGTATATGTTGTGAGAGGCTGGCCTGGTATATGATGTCCACTAATGTAAGTGGGCACCCTGCACCAGTCCAGACAACACCTATGGTGATTTAAGAGGTCTTAGACAACCTTAGAAAGCTCTCTAAGTGGTAGCTGTGGAGAGCAGCCTTCAGGCTTAGTCCAGAAGGAGTGTAAAGCAGTTTGTTTTACCAGATGCAATCTTATGTGTATGGATTAAGTAAAAAAGAACCACACAATGTAATTATAAAAATATGTATTTATTATCTAACACTCACTAATACGTACAAATATCTCCTACCTGGAGATATACACAATGCACACAATACTTTGCATAGAAATCAAGTAAATAGCACAGAATACACAGTGGACCCCAGGGGGGACCAAACCATATACTAAGAAAGTAGTATAAGAACTGCGACTCATGTCAAGACAATGTCCAGAGGACATAGAAGTGCTGGGGACCCAAGGAACCACCCAAGGTGAGAGACTAGGAGCCCCATGGAGATCGTGTGCAGTGTGGGAACACAACCGCGTGCTCCGTACAAATCAACGTGTAAGTTGCGATTGCAATTTTAAAGATTAAGGACCCTTCCCAGTGGACCCTGAAGAAACCCCGTGGATGACAGAAAGTTGGAGAGCCACCCCACCCATGGCTACCCAAGTACCCACGCTACCTACACCAGGGAAGCCGGGTGCAAAGGTGTGAAGTGGTGTCGGAAACCTCCATCGAACCCAATGGAGGACTTCAGGAAAGTGCTGCTGCTGGAGAAGGAGAAAGGGTCCAGTGGAATCTGAAGGTGGATTCAGGATGAGAAGTACCTGCAAGCAGAGAGGACAGAATCTATGTCACTCAGGAGTGACACGGAGACCTGGAAGAAGAATGCCTACCGATGTCGGGAGTTGCAGGAGAGTTGACGGTGACCTTGACTCTGCAGCTGTGAGGACCAGGCAATGCTGAGGAAGACCCTGAGCTGAGCACAAGCTGTCCCACATTGGATGTCGGGAGTTGAGGGGTTGGTGTCCGTCTGGAGCACCAACAAGCCTTGGCAACTGCAAACAATGTAGAAGTCAAAGAAGGTTCAATGTAGGGACCAGCAAGGTCCAGGGGACTCACCAAAAGCAGGGGAGTCAGGGCAGGCCCTGAGCTATCAGGGGAGCCCAAAAAAAACAAAGGTGACCCTCGACAGGACCCACAGGCTGGAGACACTGGAATCACAAGAGGACCTCAAGCAGCTCATCAAAAGATCCAGGCCACGGTGCAAAAGATGATGTGTGGACAAAGATTCTGGTCACTGGAGATGCTTGAGGTTGGGGCTACTTTGAGCCCGAAGATGTTGGTGAAAGGAAGCCAACAAGCCTTTGCAACGGCAAGTCGACGCAGTGCACAGGGGTTCGGTTCCTGCGGCTCCCATGAGGGATACTGGCCTCAAATTTGGTGAGAGGACAGGGCAGGCCTCAATAGCTGTGGAGAACCACCACCTGTGTTGTTGAACCTTTTGGAGTCCGTAGGAGCTCAGGATCAGCAGACCGGTCAGCTTAGTTGCGGTGCCTGCAGATGAAGGGAAGTGACTCCTTCACTTCAAGGGAGATTCCTTCAGGTGTCTTGGATGCCCACAGGCCTTGGAAGGTTCCTGTATGCTGCACTAGCACAGACGATGCAGCAGACTGCAGATGTCTCACTGGAGATACTAAACCCGAGTAATAAACAGGTTGTTTGCACACTGTGGGCTCCCCCAGCTTTTAACTCATTTTATACTGTTTAAAACTTGAATTTGGTGTGTTACCTTGTATGCTCTTAGTGCTCAAATCGACCACTTAGCCCATATCCTACCTCTGCCTTCTTATTTCGCTTGTTTGCACCTACAGCTGTGCTGTCCTGTGCACTCGAGTTTCTCCCCAGGTCACCAGCACTTGCACTTCTGCCACAGCGGCGCGGTCTAGTGCTCAAGGGGGTTATCAGCTGCTGCACAGCAGGGCTGATTGGTGGGGTGGGCGGAAGGAACTGTTTATTTGCCGCGCTGGAGCGGACGCGCAAAAGGCGCGCCAAAGGCTAGCCCGTCTGCGCCCGTCCGCGCACGACCGGGTCGAGGGGCCAGGATCCCTGGTCAATTTCATACCTACTCAACAGAGGACCTACGGGCTCTGGCGTTTTGGGATCACCCACTGGACAAACTGGTGGAAGACATACTGAGGTCGGAGGACATACTGGGGAAAAAAGGGGGAGGATGGGGTATGGCCACACTGCCACTTCCCCCTAAAGACGTAGGTCTAGGCAATCCCCTGGGACTAAAGGTAGCGGTTTTAAATACCCGCTCCCTGCAGAAACACAGCCTATAGATTTTCTCGCTCCTCCAGGATGGCACCACAGACATCCTGGCGGTAACAGAAACCTGGCTAGAGGACACCTCAGCCCCGGACGTTGTGGCTGCCCTTCCCTTGGAATACGATGTCTTATGGCATAACAGGCAGGAAAAGACAAGAGTAGGGGGCGTAGCTATATTCTACAACAAACGGCTAGCTATAGATCAGCTAGCTGCAGAAAGCCTCAAAAGTGCGTACATTTTTCGTGTAAAAATCTGCTCCTCATGCCTGGCACTTCTGGTGGTGTACCGCAGTCCTCGATCGACTCCCCGGTTCAATGAGCTACTCACTGAACTTGTCAGCGATTTACACTCACGGTACCAACGACTCCTGGTGGTGGGGGATTTTAATTACCACTGGGACCAGGCGCCCAGAGAGTTACATGCCAGTCAACTGGAGGAAGCCATGACCACTATGGGGCTTCAACAATTGGTTGACTCCCGTACCCATGACAAGGGACATACCCTCGACCTCATATGGACCACCCAACCACCGGCTAGCCTGACAGACATCAGTCCTTGCGCCTGGTCGGACCACTCTCTGAGCAGGTGCTGGGTCCCGCTGACCAGTCAAGTGGCGCAACCCCCCCCAGAGTGGAGTGTGGTGCGAGGTTGGAATAAAATCGAGGAAGGCAACCTAGTGGGCACTCTGCGCGGTATCCCCCCTAAAAGACACCTGACGGGGAACCTTGATCAGGAGAGTGAGGTCCTCACCTGCAAACTGAAAGAGGCCATAGATAAGGTGGCACCTGCCCAGAGGGAAAGAGTTAGGAACAAGGGCAAAGGGGCCCCCTGGTTCAACGAGGACCTGAGGGGAAGGAAGCAAATTCTACGCCAACATGAAAGGCTATGTCACAAATCATACGATCCAGTGGCGCTTGCAGGCTACAAAGCCATGTTGGCCTCATACAAAAAAGCCATCATGACCAGGAAGGCCGAATATTACGAGGCGAGAATCACGGACGCCGATAACAAGCAGAAAGAAAACTTCAGAATCTTAAAAGAACTTAGCCAGAAACTAGAGCAGAAATCCACTGCCAGTCCGGTAGACTGCAATAAGTTCTAGTCCTTCTTCCTCCACAAAGTCAGGGACATCTTAACTGACATACACAATACACCCACTAACCAGTGCCCTCTGGCAGTGGATCCAGCCCCTCGCGCCCTCGGTAAGCGTTTCACCTCTCTCCCAAGGTTGGACCGAGACTCCCTGTCCCTTTTGATGGACCGTGTCAAGTCAGG
This sequence comes from Calotriton arnoldi, assembly GCA_963921515.1. NCBI lineage: Eukaryota > Metazoa > Chordata > Amphibia > Caudata > Salamandridae > Calotriton > Calotriton arnoldi. Next base: position 1,000,930 of record CAWUFW010005764.1, read on the forward strand.
CTCGCCAGCAGACCCCTGTCCACCAAGCGTGTTCCGAATGGCCCTACCAGGAGTAGAGAGGGAGGTCCTTGACCTGCTTAACCGATCTCTGGAGATGGGTCGTGTCCCCGCTAACCTCAAGGAAGCCAGGGTTATCCCCCTACTGAAAAAACCAGGGGCAGATGTAGCCAAACTTAAGAACTATAGGCCCATCTCCCAGCTCCCCTTCCTGGCGAAAGTAGTGGAACAACATGTCCTCAATACTTTGTCACTCTTCATTGAGGAACAACAGCTACTCCAGGTACGGCAGGCAGGCTTCAGGGCCCACCACAGCACAGTGCTGGTGATGCTGTCAGTGCTGGATGAACTTAGACTCACAGCCGACAACAGGAAGCCGAGCGCCCTGGTTCTACTAGACCTATCAGCGGCGTTCGACACGGTCAATCACGAACAACTACTGGCCCGGATCTCAGTATTGGGTTTCCATGGGCTGGCACATCAATGGATTGCGTCCTTCCTGTCAGGTTGGTCTTAAAGGGTCCAACTGCGTGACCGGGTGTCTAATATCGGCGCACTAACTTGCGGAGTTCCCCAGGGCTCAGCGCTTTCCCCCCTTCTCTTTAACATCTACCTCCAGCCACTTGTGGCCACTCTGGCTCGCATGGACTGCTAAGTGTATAATTACGCGGGCGAAAGATACACAAACAATCCTCCAGATTGACAATTCCTCCCAGGCCCAAGCACGCGTGCAAAACATACTTAGGTACACGGTTAACTGTATGACTGCCAACTCGCTTAAAATCAATCCCGACAAAACCGAGGTCGTCGCCATCACTACCAAAAACAACCCCTGGAATGACCTCTTCTGGCCACGAGAGCTGGGTATCACCCCATGCGCCAGTCCCGGTTGTAAAAAGCCTAAGCATCAAAATAGATGCCAAGCTCACCATGTCGAACCAAGTTTCCACCGTGGTCGGGACCTACGTGGGCTTACTGAGACAACTGCGGAAACTAGCTCCCCTCCTTTCATTCGCCACACTACAGATGGTCGTGTCGGCAATGATTGTGTCACGGCTGGACTACGGCAACGCCTTATACATTTGTCTCCCCGAGAAACTGCTTACTAAACTACAAGTGGCCATGAACAATGCAGCTAGGCTGATCTTCAGGCTCCCAAGACAGGTGCATGTTACTCCTTTACTGCAGCAGTTGCACTGGCTCCCCATTAAACAGAGAGCGAGGTTCAAGGGCCTTTGCATCGCCCGCAAAGCCATATATGGCCAGGCGCCTAGGGAACTATGTGCCTGGACGTACCCTCCGGTCGTCCGAGGCAGGCCTACTGGCCTCCCCACGATTCAAAACAACCTCTAAAGGAGGCAGAGCCTTCTCTGTATTGATCCCTCAACTATGGAATAGGCTACCAGAGAGCCTACGTAAGGAATCCGCCCTTCTCCCTTTTAGGAAAAGACTCAAGACTCTTCTTTTCATAGAGGCGCTGGGCACAGCATAAGCCTCGACCGGGTGTATGTACATATGACCGTTGCCGGGGTTTAGTTACTCTCTCGCAGCGCTAAGAGACCTGCCGGTGATTATGCGCTCTACAAATCTCAGTTAACATAACATAACAGGTGATCTTCTGGATCTTAGATAGATTTTTATTTAAGGGAAATGCATTTTGCCATTTATAAGGGAGAAGATAGAAAGTTATTAAGAGATAACTGAGTAACAAAATAACTTTTAAGGTATTGAAGGTACTAATAGGTCTTGTAGTTTCTATAGATAGAAAAAAAAGGACCCGAAAAGAAAGGTAATGATAGGGACATTAAGGAGTTTGGAAATATATCACCGGAACTATGTTGCTCATTGCACTTCCTATCCTATTGAAATTGTAGTCACTAGAAAATGAATTCAGGAAAACGAGCAAGATAAAGTAGATAACAATTGGATGAAATATAGAGTGAGTCAGCAGGGCAAGTACTTGGAAATAGGCTAAAGAGTATAAATAGGAAAATAATTAGAGGAATTATATGTAAAGAAGGGAAATGGAAGGCTTTGTCACAAAAATGTATTCTGGAAGAGTTTGTAGAATAGCATATTATTGTGGACATTAAAGATGAATATGCAGAATACTCCCCCAATTCCGATGCCTTAATAAGTTATTCGTCCCACAGGTTTGAATCATATTTTAGATTTCGATTATGACCAACTAAATATTAATGAAAATTAGAGCCATTAAGAGTGGTAAGGTGGCGAGCTAGACCAAATGTCTGCAACATTTATAATACTTTTTGTGACTAAGGCTAACCTATCATTAATTAGACTATTTATGCTTGCATTTGTAGAAGGCAAATATGAAAAACATTGTCCATTATCCTACCTAAGTGTGAACTACAAAATGTATTGCAAGTTATTTACTTGCAGATTATCAAACGTCATCCCTACATTGACGTCGCAGGAAAAAAGACTTTACAGCATGAGAGATAGCCGAGTGAAAAGCCCTTAGTTTTATTTGTGGACTATCGATGCGGCTCATTGGGAAGGAGGCTATTATTTATTTCGAGTATTTTAGTAGTACAAAGCTGCTTTTTTATTTCACATTTAAACTCTCATGCCACCTGAGTTCTATGAAATTGAGAAATGTTTTTCTTCTCACCAGTCTCGGCATCTTACCAATTTAGTCAGCTTCAGGAAGGGCTGTAGTATTCTGGGCAGTCACTACATGTTCCCCTTCTGTAATCTTCTTGTTTCACTGTAGATATGTTTCTCCCGTGTATATGCTGCTCCAAGCCAGATTTGTAGACTGCACCAGCTGTCTGAACCTCTCCACAGAGAGTATGCTTTGTCGGACATCCAATCTTTCTGGCAACCTGCAAACTGTTTGTTATATGGCCTAGTCCCTGTAATCGTGTTGCTCCCAGTGCTTGGGACACAGAACAGGTATCAGGCAGCACCAGCGTTGCTGTTAACCTTCAACACTGTCTGTTGTTAAAGTGTTCCATCATGGATAGTTCTGTCAGATTTGTCAATTATTGCCTGTCAGGACAAAAATCTGTAAGGTGGAGGTAAGCGATTGGCGCTTCTTGTGTTGACTTTGGATAGTTTGCACAACTTATTAACAATATTACGTTTATAAAAATCATTAAGGTAGTCCAGCTTACACCTGAGTAGATCACAAAAACAATTACACTTAAAAAGAGCCACTTGATGAGTGCTGGGGAGACACACCAGCTGACAATATGTATACTCTAAGGAATGTGTCACTCTGGTTATGAGAAGCCAGATCAGATATGAGCCATCTCTGAGAAGAACATGCCAACCTCAAGCACCTCTCTATGACTGATCAAGCATCAACCGATGCAGATTATATAGAAATGCATCAGTCCTGTTGCTCAAAGTGAGGTCTATTATGATCCTAGAGCATCAGCTATCTCCCCCATAGCTGATCTAGTTTAGGCAGAGGACAATAACAACCAAAGACAGACTACAAACCTCTCTACAGAAAAAATACATATAATAGTCCGTATGCACATGGGTTTGTCAGGCAATCGCAGAGCACCAATATGTATATACTCTTGCTCTCTATAATCCTTATCACCCAGCTTCACTCAAGCCAGGTGATCATCTGCTGACCACTGAAGCCATTTGGTAACTTTATATAGGGTAGCAGTAGACAATAGAGATGCCACAATAACAGTCACCCTTAACACAAATCACAAATGCTCAGGAACCAGCCTTTGTAACCAATAAATGTAATATTTGACAACTCTATCCTCCACTAATATAACAAATATTTTTTGTTCGTGGACTTTGTTCACCACCTTACTTTTCGGAATGTTCTGATCTGGCTCATTAATCCTTCTCCATCTTCCATGTACCCCCAAATGGAGACAATCTGATGGACACCTGAAAGCATATTTTTTTCACTATTGTATGATGTTAGTGGTATCCAGTTTTCCCTTCACAAACAAACATGCCCACGAACATATGGAGTGGTGGACAGAGAAGTTTGCAAATGATTTCAACTAAGAGGCGCGGCTCCTCCGCTATGGCGGACGAGCGTTGCACCAATGCTAATTCGCAGCAGTAAGAAGAAAAATAAAATGCCAATAAAACTATTTTATTGTCATTTTATTTTTACTTCTAGCCCACTGAGTCGGGGGCGGGGCGGGGTGGGGCCAGGCAGCAGCGTCACACAGCAGGGAGAGTGGGTTTGGCCGGCCGGTCAAACCCACATGCGCACCTGGATATCTCCAGGTTGTTCCCTTGGAGATATCCTAGTGCTCAGGGGCACAGACTCCAAGACTCTCCTCGAGTGCAAAACAGGCCCGCTCCGCCCAATCCCAGCATTTCGCTCATGCTGGGAGAAGCTCTGGGATTGGGTGGGGTTTGGGAGCCTCTGCCCATGGGAATTGTAGTATCATCAGGACAGGAGTAGAGGAGCAGCGCAGAGCGACAGGGGAAGATTGTGACGGCCGGCAGGAAAGGAAAGTTTCTATTTTTATTATTATAATTTTTTTGTTTCCCGCCCCCCACCTCGGATTGGCAGCAGCCACCCTTGTTGACTAATCGCAAAAACTAGCTTTTAACGACACATGCAAAGAGACATATGTCACAAAATAGCGATTCTCCCAGCATCACAACTGGGTTTAAAGAATTGCTAATTTGTGATTTGCTTAAAGTTGCTGTTTTAGGCATTTCACAATTGTGTCTCGTTTTTAGGCCAGCCTGGGCTCCATCTTAAGTATTCTTCTGACACTCATTTCCTACAATGATTAGTAACCACTAGATGGAGGGCTCCATCTACTCATAACAGTAGTTTTAATGAATTATATAATCTCTTCATTACTTTTGATTATGAGAGCCGCAGAATTATTTCCCACTCCCTTTACATTATTTACTTTAATTCTAGGTCAATACCATGAGATTTCTCAAAATGAAATGCAATTCGAAAAAACTCTAATCATATTATATATTGCATTCCCATTATCTTGAACTGTTTTCTTAAATCCCCCTCGCTGTCATTAATATATACAGCTTTCGATATGTACTGGGTGTGACATAATCCACATACGTCGCATCCAGCTCATAAACTCGTTGCTTTCTCTCTTTCGTGTGGATAGGAATTCATATTTCAGTTTGTGCTAGACATTGATAGCTCTTATACCGCCTGCATGCAATGTTTCCTGCATAGTTTGAGGAAGTCAATTCACTGTCTGCACTAAGGTAACTGTCACACATCGTCTTTCTGCTGGGTCGAATACTACATTGTGTAGAAATCTTGTATATAAGGGATCTGCGCTATACTGTGTACAATGGCAACCTTACAGGTTGTACCTTGTGTGTAGGTGCGTGGGTGTGTGCCTGTGTGTGTGCCCGTGCGTGTAACAGGATATCATATAGCATTGTGCATATGCTGGGTACTATGGGAGGCCCTATATAGTGTACCTGGATCTAAACTCAAGGGTCTACAAGCTGACAACTGGGCTTATATAGGGGGAGACGAGGGCCTAGCATCAAGTGTATTTGAAGAGCCATAAAAAGACACTGCAATCTGTCCATGTAGGTGCATCCTATTTCAAGTACACTTCTCTTCACTTACTCATATACATAATTTACGAAAGTAAGTGTGAAGACTCCAGCCTATGCCTTTCCCATCTCTTATGCACAGAGCGCTCTGCTAAAACACACAGGGTCTCGTTTATTAGAGGGTTGCTTCACGTTTGCACCACGCAATGTGGTACACGTGTGACCCAAACCTCTAAGTCAGATATTTGAAGTCAAGCCAAGACACTTTGCGTGGCTTCACAAATCTGAAGTGACGCAAGACAGTGCAAATCGCTGCATTGCGTTATTCTCCCCTAAGTAGGCGTTCCATTGGCATTGCGTGTCAGTGCTCCCACGCAACTCCCATGTATTTTGACGCCACCCTAGATTTACAAGAACTTGTACACCTGGGGATGTGCTAAAATGTACATCTTCCCAGGGGAGGCGTAACAGGGAGAAATATCTTTGTTTCTTCTTCTTTCTATGTGTGCTACATTCTGCAGCACACATAGAAAGAGGAATATGCCTCGCAGGATTGTTTTTGTGGCGGAAGGTGTCCATTAATGCACAAAAACAATCCTGCATGCAACACAGGCACCCTTGCACCATGGTGCAAGGCTGCCATAAGAGCGCCAGTGCAAGGGAAATGACAGAAATTTGGCATATTGACTTAAATGCGGCACATTCCTGCCCTTTCCGTCACACAGTGCAGTTCAGCAAGGTGACTAGCTGCGCAGCACTGCACGACGTCCTGGTAAATTAGGCCCACAGAACACAAATATAGTCCTACATTTAGGTATATGTTTGAGAGTGGGGAATGAAACTATATGAAAAATGGGGAATATCTACCACAAAATGGCAGCAGGAAAGAGATAATTAGGAGATGCTCAAGGAGGAACTCACAAATAAACAAATTAAGAAACAAACCTACAAAGCAGTATGTCAATTGCTGTTTGCTAGGACTACAGCCCGAACAAACTAAAATCAGCTTCAGGCATTCCTTGGAGTATGTCATTCATCCCAAATGGCCACTCAAGTGAATTACATACAGATGAATTGAGGCAGGGAATAACACAACTAGATCAAATATCTAGAAAAAAATAAACATATTTAAAATAATAAAATGGTCATATAATTTTAGACATTGCAGAAACACATGCATCACATTGTAATATATTACAAAATATACAAAATACAATTATATAATTAATACATACATTATATAAAAAAGACTCCGTAATGACCAACAGAAAACAGGTTTCTATAAGTTATTCTGAAAAATCTCTTGACCTGTTCAAAATATGCAGAAATGGTGGCCAGCAATGTTAATGGCGGATCTTTCATTTTACATCAAGGTCCAAAGCGGAAGGTATTCTCTAGGGGAAACATTATTTCTTCAAGAGGACTTGTGCTTTAAATTGACAGTTGCTGTCAGGTATTGATTACCTGCACTTAATACTATATAGAGAGCATCAACACTTCTCAGCAGGGGTGCATATACTTTTAATAGGAGAGTACAAGCCTATCAAACCAGAGAACATATACTGCTGAGTAGTGTGTGACAGGACTTTTGTTTTTTTCCGTTCAAGCACTGGAGGGGGTTATAATTAGGCCCACTGGAATTATGCGAATCTGCGGCATGGCAGTTTTCGTATAAAAATGGATTTGCCATATTTGCCACATAATCCATCATTTGCTGCATAATCTGCAGATTGTAACCAAAAACATTTTGCTTCTAGCTCAAACGGATCAAAAGTTACTAAAAACATGGCAACGTGTTTACGCACAGTGGAAGGCCCTTCGCAAAGGTTAACTGCTTATCTTTCAGTAACTTATTTCTGTATTTGGTTGTTAAGCTGGTACTAAGACCGTGAAATCTTTGCGGAGACAGTGTTACAATGTGTAAAAAGAACAAAATAATGAAGTAATACTATCAAAAATGTGCAGCATTATGCCGCGTGATTTGCCTTTTCTTGCTCCATATTCTAGTCAACACTGTCGCATAAATTTGGTGCTTCCCTGCTGCATAATTCCTTTGACCCTGGCTATAACTCCCAATAAAGAATGGTGCTCTAAATCAGCATATTGCATGTACGATCTGTGCCTACATGCAGTAAGTGTTCTATCAAGTTATTTGTACTTAATGCAAATAAACAAAAACAAAAAACAAACTGACCTGGGTTCTTTATATCTGTATTTAATCCACTTCCATTTCGTCACCTTTTTAAAGAGGTATTTGATTGTCACAGGCTTTTGTCATTGCACCCGGTCACCATGCAAATAATATCCCATAATAATGATTCTAGCCCGAGCACTGAAAGTCTCCAAACCCGAGACGACCTAGCATTTGATTTACAGTCTAGCAGATATGTTGTTTACATTGTATAGTTTTTCAAATTATTTGTAACCATTACATTGTGAAGCACTGCAGGCTCGTGTATGACATTAGCATCAGTAGACTGTGTTCGTGTTACAGTAGGTTTCTTCCCTTATCTGCAAGATGACTTTATTTGTCCTCTTGCACACACAACCTTCCCTCGTCTGGGAAGTATGATTTGTTTGTTTTATCTCTCCCTTATTCCAAAGATTTATGCACAGCAGGCTGCTATGTGGCACTAGCAAAGATTTGATAACATAGGCGATAAACCAGCCTTGCTGGTAAGTTTCTTATAAAACTTCATTACAAACAAAATTAATCATGGTAGTTTTAATGGTACTGTAACACAATCCTTGCTGTTTGATAGATTCTTCTTGAAAAGCTGGACACGCTTTTCATTGTTGTTTATGTGTTAATAAAAAAATAGCATAAAATCAAGGTCATATCAAAACACATAAGCAACAGCAAGGATTGTTGTTAATACATCCCACCAGGATATCTAACACAGCTTTACTGCTCATTATTGAAGGGTTTAAACATGTCAATAGCACCCTTAAAACATTTTAAACCTCTGTTTTAGATTGTGGGCATTGTAATACAGCACAGGGATAAGTGGCCTTAGGTGTGAACAACTGACAAAATCAACATGCTCACAAGAACACAGGACATGTGGGAATAAATGTACCCGTAGAGCTTTTTCTATATAAGCACATATGTACCTGGAGATATCCATTAGGGTATACCAGGTGTTGTGCCCTCAGGGCACAAGGTGGGATGCAGCAGGAGCGTACACGTTGATGTGCAATGGGAGACCACAGGCTGGTATGCAGCAGAGGGCATAGAAAGATGCCCAATAGCACAGGGTTATTTGTGGTGGGGAGGATAGTATGATGCAACACAATGGCGCAATGTGATGAGCCTCTGTGGATTAATCAGTGAAACACCGTGGACCCGTTTTACAAACTAAAATTTAAATTTACTGTAGTTTCCTCTTACATTTGAAAACACATGCATGATGGGACATAATCTACATTTATATTCTTTTTGGATCAGGTTTCAAGGTGCTGAGGAAGAGACCACTTCCTCAATCCCTGTTATCTAGTTATAGGCAGATACCTACAGCCAGAAGTTTGGACATTTTTCAAATGTTAGTAGCTCCCGGATATATCAAAGCTATAGAGGGAGCAATTACCACAAAGAGTGTGCTAAGATGGAGAACTTCCTGAACTCAATTGTCTCTCTTTTGCACCTGGTAATTTTGAGAAGAATATGAGCAGTGGACCTTAGTGGCCTGGATGGATAATACTTTGGAGCCCAAATTAGTTGTAAAGTGGAGTGTCACCATACATTGCCTTTTGGACCATACTTAAAACCTTAAAGTGTGTTCCTTCCTTAATCACAAGCCAATGAAGTTTGACTTACAGAATTGTAGCTCATCTAAATCTCTGTGTGCCCTGGGCAAGTCTGACTGCTTGATTTTGAATGTCCTGAATGCAGTAAACATTTTTGGAGGACCAGGTATATGGCATTGCCATATGAAACCAACAACCATGTTTACTGATAGAACAAGATGTTTACTATTTTATCCTCCTCGATCTGTCGGTGGCGTTTGACACAGTTGATCATGCTACTCTTGTTGATCTCCTTAAAAAACTGGGTCAGTCATTTTGAACTGACAGGGAGCACTCAGGTATGTTGGAGAATGTTACATCTAAGGCTCTCTCTCTTCCATGTGGGGTCCCTCAGGGATATTCCCTGAGTCCCCTACTTTTTAATATTTATGTTGTCGAACTTTCCTCCCTGATTAGATCCTTTGGGTTCTCCCCCACTTCTTATGCGGACGACATGCAGATTGTCGTGTCGGCCTCCAACAATGTGGAAGTCACCATTTCCTAGTTTCACAACTGTATGAGAGCAGTCAGCAACTGGATTGGTAAGCATTGCCTTAAACTGAACTCAGAGAAAACCAAGGTCATTCTTTTTGGCAATAAACCTCATTTCTATAACACACCGTATTGGCCCACGGAGTTAGGAACTCTCCACATCCCGGTCCAAAATGGGAAAAATTTAGGCATAACCATTGGTGACAAACTGAACTTTAATAAGCATATCTACTCGGTTGTCTCCTCCAGTTTCAATACTTTGAGAATTATCAAGAAGATTCTTCCTTTCATTACCCTTACCTCTAGAAAACAGTAATTTCTTTACTAATCCTTTCGAAACTGGACTACTGTAACGGACTGTATGTAAGCTCTAAAAACTGTACATAAAGAAATTACAGAGCGTTCAAAATGCGGCAGCAAGACTTATTCTTGATCTGCCCAAGTTTCATCCTGTCTCAGCTTCCATTAAGAAGCTCCACTGGCTTTCAGTGGATAGCTGTATCTAATTCAAGGCAATGTGCCTTACTTACAAGGCTTTACATGACTCGGGTCCCAGCTACCTTAAACAATCCTTTTCCTGGTACATACCCAATCGAGACCTACGATCAAAAAATACCTTGATGATCACCCGCCCCAGCTTTAAGAGACTCAAATGGGGGGAAGCTGCTTCTCCTCTGAACCCCGGCACTCTGGAACAGTTTGCCTATAAATATCAAAGCAGCTTCCACTTTATTGAGTTTTAGGAAACTGTTAAAAACCTGGCTTTTCTTGCTCCTGTCTACACTGCAATACCCAACTTGGCGCCAAGATACCCTCGGGTATTCATGCGCTTTAGAAGTTATTTAACATAACAGAACATAACATTTTAAGCAAACATGGCTTTTTTCCAAGTGGCATAACTGAAAGGTAAACGCAGAAACTGAGATCTTTGATCCCCAACAAACATGAAACCTAGGTTTCTTTAACCTCCAAAGCAATTCTGTGGACCAGCTGTGAGTACTGCCTCTCACCAAAACCACCACAATTTTGTTGAATTTCTATTTCAGCCAATGGCTACACACCCACCCCTATGTCTGCTGTATGAGGAATTGGAATGTGTGTGCCAATGGCAACCCACAACTTAAGTGACTTCACTTAAGCTACACTCTTTCATTTTGCTAAAAGAAAAGAAAACTGATGCCAAATAAAGCAAATTATCCAAAAGTTTTCACACTAACGTAAATACAGTTAAAATACAGACAACATGTACCAACAGATTGAGTGCAGAAACATCAATTTGACCCTATAAACCTTGGACAAACCAAAGTTAGCCGGAAATGGCTGTCTGCCATAGGGGGCCAATCAGAAGGACAAGTCATTTAAGGGAGGAGTAACTTACTCCAGATTCCTGACATTATCATAGTCACTGCAGAGAGTGGGGAGAGGCAGATTGAGAGAAAAAACTAAGACAGATAACATAATTTAAATAAAAAAATATATAATAAGCTAAATCAAAAAGAAGCCCAGAGCAAATTTGATATTAGAGTATTATAAACAGAAAACAATATAAATGTTTACACATGGAATTGTTGTCCCCCCCTGGAGAAAGTTGTATTCCGACACTGACAAATGTTGGTACCTGTCCCTTACCAGCCCCACACTGGATACTAATATTTTTTTCTTGCCCCTCGGAGAATACATCTCTTACTGTTTTGCACAGTGAGAATGTGCTGTGGAAAAGTTTGTGAATGCCCACAAATCTGTAAGTAAATCTTTTTAAAAGTCTAAAGATCATGTTTTGTCAATCACAAACTTGGCTTACATTTAATGAAAAAAGGCCATATGGGTATAAAAGTGCAAAGGGTGATAAAGTGCCTCTTTATGCATGGTCACCCCAATTTTTTGCTGACAGGTATTCCTGGTATTTGAACTCTGCATACTGGAGCACCACTGTCCAGGCTTCAGTGTTTGTGCTCTGATCACTAAAACATGGTAAAAGTGGTCAATCCCCAGTTGTCATATTAAAATTTACTGTAAGGCCAAACTGCAGCACGTATTGTGACATCCACTAGAGTGACAAAGAAAACATGGCTTTAGGCCTACCTGTGTAGCCTGACTCCTGCATCTTTTAAAGAGGTGAGCCTTCAATTTTTTAGAGGAGAGAACCCTACTTTTAATTATTAACTTCAACACCCCGAAGTGGATAGGGTCATTAATATTTAAAAGTGGTACATCCAAGTATTTAATGTTGGCTTGTGCCTACACTGACTAGCCCACAAAAGCTATTTTCACTGTTAGGGTTGTAGTTTTCCTCTCGTAAACATTAATCTTCAGGTAAAATAATAAGTCTGCCAACTTGGATTGCGATAAACTACAAAGGTGATTAAACCACTATTTATAATATTTATAGGTGAAGTTGATTTTATAGTAGATATTTAGGACAAGCAACATTTAAAATGTACACTTTATTTGCCTGAACCATCAGCAGGCAAATTAACAGTAGCCAGCAGCTAGACATTGTCAAAGCTTTCCCTTAATGAAGTGTGAAAACAGTCCATAGAGTCCTAGGCCTTATGAGAGGAAGACCTGGGGGTGAGCAATGTGACTCCTCTCAGCTCAGGAATGATTACTGGGAAGGGGCCAGGAACTTCATTAACTTGGAAGGGAACACAGTGAGGCTTGCATAGTTAAGTGTAAAGGGAGACCTGACGAAGAGATGCCTTTTGTTTCTAAGGGCCAACCGTTCCCAACTTGGCAAAAGGCTAGTGTAATGGGGGAAGGGGAGAGCTGATCCCAAAGCCAGTTTGGTGTACAAGGGGACTGCTCTTTCCCTAAACTCACTCCTATCTGGCACACATGTGCAGTACAGTGGCAGATAGAGTCTGCCATATTGTATTTGCCTCAGAATAGTGCACTATGTGGTATTCTGCAGTAAGCCATACAGGATATACTGAAAAAGTTTGAAAGATTCCCCCTGGGAACGTCTTTCTCACTGGTTAGTGAGTGTCCAGGAGTCACCCCTATCCACTGGCTAGTGAATTCTATAAGAGTGGTGCCTCACTCACAGCTCTGTACAACACTTTCTGGATCTGAAGAAGAACAGAAGAGCACTGGGCCTGTTGTTTGAGACCTTGGTGGAGACCTGAAGGGCTGGACCTGCTCCCACTTGTACTCAGGAAGAAGTGGACTACAAGGGTCAGTTGGCTGACCTCCTTTGCTGCTACGAGGAACCAAGAAATAGACGGAGACCATTTTCCTGAAGTGCCCAGCTGACCCGTTGCAAATGGACCTGAATTGGACTCTGCTGGTGGCCTCGGCCTGAGTGAGTTCAGGCCTCTGAGTGCTGTCTTTAAGGTCTACAGAGCCTTAGAGACCAAGAGCGGCTGCTCTAGAAACTCTGAAAAGTTGGGACTTTATACTTTTTTGGACATTAGGGTGTGGCTATGTCATGGACCCATGTAGACCTGTCCTGCCACAATGGGTCCCTTTACTGCAAGATCTGGCTCTGCCCTGCCACAAAGTAATCAATGATACCCCTGAGAGACGCAGTGAGAGGGGAGTACTGAGAGGCCAGATCTGGGCTATAATTGGGGAGAGAAGGCAGAAAACAGGCTCGCCAAGCTTGACCACCCACATCCTGCAACAAAAACTGAACTTAGGTATGTTTCCTCTTGCTAACATCTGCTTGCAGCAATGAAATCCCCTCCTGCAGTGCAGCTCTATCAGATGGGAGTCATTTGATGGAGTGAGCGTGGAATGCGGTGATCAGGCAGTGACCCAGAAGAGCCATGGGAGTGACAGGAGGTACAATCCCTTGGGCACCCTTGCTCTCTGCTGCTGGCTTGGAACTCCAGTTCAGAGGTCCTCCTCCCAAACGCATGTCAGGGCTCCCAATAAAGCAAGGCTGTGACAGTCATTTGGGAACACCTCGGCCTGATGAGCCTTAAGAATATCGTCCAGGGAGGCTCACACAACAAGAGGTACGATATGGACAAATCGATAAGGCATCCAGATGAAACCTCCCATTGCAGATGCTACAACATTGATGCCCTAAAAAAGTGATACATCTCACAGAGGAGCTACATATTAGCAGAGGCCACAGCTTGGACCATGGTGAGGCCCCCACTTCCACCCCTAAGCTACTAAGCCCCCCCAATTGCATTGTTATTTATGTGAGGGCTTCTAGGTGTGAGTTTGGAGGAAATGGTTCCATAAATACTTTTCACTACAGTGAGATAGCCTTCCTTTTTCTGATACTGTATTCGAGCCCCAAGTTTGGCAGATTTCAATATGTTCCCTCAGACGTTTTCTGGAATTTACACACTGTACCTGGTCAGGCATTGATAGCATTGTTCTGCAACTAGCTGCATTGCCCCTCCACATTGCACCCCCCAAATGCCAACAAAGAAACAAAAATCAGCGACAGGCCTCAGTATTAAGAATTTATTTCAAACACAGAGAATGGCGAATAGAGCCACACCCACCGTCCCATCCACATTGTCTGAATAACTCTCCTTAGACAACTCAAGCCCCTGCTATGAAAGGTGATCCATTATATGCTGAATTAAAGAAAGACTTGGGTGCCATTCACCAGGACTTTGAGAAGTGGATCTCTAAGCTTGACCACTCCCTACAGAGTACGGATCGATGAGTGGACTAGCTGGAGGTGGCTATGGAAAAAAGACAGACACGAAACTGACACACTCAGAGTTCGGGTGCAATGAACTTGAGCAGCGCTGTCATTTTTTCCACAATAAAACAGAAGACAACGAAAATAAAACACATAATGCAGAAATAGCCTAAGGGCCCCTGGCATCCCAGACTCAGTGGCTGATGCTGACTTTATGGAGAACTGACCCAACTGCCTTCAGGGGAGGCAACACTTGTCATTTAGAAAGACAATTTGCTATGACTTTAATGAAATGCAAAGCATTTAAACCAATTACAGATCATCTACGAGAACAACAGATCACCTACAGAGGGGGATTTCTGTTGAAGCTCTTCTTCTGCCTCCAGGATAATCAAGTGGCAGTTGCCTCAGGGGACAAAGCATCAATGCTGCTCAATCTGGAGACCAATCAGGACCGTGCAGACACCTGGAAGCCAGCATCGCGGGTCACAGTGGAGACAGCAGCGCTCCCTGCTACCTATGAGACAGACAAGAATAATGTTTGAAAGGCAGGCAAAGAGACCAGGGATGATGAGACTTGAATGGATCATGTGAGGGTCCCCTCCCTGACTCCTTCCTTTATTAAGGAGCAGCAGGGGAAAAAGTCACTGGCATTGGTTAAATTGTCTTCTGAATGTCGTTTATTAAAAAAAGAGCGTAATAGAATTTTAAGATTGGTTAAGAACCAACCAGGTAATCAAATCTATCGAGACAAATTAAATAAGATAAATGCAGATGTAAGCAAGGGCAAAAGCGTTAGATTCCAGTAAAAAGAATAATGTAAAAGAATTTTGGACATTAATCAACAACATGAATAGATCTAGTAGGACAACTACATCTTCTATAATTACTGAATCAGAATGAGTCAAGTTTCTACATTCACATCTGAATTAAAACCCAGGTATGGAGTTTAATCCAGGCCCAGACAATACAAGTAGAACAGAGGACAAAGAGGATACTGGCATATCTATAACCGAAAGCCAAGTATGTAAGCTTATTAAGAAACAGAGACTAGATGGAGCCCCTTGCCCAAATGGGATTCCAGCTGTCTTCTATAAGGAGAATGCATTAATTTGGGCCAGTTACCTAACACTGGTATTCAACCAAGCTCTGCGAACATCGACCATTCCGGAATCCTGGAAGGGTTCTATAATTTCACCTATTTATAAAAGAGGTGAGTGGTCCCTGCCAACTAACTACTGATTAATTAGGCTGCAAGATATAGAAGCTAAGCTCTTTGCATCAATTCTCCTGAAAGAACTAACAGAGTGGGCAACGGAAAAGCACTTAATCCTGCCAACTCAATCGGGTTTTATACATGGTCAAGGGATGGCAACTAATATTTTAATACTGGCAATGTTAATAGAAAAATATAAAGTGAAAAAACAACCGCTATATCTATGTTTTGCGGATTTTAAATCTGCTTTTATTTGTGTAAATAGGCAAATTTTATGGAGGAAACTGGTTAATTATGGTATCAGTCCTGACCTTTTAAAAGCAATCCAATTACTGTATACCGAGACTTGGACTAGGGTTCGATTAGGTAATGGCTCGCGGCTATCAAGAAGAATTGATACATCTCAGGGTCTAAAGCAAGGATATGTTTTAACACCATATTTATTCAATTTATTTTTATCTGAGCTAAAGGAAATACTAGACAATGAGTTGGCTTACTCACCCAAATTGGTAGATAAACAAATTTCAAATCTATTATATGCCGATGATGTCGTTTTGCTCAGTCAAACAATGATAGGTTTGCAGCGACTTATAAACAAAATATCAAAATATTTGATTAAGAACAAGATGATAATAAATGAAACGAAAACGAAAGTAATGGAAGTTAGCAACAGGGTATTGACTCATAGTAAATATAAATGGTATCTGCAAAGTCGGCAGCTAGAACAAGTGAAAGCTTATAAATACCTTGGTGTATTGTTTGACGATAAGGGCTCATTTTTACAACATAAAACAGAGCTGACAAAAAGAAGTAATTCCTTACTTATTGCCTTTTGATCATTTCATAGCTCTCTGGGTGGGCCAACCTATCTTCCACTACTAAAGGTTATAAAAGCGAAACTGCTGCCAGTCTTACCTATGGAAGTGAAGTTCTCTGCGGTATGGACTCCATGCTATTGAATAATGCCATAACCAAAATTTTAAATTATTTGTTTCGACTCCCGGCTAATGCTTCACCGGCACAGATTCGACTGGAATTTGGATTCCGCAACCAGCAAATTGCAAGGATGGGTCAGTATATTAAGGTATGGAAACAAATAAAAACCAACACTTTTAATCCAATGAGTTGTCTACTCTGGCAAGAAATGCAACGGAATCAAACCTCTCATTTTTATAAATATCTTCAAACAGCACTGAAAGAGTTATCAGTACACGAGATTTGGGAAATGACCCTAACGCCGCTATCCTTTAAAAAAATAGTTATTAGAATAACAAAACACCTATCCCTTCTGAAAGATTAAGAGTTATTTACTAAGCGAACACATGCTTGGATGATAGTGAATGAATATACGATTCTTAAAGCTCAGCCATATCTAGACATTCCTTGGACAGTACAAACCAAAAATATATTTATTAAAGCAAGATTTGGCTATCTTCCAGGTCTAATTCATGCAATGCCATGACGGAGACCAACCAAGCCGACTCCCTGTAGATTATGCAACCAATGGGAAGAAAATATTATACATTTGGTTTGTATATGTACATCATTGAAGGATGAAAGAATGAGATATTTAAAAAATTGTTTTATTGAGAGAGGTGTACGAACATGTAGACAAGCCCTGGTAGTTTCTATTTTATGAGAGACAGGGATTGAGGCAAAGAAAGACTGCACCTATCCGTAGTAAGAATTTTTTTTTTTCTCTAGAATGTTTGAGGTGCCTGTGACCTGAGATCCAATACCCCTAGATCTCCAAAATACACAAAAGTATATTCTAAATAATGAACAACATAAGGTCCAGCACTCTCAGCTAATATCAATTTTAACACATCAATTTAACAATATGTATTATATGAGTACAAAAATTGGCAATTCGGCAAAGTTGAGTCTTCAAATTCTTTATTGTTGTCTTCCTTATGACATGATAACAAAGACCGTAGCCGACGCGTTTCGTCCTCTCGGACTTCTTCAGGGCGGAACACTGTTTATCTGTAGTTAGCAATAGTACGGGGTCATAGGTTATATCCATCTGCTCCATGAGCAGAAACATACAGGTTTTTGTCTGATATTTCTTATGAGAAATTCTGAAAATATAGTCTCTTCCCTTACGCAAATTATTCGAGAGTAGTATTTATTCCAAGTCAGGAGATGTCTGCATTATATCCATGATCGTTGTAGCATCAGGCGAGCAACATGGTAGCATGAAGGTCAAGCCCTGGTAGTTTGTTTTAAGCCTATGGATATAATAATGAATGCAAATTTTACTAAATTTTTGATTCTAGCGAAAAAGAAATTAGAGGTCAGTGATTTCAGCATAGTAAATTTGGAAGTTACTAATAGCTAGAATAGAATTCTGAAATGCACACGCGAATTTGCACATAAGTAATGAATGTAATAACTGTAAATTATTCCCATTTTAAGATTTGCCTTGTTGACCTGAAATAATGATTAACTAAATTAGTGTATATAATGTATTCTCTACTATTCGCAATGGATATTCGCTCGTCTATGGTTTAAGATGGATCTCGGATTTATAGTTATGTTTTAATAGGGATGTGTATTGATGATTTTCTATTTGTAAGATTTTAATTAATCATGCAATAAAGTTATTTTGACTCCTTCCTTTCTCATCCCCACCGGTCCCCCGTTCTTTTTTTCCTTCTTTGCAGTAACGTCAGGCTATACTAAACACTGACATTGGGTGGATGCACCTAGGGGTGTCCGGACCACTTTAGAAGTACTTGATGGGCCACTGTGGCTCTGACACTCGAGGGCTAGTCCTCTGCATGTTCCCGACACTAGACGGAGAGGTTCTGAGACATGCAGAACAAACATTGGCAATGAGGTGGGCATGAATATCCCCTCCACACGTAGAGATTGCTTAATAAACACACACCACAAACGTTGACATTTATCACCCACAACGTGCAGGGTCTAATCTCCACTGTGAAAAGGAAAGCATTGCTTAAATGGCTCCATACTAAGGGAGCCAATATTGTTCTGTTGCAGGAGATACATCTCCTGGAGACAAATACACACAGGCTACAATCTCACTTTTACCCCCAACAGTCTTGGTGAAGGTGGTCCTCCAATTTGAGGAAGTCACATCCAACAGGGATGAAGAAGGTTAAGCTGGAAGAATCTGAGGAACCCTCAATGGGAAAACCTATGGTAAAATCTTAGTTTAATGGTCCAGTGATCATAAGGAACCATTCTTTGCACAAAACTTCCCATGGGTGTGCCATCTTGCTACTGACAGCATGATAATGGGAGGAGATTTTATTGCAATATTCAATCCAATCTTGGACAGATCTGTGGCCTCATGGAGCCATGTTCAGCCCCACCAGGCCTTGATCCTACGTCTGGAGAACCTGAACCTTGTGTGCATGTGGCAGTATCTACACCCTAGTTAGAGGGATACCGTTTTTATTCCAATGTCCACAAATCCCATTCCTGCATAGACTATTTTCTACTTTCAGTTCCGTTGGTACCTAAACTTCTTGCATCTTCGATAGGACCAAAGGTTTTGTCAGATCACACCCCAGTCTCAATCTCTATTGACTTCTCCCTGACTCAGTTGTTCACGTCACACATTTGGAAGCTGAATAAAATAGCCTTTCATGACCGGTTACTGCAGACTAACATTAAAGAGGCACTTGAGAATGACTTAAAAAATAATAATACTGAAGGAATGTCCTGTGCTATGATGTGGGAACTTATCACACACACCAGTGCTTTCATGAGATTGATGAAAACCAAGATCCAAGAACTGGAGTCAAAGATCTCTAGACTGAATATCAGAAAATAAGCTCTCTGCCTCCAGGAACGTTCATAGACGAATATATACCCTTACAACGCATGCGGATACATTGCATGCCATTACAACATGGTCGTTACAACGACCGCGTTGTTAGAACGCATACCATTACATCGCAAGTCATTACTACGACTTGCTGTAGGGGGCGCGCTGGACTTAGGAATAGTATTATTTACTATTCCTACTCCAGTTTGTGCAACAGCAGGGAAGGTGTTGGATTCTAAATCCAACACCAGTGCGCCCCCTACAGCAAGTCATAGTAATGACTTGCGATGTAATGGTATGCGTGGTAACAACGCGGTAGTTGTAACGACCGCGTTGTAATGGTACTGCGTTGTGGAGACAGCGTTGTAAACGTTGTTTCCCTTAAAGAGCTTGCAGCAAGCTTGAGTACCTCTTGACCAAAAACGTCGCTCACACCAGAGTTTTAGAGAAAAAACTGCTGTATTATGAAAGAGGCAACAAGGCTGACTAACTGCTTGCATACAAAATCCAACAATTTTACAAAAGAACTATATTTAAGGGGTTACAAATTTCCAATGTAACTGTATGAGATCAGATCGAGAAGTCTTAGACACATTTGTTACATAATATTTTTATTTATACAGGAGAGAATCTATGGACTCTGCCCAACAGGATTGATATTTAAAGGACACTAGGTTTCTGGACTTCAAGGAGGAGGTCTTCTAATATCAGAAAACAAGGTCAGGAGTGTCCTCAACTCCCTTGCCGATAACAAGGCACCAGGGCTAGACAGATACTAAAATTTGTGCTATAATAGCTTTAAGGAGATTTTGGTTTCCACATCTTACTAAAAGTGTTCCTGATGGTGAGAAGCGTTACCCAGTCCATGATGATGTCAACCTTTGTTTTTATTAGGGATGGGCGAATAATTCTGCTCTGCCAGCGGAGTTCACTGAGTTTTGCCCACTCCGCATTCCGCTTGGAATGCGAACTTTCAGTGAAACTTTGTGAACCACCACATGGCTGAGTTTTTTCTCACACAGGACTTGCCAACGTTAGGTTGGCGAGTGGGAGCGAGAATTTACGTCCCCTAGCGCGATTTTTGATGTAGAATGCCTCCCGGTGAGATTTCTCAAAGTGGGTGGTCACGGCAGGTTGCGACCGTTCGTATTGAGAAAGCTGTTGCTGGAGTAGAAAATCTTCTCGGGCACCAGAAAGAAGCAGCGCCCTCCGGCGCACCACATGGTTCTGTTCACATTGATTTTACAGTGCGGAACAAGCTCTTGGCACAAAAAATCAGCGTGAGCAGCTCGACGTTCCGAATTACACCTGCTTACGGAACTCCACGTAATCTCGCTGAGTTTTTATGTAACTCTGTGGAATTCTGTGAGGTGCTCCTTCTCTCACTTGGCACGGAGAAGACTTTTGATAGTGTTAACTGGGACTTATTTGGAAAGACTGTGGTCAAGGCTGGCTTAGGCCCCCGATTGTGGAAGTTTATGCTGGCCAATGTTACCAACCTGTCCTCTAGGATAAAGATGAGGGGACTACTATCCAACCTGGTGCACTTGATGAGGGGGACCCGACAGGGATGTTCCCTATTGAAATCCCTTTCTGCTTTAAGCATGGAACCTTTTATACAGACTGGCCAAGTAGGCCTAAATATCGGAGACTTAATCCTGGGAGGTACTCAGATAAAGGAAGAATTTTTCCCGACATTCTCTGTTTCCTGACTGCTCCATCTACCTTCTTAGTAGCGCTGAAGGAAGAGTGTGACGCATTTCAAAGGGTTGTAGGTTTCAAAATAAACAATCAAAAATTGTAGGGTATGGGAGTGAGATGAACTAAAGACAACACCCGGGATGTAGTGATTAGGAATGGCTTTGACTGGGCTCCAAACAGTATAACATATTTTAGAGTCATTCTTCCATCCAAGATCCGATATTTGTGATTCCAACATGCCACCCGTACTTGAGACACATTATAAACACCTTTATCAATGGGATCGCCTGGGGATTACATGAATCAGGTATTTTAACTGTGTGAATATCAATTTTTTGTCTTTGCTTCTCTATATGGTGAGAGTGCTGCCAATCAAATTCACCAGATAATTATCAAATGGATTCAAAATAAAATCTGAGCCTTTATCTCAGGCAATAAGGCACCACAGATGGCGAGATCAATACTGTACAAGACTTCATTTGAGCGCAGCCTGGGGGCCCCGTTATTAACAGATACATTGCTGCTGCTCAAGTTGCCCCTGCTCTGTTGTCCGTATCAAAGACAGATAAACCCTGGGCACTGATGGAACAGTCGGTTTGTAGAGTCCCATTGTCACAACTTTTATGGCTCCACCCAAGAGTGCATGCCCATCTGGACCTCCCTATATCAATTGACTGGAACTACTATACATTACAGGAATCATGTTGTTAGAACTTAAGCGGCTATAACAATACCCCTCACTTCTATAGAAGAGAACACCAATTTCCCACCAGGTATGCTAGATAGAAGATTCTTGCAATAGAGGGGTGGATTCTCTCTTTCACTTAGAGACCTCTTTGTTGATGGTGAAATTAAAACACAAGGCTAATGTGCAAATGATATCCGACTGAGCTGCACCAAAGTCTTTAGGATAAACCAACTAATGCGCTGGATTGACAGGCAATGAGGGAAAGAAAGAAACATCCAATGTTGAGGACCTGTTTGCCATTTCGGACACCAAGACAGCTACATCATGCATCAATAGAGTGTTAGAAATGCCCCCCTATTATACGACATACACTATATGGCAAGGTGGAGCGCAGACTTAGGCACAGAGCGATTGCCTAAAAAGCCAGTGAATCAGGATATTGCACAGGACAGCCAGATGATCTATTTGCACCTAACTTAAAGAAAATGCTTATAAAGGGATGTTACATTGGTATCTGACTCTGGATCGACAGGTCCATATGCATGAGGGAGCTGACAAGTTCTGGAGAGGCTGTGAGTCTTGTGGCACATATATGCACCTATGGTGGGGCTGCTCTGACATTCGATGCTTATGGGAGGCTGTGTTGTCTCAAATTTTAGTCATAACAGATATCGGATTACACCTAGGGGATATTCTCAATGAAGTGGCGGTGAGAGGCGCTATCCTCCTTGGCTTAACGCCTCTCACCGCCACTTCGGAAACGCGAGGCTGCACCCTATTCTCAAGAATGTGGTGCAACCTGGCATTTCCCCCTGCGATGGTGTTAAGTTTCACAACTTAGCGCCAACACAGACACCCTTGCACCAGAGTGCAAGGGTGTCTTTGTGCAGGGGAGGCTTGTTTATGTACAGGAAGGTGCCCCTTCCTGCACATAAACAATCCCAAAATACCATTTTGTAACTTTCATGTGTGCTGCTTCGTGCAGCACACATGAAAGTTACAAAATGGCATTTTTGAAAGGTTTGTTCATGTACAGGAAGGGACACCTTCCTGTACATGAACAAACCATGGCATTTTGCTTTATCCATGTGTGCTGCACAAGTCAGCACACATGGAAAAAGCAAAAACGAGGAGAAGTAAAGCATTTCTCCTCGTTTCGCCAACTTAAGACCAGGATTTTCCTGGTCTTAAGTTCGGCACTGCCATCTATTAACGCCGCCCTTGAGAATAGGTGGCAGCGTCGAATTCAATGGGTGTTGCGGTGGAACGCCCACCGCAACACCCACTGCACGCCCCTTTCACTCTAAGTTTAGCGTGAAAGGGGCCTTATTCACAAAGCAACGTTAAGCCACTTAACGTGGCTTAAAGCCACGTTAAGTGGCTTAACGCTGCCTTGTAAATAAGGCGCTGACCCTATCGCCACGGGAACGTCAGAAAAAGTGACGTTCCCATGGCGATAGGGGCTTGAGAATATGCCCCATAGACTCTTTGACTGTTTTGTTGTGCGCGGCAGACAATGAAGGCCCTTTCACCAAATTCTGCCACTTGTTACCTGACTTCCCACTTGTTGCTTGCTGCCAGGTTGACTGTTGTATAAAACTGAATGGGGCCGCAATTGCCTTCCATAGAAATTTGGTGGAAAAAGATGTGGAATCTCTACATCATGGAATGGCAACTGTGAGCAACAGGATGCCACGATTTGAGAAAATATGGGCCCTATTTCTGATGTTTACCAAACAGAACTCAACACTGACCACCAGTCAAGCCCCTCGGTTATTGGTGATGGCTGGCCAGCCTGTTCCTAAGTAGTAGGAAGGGAACAATCAACAAAGGTGAGCAATTATGAAGACGCAGGTGGTTCTGCCTGGTATGGGGCTAAATGTTGAGAAATGTAGTCATATAGTCCATATGGGTTTGGGGGTGATGAATGTGTGGGTTGTGGAACTGTGGAGGGGGATCATCCATTTGCCCATGGGGCAGGAGAGTTTGTATATGGTACGGCTCTTATTAGGGGATAATACGTGCTGTATAGGGGATTGTTTTAAATATAAATGATCTTTATTGCAAATGTGGTGTGTGTTGTTTTTGTTGATCCAAACCCATGTGCTCCATTATTTTACTGCATTCCATATACTTGTGTGGGCAAATGACGATCACCCATTAGGGTGGTAAATCTTTACATAACGTTAGAATGTTTTGGGACGTAGGACACCTGAGCTTCAGCTGGACCTAGTGGCAATAGTTTCTGATTTTAGGAGGACTTCATTAGATACAGCTCCTGGCTTGCCCCAGTGGGTGATTTTGAGCTCCAAAAAAATCTTGGCTTGGCAAAGGCACAAAAGGTATCCGCCCAATGCAAGAACTTAAAAAGCTGTAAAATCTGAATTTCTCCTGCTCTGAGCTTTTCGTGCCAAAATTAATAGTTATAGCTGGACCTCATCCTGTGGCTATCCGGCTTCAGGAGTACTTCAACAGATACAGTCTGCAACCTTGTCTCACTGTAGGATTTCAGAGACTAAATTAGAAGGTAATTTCTTTGACTCGGATGAACCCACTTGGTTTATTTGACCTGCTCCCCATTGTGGTTGGCCTGAAATTGTGCCTACATACTGGTCAATCACAAACAGTGATTACTGATTAGCGCTTTACTTTTACTTGCTACTTTTGCCTTAAATCTTTAAGAATTATTATTTTTTTAATAAACTTTAGTGGCATTTCAAAAAATACATGCAAGATCATTGACAAGCAAAGACCGTACAATAGCACTTCCAGCTGGTTCGTGCTCCACTGGTCATTATACATATTTATGTAACTTGCAAATTAAAACATAATACACTGACGTTGCGGTCTTTAGGCTATGTCACTCTCCCGCTCTCTGACAAATCCCTTTTAAAATCAAAGTTTCCTGCTTATTTACTGTTATGCCAACTTTTCCCTGTAACTGCCCCCCCCCCCCCCCGTCGGACATCTGTATTCCTTCTGTCTTTTGAGTAATGTATCATCTGTTCAATTATCCTATGTTTATTTACCTTATAAGGTCTGTGAGTTGGTTGTCCCAGTCTGTGAGTTTGCTACTAATGGGGACTGTAAGTCAGTTATCATTGCTGTCCAAGCTTGGAGGTCGTCTACTAGCTTTTCATCTCTCCTGACTTGTTTCATTCCTACTCTCTCGGCAGTTGCCCATTCGCACATGTCTTTCAGCCACCTATCGTATTTCGGGGGCGTCGGTTTTTGCCATTCAATTGCAATGCGTCTTTTTGCTATTATTAAGCCCAGAATCACAAATTTCCTGCTCAACTACTTGTTTTTTGGTGTTGGGAGAAGACCCAGTATTACTGTCCACACCTCCTTCGGGACCTCCCAGCCAGAGGCAACTCTGATCCTCTGCAGCACCTCCTTCCAGAATGTTACCACAGACGGACGTGACCACACCACATGTAGGAAGTCAGCTTCTAGTTCCCGGCATCTGGGGCACACACTGGAGCACTGTGGGTATATTTTGCTGAGAACTTTCAGAGTTAGATAAGCTTGATGGATATAGTTATACTGTATTAGTTTAAAACGGGCATTTGAGCACCCCTGTTTTACCATTTCATGTATTCTTCCCCATTCTTTCTCTGTTATGTGTTCTCCCGTCACTACTTCCCATCTCGCCTGCAAGGGGAGTGGATTCCTTGGTAGGTCGATGCGAATCGCTTTGTATAGGTGGGTTTTCATATGCTGTCCTTGCGCCATATTCAACATCACCTGTAGCGTTCTCGTTATCGCCTGTTCCTCTGGGATTGTTGGCCATATCTCACTGGCCACCTGCGAAATCTTTGCATATTGTAAATACTGTCCTCTGCCTAAATCAAAGGAGGTTTCCGCATTTTCCCGTGTGATAAACTGCCCATTGTGGTATAAGTCCCCCATCGTCAGGCATCCTCCTGTTTTCCATTTACGGATCGACATTGATTCCACGATCTTAGCAAACCCTGGAATCGCCCACAGAGGGGCGTCAGGCACATATGGTGCCTGCCACATCACTCTTCTGATTGTGTTTTCCCAGACCTCCCCGACGTGCCTAATAAGGTACGGAGATACACCGGAGAATCCTCTACCTCTCCTTAATAATTCCGGTAGAGAACCTCCCTCATATGACCCCTTCAACAGTAATTTTTCCCAGTTATCCTGGTCATCCAACCAGTGGATCGCATGCTGTAGTTGTGAGGACATATAATAGTATTTAATACATGGGACCTCCACCCCACCCATTTGCCAGGGCCTCTGTAACGTTGAGAGACTAACACACTTGCGTTTGGGACCCCACAATAGGTTTGTCATCAGGATATCTAGTTTTTTTTTAAATACTGGACGGAATTTTACATATTGAATTCTGTAATGCATACAAACATCTCGGTAAAATGACCATTTTCGTAATCGCAACCTTTCCCATAAGAGATAAGGGAAAGTCCCTCCAGAATCGCACTGAGCCCCGGATCCCTTCTACCTCTCTGCATCTATTTAGCTCCAGGAACCTTTCAGCTGGGTGAGCCGGTCTAATCCCCAAATATTTAGGGGGGTCCGTCGTCCAGGGCAAGCCCACCACAGGTAGCGCGTCCATCGGACTTTATGCCAAACACCCCAGTGGCAGTATTTTGATTTCTTTGGGTTCACCCGGAGGTCAGACACCCTTCTGAATTCCTCCAGAATGTTATGTAATGTTATTGGCTATTTCTAAAGCACACGTTCACCGGGGAGGTCTCTTGGCACTAGGTACTGATATGTCGTAAAGCCCTTGTTACTGATAAGCCTGTATAAATAGCCAGGTCTTCAGGAGTTGCCTAAATTTAGTGTAGTGGGATGACTGCCTAATTTCCAAGGGGAGTGTGTTCCATGCTCGAGGGGCCGTGACAGAGAACTTACGACCTCCAATCCTGTGTTTCTTATAGGTGGGAGTGACCAGGTAGTGGAGGGAGCTGGATCTCAGTTCTATTGTCGGACGGTATTTTACAATCCGATCTTTCAACAAAACCCAGGCAGCTCATATGTAATGCCTTGAACGCCATGCGTCATACCTTGAACCTGGATCTTTGCGCAATAGGCAGCCAGTGAAGGTCCTTAGTCACCCGCGAGATGGAGCCCCCTCTGGGCAGGAGAACTATCAGCCTGGCGGCCTGGTTTTGAGTTAGCCGAAGCTTGCGTGAGAGGGATTTCAGGAGGTCCAGATAGAGAGAATTTGCGTAATCAATTCTGGACATCACCAAGGCCATGATAACTTGGACCAGGGCCTCCCTCGTGAGGAACTTTCTAATCTTTTTTATCCGACGCAGTTGCAGAAAACAGGCCGAAGTCACTGCACTGACCTGCTTTTTACATGAGACATCCTCATCAATGATCACCCCCAAGCTTTTTACTGCTTTTTTTGGAGTGGGGGAGCCCATCTCGCTTGGCCACCACACAGGGTTCCAACAGGCAGTTCTATTCTTGGTGAGGACTATCCCGGTTTTATCCGAGTTTAGTTTCAGATGATTCTTGTTCATCCAACCCTGGATGAACCGCATGGAGTTTTGAAAATGCTGCCTGGCTAGGACACTGTCATTGATCACAAACAACAGGAGAGAGAGAGGACCCCTGGGGCACACCACAGCTCACCTTGACCTCCGTAGAGGTGTAAGGGAAGAGCCTAACTGATTGAGATCTATCCTTCAAAAAAGAGATCATCTAGTTCAATGCTGCACCCCGTAGCCCAGCGGCCCTGACCCGGTCAGCCAACAACAAGTGGTCGACCGTGTCGAAGGCCGCCGACAAGTCTAGTAGTACCAGAGCTTGTGTGTTCCCCTTGTCCGCTTCCCTACACATTTCATCCATCACTGACGTGACTACTGCTTTTGTGGAGGAAGCGGGTCGGAACCCCGCCTGACTTGGGTCCAAAAACTCCAACTTCTCTATAAACTCACAGAGATGATGGGCAACATGGGCCTCCAGAATTTTAGCTAAGTACGGAAGAAGGGACACCGGACGATAGTTCTTCATGTCAGAGGGGTCTGCTCCCACTTTCTTAAGGAGGGGTACAATAACTGCTTTTTTAAAGGATTTGGGTACCAGGCCCGAATCAATTGAGTGGTTAAGGAATTGTAACAAACTGTCTCCACAAGAGGAGGCTACCACTCTTAGGACCTCAGGGGGGCAAATGTTGTTGGGTGATCCTGACTTGACTTTCGCCATCAACTCCGTAAGATTGCCTTGAGAAACATTAGGGAAATGCGAGAGAGTGTGACTGTTCATGTTTTCTGCTGATGGGTTGGTAGCGGAAGAGTTCAGAGGGATGCTCTTTTTTATGACATCAATCTTATTCACAAAAAAGGCGTTGAGGGTGTCACACAAACTCTGTGAGGGTATGACCGGAAGAGTCAACCTGTCTAAATTGGATAGTTCATTAACGATCCTAAATATCTCCTTGGATTTATTAGGGGCCTTCAATATTTTACTCGTGAAGTAGCTTACTTTGGTTTGCCTTACAAGTGACTAATATACTTTGAGCTGTTGGAGATATAGGGCTCTCAGATTTGGCGAATATTCCGACCGCCATTTCCTTTCTGCGCGTCGGAGGAAAAGTTTCACCATTTTCAGATCTTCCGAGAACCATTTATTGGCCTCATGGCTTCTAGTCTTTCTGGAGCTATGACTGAGGGTGTGGATGTCACTATCCCCTTCAGCCAGTTGGATACATTTTGCTCATAGCCATCAATATCCTCCAGAGGAACCGGCAAGGATTTCTCCAGGTCCCCACAAAAGTCAGTGGGATTGACCCGGGCCCAGTTCCTAGATGTCGTAACCGGGCCACTCGGCGGGCCTATCTCCTTAGGCTTGACTACCGAAAAGGAGATCAGATGATGGTCTGAGCACCCGCACGGGACTATGCTCAAGTTCCGCACCGGTAATTTCGAAGTCCAAATTTGATCCAGTATGTGGCCTTTAATGTGGGTCGGGAGATTCACTATTTGTTCCAGGTTCATATCGCTTACGGCATCTGTAAGGTCAGAGGCTTGAAGTCCCCCATTTTCATCATTTGCCCCGTAGTTTAGGTCCCCAATCAGGAGAACCTTAGCATGGTCTACCACTAAAGGGGCTATGGCCTCAGCAAAGGTCTGAGCAAACTCCTGCATGTAGTTAGGAGGCCTATATACAAGGACGCACACAAGGGCCTCAGTCGCGAATTTCAAGTGGAACACTAACGTTTCTACCACTGGTAAATCCAGCGAAGACAGCTCAGTAAATCGGAGGGATTATTTAATTATAGCTGCAACACCCCCCCCTTTCTTGCCTGTTTCCCTGTTAGCTGCCAATATATAGTACTCATTGGGGAGTGCTGACAGTATGTCAGGGGATGACTCCTCCGTGAGCCACGTTTCTGTTAATAGCAACAGATCTGGCGATTCAGACTCCAGAAGGTGGAAGATTTTCTCTTGGTGCTTTGCCCAAGAGCGCGCATTCAGGTAAATAACCTGGGGGTCGATCAAATCTCTTTCTTCCACTGAGGGGATGGCACTAGTAGCAATGTTGTCCAGGTGGAGGCTAACCTGGCAACCACCCTCTAGGTCTTCCTTTCTCGGGGAACTCAGTAGCCCTGCTTCTTTTAGGGATATCATGAGTGTGCTAGGTATAGTATCAGTCTCCCTGTTCAGAGCCAGCAAATATTTCTTATCATAGGAGATGAAAGAGGCATAGTAACTGGCCGTGGCCCCGGCTGGCCACGGACGGGCACAGGTGGGCTTGCCTTTGGCGCGCCGCCTACGCGGTCGCGCCATGCAAGCTCTTTTGAAGGCGAAGCCTGCCCTCTCCCCGGCCCCTGACCAACCAGGATGCTGATTGGTTCCCCAACAGCCAATCAGCGCCTAGCTAGCCCCGCTGAAACGCTAACGTGCTGTTCCTACACTGAGCAAAGAGCTACGGTGACTCGTGACAGGTATTCAAATTCAGTTTCAAAAACAATTTAAAAATATCAATGTGCTGAAGATTGTTGGCAGAACAGTGCAAGGTTAAAACAACAAATTACATTACCGGCGCGGTCGCGCCATGCGAGCTCTTTTGAAGGCGAAGCCTGCCCTCTCCCCGGCCCCTGACCAACCGGGATGCTGATTGGTTCCCCAACAGCCAATCAGCAACTAGTTGGCCCCGCTGAAACGCTAACGCGCAGTTCCTACACCGAGCAAAGAGCTACCAGACAGGGATTGCGCTAATTGGCTGTCTACAATACACCAGAGAGTCGTCTGCATACATTGAAACCACATGGCTAGTATTCCCCACTTTGATTCCCCATTCTTTTAATCGTTTTCTGAGCACCCAAGCCAGTGGCTCCATGGCCATAGCAAATATCAAGGGGCTAGGGGGCAGCCCTGCCTTGTACCCCTCTCCAGTTGGAACGCCCTTGAAATTCTACCCCCTGTCTTCACATTAGCGCTGGGCAATGTATAAAGTAATTGTACCCATTTAATAAACCCCGGGCCCACGCCCATTTTTTGCAGTGTTGCCCATATAAAGGGCCAAGCCACCGAATCGAACGCTTGTTCAATAACTAGGAGGACTAAGGCATGTTCCTCCTGCATTATACCCGGGTCGTGTCATACATGGGCTAATTGTCTCAGATTGATCATGGTGTTGTGACGTGGGATAAATCCCGCTTGATCTGGGTGGATCAGGTGCAACATGTGGTGGAGAAGTCTGCTTGCCAGAATGCCGCTCATCACCTTCACATCTATGTTTAGGAGCGATTATGGATTCCCTGCAAGTGTTTAAATCAGCTAGTGGACCCAGAAGGAAGATATGTGATTGTGCAAGGCACAATGGAGGGGAGGGAAATGTGTATCATTAATGTCTATGCTCCTAATATAGATTGTCCAAATTTCTTTCCGTCTGTTATGGCGGAAGCCGCGACATTCATGGGGGAGGCGATATTAATGACTGGGGATGTAAATTGTGTTTTAGACGGAAACCTAGACCGGGAGCCTCCACGATTGCACACCAAACCACATATGACTGGAACGTTGCTGGACATGCTCAGGGAAATGCAACTCACGGACATATGGAGAGAACATAACCCCACACAGAAAACATTCTCATGCCACACGCCAGCTACTAACACATTTAGCCATCTGGACTATTGCTTCGTCTCACCACCATTAGCTCGTGAAGTTAAAGGGGTATTATATCAAGCAAGATACATTTCGGATCACTCACCGGTTCTATTAGGTTTTGAGGGCCATAGACCTAAACCGGCTATCCATACGTGGCGCCTCAGGGCAGAGGCATTGCTGGACCCTCCATTCGAGAGGGCAATATCGACAGCATTAACCACATACTTTGGAGAAAGCTGGGGGTTGGCCTCAAACAGGGCATATGCACCTGCTGTGCCGTGGGAGGACTTCGGGAGACACCGAGGGTGCGTGATCGGAGCAGCCCAGATTGGAAGCCACCGCTGGTAAACGGCATCGGAGGTGAGAAAGCAGGGGGGCACACCCTGATTGTTCCCAGCCCCCCCTACACGCAGCCAGTATATCCAGAGCAGGAGAGGAGGAGGAGCCGCTCTCCTGGGGATCACCGACATAGCGGTGGGGATAAGGAGAATTCCCCCATTCAAGGAGACAGGCCTTGAGTCGAACGCTGCTGCTGCAGAGTGTTTTCTACAAAAAGGAGAGCTGGCACTTTATTTCCCTCCAAGACAGGGGAATCGTTGGTACAGTTTAATAAGAAATCTAAACATGCATTACTAGAAATTAAGAACAAGGTAGGAGACAAAACACACCGTCAAACTCCTTTCTTTACTGTAATTCTAGAAGTAAGTTCGCCATTGGAGCCCCACCTGACCTGGGCATAGCTATCAGAATGTAATCATCTAACTAAGTCTAGGATGTCCATAGGGATTCCTAGGGCTCGCAAAACTTCCCACATCTTGCCCCTTGGAACCATTTCAAAAGCTGCACGGAAGTCAACAAAGGCGACATAAAGACTACCCCCCAGAAGATCCACAGTCTTCCATTTTATCAGGAAGAAACAAAAAAACTTGGTCAACTGTGCTTACATCTTCTCTAAAGCCAGCCTGGTATTGGCTAATGATATCTTTTTCTGGTAGCCAAGTTGTTAATTTGTCAACAAACTGCCTACAAAAGATATTTTGAAGGCTATCAATTAAGCTGAGACCTCCAAAATACACAACCCACTCACCAGCCTGAACGTGAACTTCGGGTTTCATTGGTCTATTATTTACCCTATGAGAAACATGGTGCCAGAAACATTTCAAGTTTTTACAAGAGGCAGCTTTTAAAAGATCATCCCAAATGCCTAATTCCCATTATGATCTAGACCCTCTAATCACAGTTTTAAATGCGGCTCTAGAGAACTTTATTTCGGCTTTATTGCCCAATCTAATAGCTGCTATAAGATCGAGCTTCCCACAGCAGCATTCCCTATTAAACCATTCTTTGCCAGACTTTAGTGCATTGTCAGTCCTAACATTTTATTTATTGATTGAGCAGTTTTTATTCTAGTGTAAAATATATGTGCTGCGGCAACCAGCAGATAATAGCATGGATATATTATCAGCAGTACGATAAAAGAAAAGGGATAGAACAGTTCTACCATATTGCAATAATCATGAATACATACATGAATATGAAAAGCATTATGAAAAGTGTGCGTACTTCTACGATGCCTAACTAGATGTATCTGAGTGTACCTAGCATATGTGTTGGTCTAATAGCCTAAGAACCAAGAATCCTTCTAGGATTTAGTCGAACCCCCATACCTGAATAGAGAGAGTGTGGGACCCCATCCTGGTCTCGAGTTGGACACCCCGCAAGGGCTGTGTCAGACCGCTGTCAGCTGGAGCGACTGCATGCAGGAGCCTCAGCATCTCTGGTCAGTGTGTCAGCATGGAAGTCTCGGTTCCCTCTGCCTTACCGGGGTAAGATGTGGTGTATTAATACCCTGAAGACTCTAGTTGCTTCGTTTGGTTTGTATTGGCCCTTGTTAGACTTGAGGAAGACGTCAGGGGTGAACTTTGTACATACATATTATGCAGGTGGTGTATTCCTAGAGACGATTTCACATAAAGTGTCCCACGGTCTAGTGAACTAGGTTCACAAATTTCTAAAACTGACCCCAGTGGGTATAGAAATGGGAAGGTCCTATATGAAGCAGTCAGATGTTAGCCACTTGGGAGTGGGGAAGGAAGCAAGTCATTTTGTTTATATTACCCTCACACACCCTAGTGGTGTCATGCTTCATCATCAGGTCACCCTGACGCCTAAAAGTCAGGGTGGGCTCGACCGTATTCCAGGGAGCACTTAGTGAGATTTTAACCAGGGGGATTGGGGACTTGCGAAGCTGGCCACAGGCCGCTTTAACCTTTTCATCAAATAGTTTAGTTAATGCGGTTTGTTACATGTTTGGTCGAAAGGTCTTCCGCTAGTGCACAGTAGAGATCCCATTTTTGGGATTAAGTTGTCAGTTTCTTCGACCACACAGTTAGTAGCAGCATGCTTAGCTAATTTATTCTTGTTTTGCTTCACTCTGGGACTGGCAGCAGCTTTCTTCTTCCCCATAGCCAGCAATAATAGAATAAAATGACACTGCTAGAAAGACAAAACAAACCCCTCGAATGTCAGCAAAAAATTATAAATAATGTCACTGGTCCTTTTGCCCCAACACAACAAGAATTTAAGTAATTATCTTACAAAGGGTCACCAAATTGCAGTTCATCATGGCTCAACTTAGCTCAGCAGCTAAGCGACATATCTAAAAAAGGAACCTTGAGATACCTGTGATAGAAAAGTAAAGTGAAAATGGGGCCTTCTGGCCTCATTAGTTCGAGCCAAGGGGAATGATCAGCGCAACCTCTTCCGGGTGATGACAGGTGAAGACAGGTGCGCCCTTGGCCCAGGCTTTGCCCTGGCACAGCTCTGGCACATCCTGCGCACGTCCCACACTGCAGGACAGCAACCAGCATTAAATAGCACAACCCGGAGGGCCCCGCCTCCTGCCCTCGAGGTTCCTGGTAGAAGGAAGGAATCCTAGGAGAGGTACTCCCTGCAGGCAATGAGGTGAGTGGTTTGCATTGTATTCAAATAGTTCTAAATTGGTTGTGGGTTTTTTATTATGTTGTGTTTGACTCTCAACGGTTATAGATTATAATGATTGAATCTGTATTTTACCTTAACAACTTGGTGGGCTCATTCCATAAGGTTGACTGCCACCCCAATAAATACACTTTCTTGCACAAATGGTTTTGTGAATTAGATCCGAATAGTTTTTTTTAATCATGTACACAATGGATGCTGTGCATCATACAAACACTGAGGGCATAATTTACATTGTTTATGCTGTGAGGTATTCATACAGCCTGGAGGAGAACCACAGAAGTAAGAGGCTCATTTACAGTTTGGAAGAAACTGAAAATCTTCCAATTCCTGGTGGAAACTTTAAATACAGATCAGAATTGGCAGTCTGCATGTCCTCCACAATGCTATCCCAATGGTGGAGGAATGATTTTTAGCTGGTTTATGTCCGCTCCAAGCTCTAACTGGGGCCATAAGTCACACCTACTCTCAAAAGCATCATTGTGAATCGGGCTGCAAATTTTATGTAAATTTATAGCACTGAGTAATGTGTAGTTAAGGGCCACAGGACTGTGTAGATTGGGGCCATGGGTGATTGTGCAGCAAAGACTCAGGCTTGTGTGCATTGTGGGATAAAGGGTGATGTACATTGGGGAGCAGTGATTGATGTACAGTAAGAAGCATATGTAGATGTGAATAATGAAGGCGTATAGTAATGTAAGAAAAGTGTCAATTCTCCCAACGCTAGTAGCTCCCCAGTCCACTTTATTTGCATTCTAATATTTGAAATATTTTTCAAAGAAAAATGTAGTACTAAAAGAACCAGAATGCAAATAATAGACAATTGTAAAGGACAATCTAGTTGTTGTGATGTGAGAGAAAGTGAGGACATTTTGTATGAAAATAACAACATTTTCAAACTTTAATTGTAATGTATTGCTGTAACTCTGTGAAGATCCAGCAGTTATTTGTGTGTTGACTACAAGAACAGAGCAATATTTGTGTGAAAAATTGATGATTATATCCTTCAAAACAAGTCTCAGACTCAGTTGCAGTGAAGGTCTATCATTTTTTTTTTTTGCATCTCATATTCAACTTTTGTCCTCTTGGTAGATGCCCAGGTCCAACTTTGCCCTTACCATGCTCATTCTTGCTTCATTGATACATGACATGACCTCAAGAAACAACTGAATTGGAAGGCGAGCTTGCAGCCTTAGAAGCTAGGTTCTGCATGCTCACTAGGCCTGGGCGGTGAACTCCGCTCTGTTGGTGGAGTTTGCAGAGTTTTTTGCACTCCGCACTCCCCGGAGCTCGCGGAGTTCCGAAAAACTCTGCTCTGCATAGTGGAGCAGAGTTTTTTCCTCACTTGCGCTCGCCACTCAAGTGGCAGAAAGAAGCAGTGCCCTCTTGCACTGCACGGGATGCCATTTGCGGGACAGACACTCAGCACTAAAAATCAGTGCGCACGGCGCAAGGTAACGCACTCCGCTGTCGTGTAGTTCCTATAGTACCCATGCAGGACCTGCGCGTTTGGATAACATAAACTGTGGGCTTGGTGACTGACTGGCTCTGTGCACCCCCACTGTGTATGTTAGCCGGATTTGCATTAGCTAGCTCACAGTGCCACTAGAATCTCCTCTTATCGGGGAGAGATTAGTTTCTGGCAACCTTAGACCATGACAACCCAAATTCCTCAAAATCGTGAAAACAATGTACAACTTTTCGCTCAGTCACTCGTGCTTACTTATTCGGTTTGT
This sequence comes from Calotriton arnoldi, assembly GCA_963921515.1. NCBI lineage: Eukaryota > Metazoa > Chordata > Amphibia > Caudata > Salamandridae > Calotriton > Calotriton arnoldi. The sequence goes on from CAWUFW010005764.1 coordinate 1,036,578, forward strand.
CTCAGAGAGTTACACAGAACAAACAGTCTGGGCGTTTCAATAAGTATTTATTGAGCAGTTTTTATTCTAGTGTAAAATATATGTGCTGCGGCAACCAGCAGATAATAGCATGGATATATTATCAGCAGTACGATAAAAGAAAAGGGATAGAACAGTTCTACCATATTGCAATAATCATGAATACATACATGAATATGAAAAGCATTATGAAAAGTGTGCGTACTTCTACGATGCCTAACTAGATGTATCTGAGTGTACCTAGCATATGTGTTGGTCTAATAGCCTAAGAACCAAGAATCCTTCTAGGATTTAGTCGAACCCCCATACCTGAATAGAGAGAGTGTGGGACCCCATCCTGGTCTCGAGTTGGACACCCCGCAAGGGCTGTGTCAGACCGCTGTCAGCTGGAGCGACTGCATGCAGGAGCCTCAGCATCTCTGGTCAGTGTGTCAGCATGGAAGTCTCGGTTCCCTCTGCCTTACCGGGGTAAGATGTGGTGTATTAATACCCTGAAGACTCTAGTTGCTTCGTTTGGTTTGTATTGGCCCTTGTTAGACTTGAGGAAGACGTCAGGGGTGAACTTTGTACATACATATTATGCAGGTGGTGTATTCCTAGAGACGATTTCACATAAAGTATCCCACGGTCTAGTGAACTAGGTTCACAAATTTCTAAAACTGACCCCAGTGGGTATAGAAATGGGAAGGTCCTATATGAAGCAGTCAGATGTTAGCCACTTGGGAGTGGGGAAGGAAGCAAGTCCTTTTGTTTATATTACCCTCACACACCCTAGTGGTGTCATGCTTCATCATCAGGTCACCCTGACGCCTAAAAGTCAGGGTGGGCTCGACCGTATTTCAGGGAGCACTTAGTGAGATTTTAACCAGGGGGAATTAAAGATTAAAAATCCGCAGACAGATCCTGGTTTCCCTTTATTCGTGGATCTGTCGGGGATATTAAAAAACAACAAAGAAGGGGGTCACTTGGATTTTAATGGTCCTACGACCCTAGTGCCAACATGTTTCAGTCCTACGATGGCCCATTGGTCCGGGACTTTCTTCAGGGCGAGTCAAAGGGTATCCTCCCTGGGTATCAGTAGGAAGGGGAGTCCCTATCCTATTTAAAAAAAATAAAGGGCAGATAGCTGCTCCTTAAAAATTAACAAGAGAAAAAAAATGTTCTTGTTTTTTTTCTTTTTTTACTCCATCCCACTTTGGGAGAGAACACGATTCACTGGGGACTCCGGTATGTGCGGGGAGCCCTATAGTCAAACAGCCTCCAAGGGTCCTACCCCGTATCACCACCTACTAGGATTTAGTCGAACCCCCATACCTGAATAGAGAGAGTGTGGGACCCCATCCTGGTCTCGAGTTGGACACCCCGCAAGGGCTGTGTCAGACCGCTGTCAGCTGGAGTGACTGCATGCAGGAGCCTCAGTATCTCTGGTCAGTGTGTCAGCATGGAAGTCTCGGTTCCCTCTGCCTTACCGGGGTAAGATGTGGTGTATTTAAACCCTGAAGACTCTAGTTGCTTCGTATGGTTTGTATTAGCCCTTGTTAGACCTGAGGAAGACATGAGGGGTGAACTTTGTACATACATATTATGCAGGTGGTGTATTCCTAGAGAGTCATGCATAATTGATTAGTACAGTGTGGGCCTGTGTTTGGGAAAAACCCTGCTGTATTCAAAACCACAGGCTAGATAACGTTCAGCCCTCAGAGCTCGTTGTGTACTAGCGAGGACCAATGTAGGTGAAAGATCATGCCTATATAAGGAATCATGACTATAATAGGCCATGTACAGTTGTGACCGTAATAGGGCATATACGGCTTTGACCATAATAGGGCAAGTACGAATATGACCGTATTAGGGCAAATGCGGGTACGTCCATTTTAGGGCATGTATGAACGGGTCTACATTAGGGCCTCTATACGGGACATAACACACACTCGTCTTCCGAACAGGATGACAATGACCATACTTAAAATCTGGACAATTTAAAAACATTTTAAAAGCAAGTAAAAACATGGTTCTAAAATCTTTTAAAAAATATTTCTTCCTAAAATGTTAATAATTCAGTTATTTCCAATTGCCACTAAAAGAATGTCTATTTTGTTTCTCTATATAAGTTGCTTTACTCAAAGCGGAAGAAGGCCATGCTTTTCGGAAGCGAAAGTGTCAATTTAGGAAATGTTCCAAATTTGCTCGTTTATTATGAAAATGAGTGGAGAAGCCTAATTCTTTCCCAGGACGTGATGAGCCAATTCGAGATTAAGTGTCCTGGCTGGGAAGCACAACATTATCTGTGTGAGCTACTGCAGACGACAAATCCAACGCCTCACAGAGAACGTCAATCGCACATAGATGGAATGTAGCACTGCTAACAGTCGATGCTGCAGCAGCTTGTGCGGCAGTTGTTACCTGGGTGCCTGTGGAGGAGTCACCTAACCCAGCAGGAGCAAACTGCACCTGTGGATTCTCCAGGAATGCATTCATCAGACTTGGAAGCCGCTGGGGACAACGCAGATCATGGGCCTTTATGGGGTCCAGCATTGCATCTGATGGAGCAGGGTAAATATAAAAATTTTAACCTCCTAATATTTTCGTATAATAATAATAAACATGTTCGTTCAAGTAAATAACCAACAATGTATGTTTGGGGTAAGGATAACACGCAGTTTAATGTGCAAAATAATGAACTAATAATTGTTTACGTTTCTAACATAACATAATATTTTGCGTACTGAAATGATAACAAAATGCATGATTTTGTGCTTTGAATAAAACGTGTGGTTGCAAAATAAAGCGATGGTAAGTAAGGGACAGCTTTATATGTTGCTTCTGCTAGGTAATACCTAATTGGGGTACGTAGAAAGACGGGAGGGAAACAAAAGGGTTTATATTTCATTGTTTTAATAACATTTTGTTTTCTTTAGAAATAAGTGCGCTTAGGCCTGCCGAGCAGTAATATAAAATGGCCGCGAGTTACTAGAGTGCGCAGGAGCGGATGCGACCATGTGATAGAGGAGAGAGGCTGTTGCAAAGGGATGATCACGTGCTGATGCCGAGAGGCTAAGATGAAAGTATGGTCAAGGCTGCTGTGACCCTTCTGAGCAGATATGTGCCAAGATGATCAGCAAGAAGCGTGAGAAGCCTGGTTGAATCAATAGAAAGAACTCTATTATATAATTTGTTGCAGAAAAAGAAACAATTTGGACTGATCGAAACGGATGAGCAAGTGCATGAACTGTGGGAAACGATGCTTGCATGGACATTCCTCACGGAACTAGTTAAGACCAGGAAGTTTGATTAGAATGTATAGGGACCTGAGTTTTGGACCAATGAGAATGAATCGCGCCATGTAAGAAGAAACATTTTATGCTGTAAGCTAGAATTAGGGTATAAGAAGACCTACTCTTGGTGGGAGGGAGTTAGAATGCTGCGGGATGCTGCGGGAGATGCTGAAGAAGTTAGATGCTGTAGATGGGAGAGTTTGCGGTTGCTGATGCTGACGAGCTGAGGCTGCTGCTGTTATTTTCCTTTTCCAGTTGAGTATGAAATGCCGCTTTAGGAGAACTAGCAATTGACAGATTTATATTAGAATTATTAGGATTTCCCGAGAGATAGATAGGTTGATCTATAGAGTCTTTAGTATTATAACCTCATTTTTGGTCTAATAAAAGTGTCATGCAATTTACAATTATTCTTATAATGATGATAAACGCAATGATCTGAATAATAAATTAATCTCGAATTTTCTGCATTCAAAACTTTATATAAACTTTATTATTCTTTAAACAAATGACTCAGTGACTTTCTTTAGCATAATGATTAGTAATGTTTTGGTAAAAGAGTTCATTGTGATTGAGCTGGTCTTAATCACCATCAACTGATTCCTACTAATTGGTCCATCGACCAATGAGCGGAATACCTTAAAAGCAAATGAGAATTATTGTGTCTTTATAAAAGAGGTATCCCGTCTCCTTCCAGCAAATCGTTTTTCTCCTAGGTTTCATGTCGGAGGAAAATCCAGGGAAATAAATGAGTAAGTGAATGTATATGCGGTGTTATGGGCCCCACCGTCATATGGATATAGTGTGTGTGTTAGAGAAATAATTGCACCTGGATGACCCAAAAACATAGTAGGAGAAAATATTTTTATTGTAAGCGCTGGATCAGATTTCTTGGTAGCAGAGGATGGTTACCATAGATTAGTTTGGTGATTATTGATTTTTGATTATAGATTATTGATAAGTTTATGTCTAACACTTTTTGTTGAGTTGCGTTATGTTATATGTAAGTTTTCACGCTTCCAGGAAGTAGGAAGTGGAACACGTGTGGCAAGAGAAGTCGCATGGAATTTTACACTGTCTGTGTTCAATTTGGTAATAACACAGGTTGTGTTATTTAGGGACATTTTGCGTATAAAAGGTGTGTAAGTGAAATAGTGATCGGTTTTCTTGTGAAACTCTGGCCTTAATTCTCAGGAGCAGTATAGTCTCCACATGTGTTTTATCCCCAGAGAAACGGGTTTATCGTTTGCTTGAAAGAAGGGTAAGGTAGAGGGAAGTGCTACTTTATCGACGTAACTGAAAGTTCTGTGGTAGGGTAGAGGTAAGCGCTGCCTACTGGAAAATACAGAATTCTTGTGTGAATGGTTGAAGCTATCTTTTCGGTTTAGTGAATCAGACAATGGAAATGTGGATAAAATGTTGTAACTAACAAGAATTGTTGAAAAAGAAATTGCCGATAAATTTTGTAAAGGAGGGGTCAAGAGCAGAAGTGACGTAGACAACAGCCGCGCTGGGATTGGACAGTGCGCTAGTCACATGAGAACAGGAGCGAAGTGACGTAGACAAAAGCCGTGCTGGGATTGGACAGTGCGCCGTAGAAAGAAATCGTTGTGATTGGAGCGTTGGTGTGAGTCGCGCTAGCATTGGTTGAAATAAACGCATAGGGAACAGAGTTGATTTGCCGATTGTTGTAGAAGAGAAAGGTTGTGAATCATGTCGTACTATGAGTATGGAAAAGAGAAAACGTCTTGGATGTCGAAAGTTAAGAACTTCTTTAAGAAGGACAAAAAGGTAGTTACTAGAGAGGGACAAATAATTCCTCCGCTCGAAATCACCAGCTTCACATATGATGCTGAAATATGGATATCATACATGCATTTGGTTAGAAAATTGGACAAAATACACCAAGAACGATGGAGCATTGGCTTTTCCTGAAAATGGTTCATTTAATGTAGCTGTATTACGGAACTTGAGAGAAAAGATGGTAATGTTAGAACCTAGACCTAGACCAACACAGTTTGAAGCTTTAGCGGAATGGGAAGATGAGATGTATGAACGAGAGAGATCCAGAGGATTGAAGAATCATGAGTTTATACCAGGAAGGTTGTGGGGAATAAATCATGAGGACAGAGTAAAGCGTTGGAGATACGCTAACATGGCAGGAGGTTTGTTTCCAGCTTTTGCGGTAGAGGAAGAAGCAAAGAGAAAGTGTACTGAGAAAAAGAAACATGTAGTGGTGGAAAAGTATGTGTATGGTGGTAGTGAAACGGATGACGAATTGCTGGAAGATATTTTAAACAGAAATCCACCTCCATACCAACAGACTTCGGTAGTGGTGACACCTAATGCACCGCAAATGGAAACTGGGAGGAATAAAAAACCCGAACGAAGTAATGAAATAAATAGGTCACAAGAAACATTTAAAATTTCACAAAATGATGAGACAGAAAGTGACAATGCAACTGAACTAGCAAAAACGACAAAAGAATTGACTGAGAAAATAAGAGAATTGACAAAGAATATGGAAGCTGTAACTGTACCAGTAACGATAGGTCCAGTAATGCCAATTTTTGAAAATCAGAAAATAAATGAACATTCTTTGGTGATTCCCATGAATTCACATGTGCAAAGAAAAAGAGAAGGGATGGAACTGAATAATGAAGGTGCACACAATTCGGCGAGTACGTGTAGACCAAGTCCACCTACAAATTTGACGATAAATGAGAGTGAGGTTAGAAGAATGCCTATGGTGACAGAGTCCGCATCAGGAACACCAGAAAGAACCAGTGATTGGATTGAATTAAATAGTACACCTGTAGGTCCGACTCCAGAAGAGTTAAATGAATGGATGAAAGCATTAAAAGCAAAAGAACCAGAAGAAAAACCATTAGATGTAATTAGGTTAAAAATAGACATGGAAGAGTTGATTTTGGGAACAATTGGAACGGAAAAACTAAAGAATTATCAGGATGATGAGATTATGTTTTTGTGTAAGAGTCTTACATGGAGAGCTAGAAATTTACATGACAAATTGGAAGAGATTGCAGGTGAACTAGGAGTGGAATTTGTGAAAGTGAGGACATTGCAGAAACCGTACAGAGTAGATTTTTGTGAGAAAGACATAGAAAATTTGAACACATCAGGAAGATTGACCCAGATAAAAGAACTGATTGTTTTATTGAGAAAGTGGGGTGATGTAGATAGATGGAGAAATTTCAAAAACAAAGTGGAATTTTGAAAGCATAAGAGAAGAAACTGAGCCAGAAAACAGTGACAGTGAACAACCAAGTACAAGTTGTGGTAAAATTCCTTCGAAGATAATATTAATAGATGAAGAAGGGAGAGTTTCAGAACAAAAGTTAGAAAAATCGGAAAAACCCGAGGAGCAGTAGGGACAGATAGTCAAACACAAGAACAGGGAAATTTAGAAGCAGATAGAGAAACTAACACAAAACCGGAAGAACCTCGAGGAGGGACAGAAGTAGGTGAACGAAGGAAGATAAGAAAAGAACCACAAGTAGCTGAAAGCGAAATAATTAGTTTCAAAATAAGAGGAAATAACGAAAAGATTGAAACAGAATCAGAAGAAAGTGGAGAAGAAAGAAATGAAAAACTAGAGACAAGAAAAAGAAATTGGAAAACAGAAAGAGAGGAAAAAGGAAGTGAAGCAAAAAGGCCAAGAAAAGGAGACAATTGGCCCAACGAAGTAAGAAAATTAAGATACAGAATAGTAAAATTGGATGGAAAAAGTGCTGAACAAGTGAATGAAATAACAAGTCAAAAGGAGCAAGGAAAACAAGGTGGTAAACACTTGCAGAAAACAAAAAGAATAAAGAAAGTGAATCAGAAGTACAGATCACCTGAATGGTTGTATCGTGCTCTGACTAGTTACAAAGAAGAATTGAACACTCACGAAAACCCAGAACAAAGAAACCTGATGGGAGAAAGTGAAGTGCAACAAACCTGAAGCAACAAACCTGAAGTGGTTTCTGTAGATAGTTTACCGGATTTGACAAAACACTGAACTGACAAAATTACCGGATGTGACAAGGAAAGAATTCTGAAAAAGAATTAAAAGAAAGAACCAAGCAAAGACGAAATTTTGAAAGTACAGAGTGGCAAGCAAGTCATTTCTGAGGTGTAGTGACACAATTTTCTAGAAAACAAGAACAAAATGGCGAATATTAGAGATAGAAAATGTAGATGTGAGTTTTTAAAAAGATGGTGCAAAATGTGCTGTTTTTGTACAGGATTACTAATAACAGTATGGGTAGTTTTAGCAATAACTATTCCAATTAGTTTAGCTGTAGTGGAAAAGTCTAATAACACTGAGAAAGAAAAAGGAGCTAACACTCAAGAGCCAGTTATCTTAAGGAGTAGTGCAGAATTACATAAGGACAAATCAATAACAGATTTTTCAAAGAATGTGTTTACTAAATTACTGTATGAGTACGTAGAAACAATGGATGTAAGGGATTGTTATGTTTGTATGCAGTTGCCTGCATCTGTAGCAGAGGGTGTGACTTATCATCACTTCCCTTTGACATATGGAATAACATGTAGTGTATTAGCAAGCTTATTTTATAAAACAGGCAGATTAGAATATTATTACACTGATGTAGATAGGATTTTTGCAAAGGTTTCTGTAGTTCCCGAGCTTAATAAAATAAAAGAGGGAAAGATATTTGGTGAATATTTCTTAGAAGATAAGATTTTAACATTAGATAATATATTTAGGTACAACCTTACCTGTGAGTTAAAGAAAGAAGAAAAAGTATTTCTAGAAATGGTCGAGGAAAGAAGAGTGAAATTTGAAAGAAAAGTAATAGAAGAGACAAAAACACCTCTTTGGGCGTTTGAGGAAGGCCATCATGACAAGAAAAAGATAAATGCAGCTATGACTCTGGATTGGCCCCAACAGGGAAGGTTGTGCATTAGAAGAAATAAGACAAGATATGACAATTATTTTGTGGGTTCCAGTAATTGCCATGACAATTACCAAATTATAGGTGGATGGGGATTCAAAGGGGAAAAGATCCAATATTTCCAGGGATTTATTACGTTTGTGGGAATAGGGCTTATTATAGGTTGCCGGACCATTGGTATGGATCATGTTATTTAGGCCTGGTCTTTCCAAAGATTTTTCATGTGGATAGAAAAGAAAAAGGAACACACAAAATGATAAATACCTTTACACGTAGAAAAAGGGAAAGTTTTTCAGACATAGTAGGTGATATTTTTGGTGCATTGATACCAGCAGTGGGAATATCTTTGAATGCATTTAGAATTCGGAAATTATCCACAGTAGTAGATCGTTTATCTACAAATACTGCTGGAGGGTTCTTAATGGTAAATACCGAGATGGTTGCCATGAGAGCTATGGTGATGCAAAATCGTCTTGCCCTTGACATTCTTTTGGCAAAAGAGGGCGGAGTCTGTGGAATGCTGAAAGTCCAACATTGTTGCACTTACATTCCTGATAAAAGCGAAAATATACAGAAGTATATAACAAATATTACAAATTTGCACAAAGAACTAGTACCACTGGAGGTTGAAAGTGTTTGGGGAAAACTTGGTAAAGGGTTTTCGTCTGTAACGAATTGGTTAACAAGAATGAGTGGATTAATAATAGGGAAAGTTATAATAATAGCAACCATGATAATAATAATAATATTAGTATTGAAGCTTGCAGTAACATGTATAAAGAGACGAAGAAAGCAGAATAAGTTAGAAAAAGAAAATATGATAAACAAAGAAAGAGAGAGAGAAATAGGTGAAATAGAGTTAGAAGAAATAAAAGAGAACATGTACAAGAAAACAAAGAGACAAGTTGAAAGCGATACAGAAGTATAAAACTAACAAAAGCAAATGGATAAAAGATATATGCTGTCTGAGAAAATTGTATAACTTGGGTTTGTGTGGTGATGTTAAAAATCACCAAAGGGGGAGTTGATGGAGCAGGGTAAATATAAAAATGTTAACCTCCTAATATTTTCGTATAATAATAATAAACATATTCGTTCAAGTAAATAACCAACAATGTATGTTTGGGGTAAGGATAACACGCAGTTTAATGTGCAAAATAATGAACTAATAATTGTTTACGTTTCTAACATAACATAATATTTTGCGTACTGAAATGATAATAAAATGCATGATTTTGTGCTTTGAATAAAACGTGTGGTTGCAAAATAAAGCGATGGTAAGTAAGGGACAGCTTTATATGTTGCTTCAACTAGGTAATACCTAATTGGGGTACGTAGAAAGACGGGAGGGAAACAAAAGGGTTTATATTTCATTGATTTAATAACATTTTGTTTTCTTTAGAAATAAGTGCGCTTAGGCCTGCCGAGCAGTAATATAAAATGGCCGCGAGTTACTAGAGTGCGCAGGAGCGGATGCGACCATGTGATAGAGGAGAGAGGCTGTTGCAAAGGGATGATCACGTGCTGATGCCGAGAGGCTAAGATGAAAGTATGGTCAAGGCTGCTGTGACCCTTCTGAGTAGATATGTGCCAAGATGATCAGCAAGAAGCGTGAGAAGCCTGGTTGAATCAATAGAAAGAACTCTATTATATAATTTGTTGCAGAAAAAGAAACAATTTGGACTGATCGAAATGGATGAGCAAGTGCATGAACTGTGGGAAACGATGCTTGCATGGACATTCCTCACGGAACTAGTTAAGACCAGGAAGTTTGATTAGAATGTATAGGGACCTGAGTTTTGGACCAATGAGAATGAATCGCGCCATGTAAGAAGAAACATTTTATGCTGTAAGCTAGAATTAGGGTATAAGAAGACCTACTCTTGGTGGGAGGGAGTTAGAATGCTGCGGGATGCTGCGGGAGATGCTGAAGAAGTTAGATGCTGTAGATGGGAGAGTTTGCGGTTGCTGATGCTGACGAGCTGAGGCTGCTGCTGTTATTTTCCTTTTCCAGTTGAGTATGAAATGCCGCTTTAGGAGAACTAGCAATTGACAGATTTATATTAGAATTATTAGGATTTCCCGAGAGATAGATAGGTTGATCTATAGAGTCTTTAGTATTATAACCTCATTTTTGGTCTAATAAAAGTGTCATGCAATTTACAATTATTCTTATAATGATGATAAACGCAATGATCTGAATAATAAATTAATCTCGAATTTTCTGCATTCAAAACTTTATATAAACTTTATTATTCTTTAAACAAATGACTCAGTGACTTTCTTTAGCATAATGATTAGTAATGTTTTGGTAAAAGAGTTCATTGTGATTGAGCTGGTCTTAATCACCATCAACTGATTCCTACTAATTGGTCCATCGACCAATGAGCGGAATACCTTAAAAGCAAATGAGAATTATTGTGTCTTTATAAAAGAGGTATCCCGTCTCCTTCCAGCAAATCGTTTTTCTCCTAGGTTTCATGTCGGAGGAAAATCCAGGGAAATAAATGAGTAAGTGAATGTATATGCGGTGTTATGGGCCCCACCGTCATATGGATATAGTGTGTGTGTTAGAGAAATAATTGCACCTGGATGACCCAAAAACATAGTAGGAGAAAATATTTTTATTGTAAGCGCTGGATCAGATTTCTTGGTAGCAGAGGATGGTTACCATAGATTAGTTTGGTGATTATTGATTTTTGATTATAGATTATTGATAAGTTTATGTCTAACACTTTTTGTTGAGTTGCGTTATGTTATATGTAAGTTTTCACGCTTCCAGGAAGTAGGAAGTGGAACACGTGTGGCAAGAGAAGTCGCATGGAATTTTACACTGTCTGTGTTCAATTTGGTAATAACACAGGTTGTGTTATTTAGGGACATTTTGCTTATAAAAGGTGTGTAAGTGAAATAGTGATCGGTTTTCTTGTGAAACTCTGGCCTTAATTCTCAGGAGCAGTATAGTCTCCACATGTGTTTTATCCCCAGAGAAACGGGTTTATCGTTTGCTTGAAAGAAGGGTAAGGTAGAGGAAGTGCTACTTTATCGACGTAACTGAAAGTTCTGTGGTAGGGTAGAGGTAAGCGCTGCCTACTGGAAAATACAGAATTCTTGTGTGAATGGTTGAAGCTATCTTTTCGGTTTAGTGAATCAGACAATGGAAATGTGGATAAAATGTTGTAACTAACAAGAATTGTTGAAAAAGAAATTGCCGATAAATTTTGTAAAGGAGGGGTCAAGAGCAGAAGTGACGTAGACAACAGCCGCGCTGGGATTGGACAGTGCGCTAGTCACATGAGAACAGGAGCGAAGTGACGTAGACAAAAGCCGTGCTGGGATTGGACAGTGCGCCGTAGAAAGAAATCGTTGTGATTGGAGCGTTGGTGTGAGTCGCGCTAGCATTGGTTGAAATAAATGCATAGGGAACAGAGTTGATTTGCCGATTGTTGTAGAAGAGAAAGGTTGTGAATCATGTCGTACTATGAGTATGGAAAAGAGAAAACGTCTTGGATGTCGAAAGTTAAGAACTTCTTTAAGAAGGACAAAAAGGTAGTTACTAGAGAGGGACAAATAATTCCTCCGCCGAAATCACCAGCTTCACATATGATGCTGAAATATGGATATCATACATGCATTTGGTTAGAAAATTGGACAAAATACACCAAGAACGATGGAGCATTGGCTTTTCCTGAAAATGGTTCATTTAATGTAGCTGTATTACGGAACTTGAGAGAAAAGATGGTAATGTTAGAACCTAGACCTAGACCAACACAGTTTGAAGCTTTAGCGGAATGGGAAAATGAGATGTATGAACGAGAGAGATCCAGAGGATTGAAGAATCATGAGTTTATACCAGGAAGGTTGTGGGGAATAAATCATGAGGACAGAGTAAAGCGTTGGAGATACGCTAACATGGCAGGAGGTTTGTTTCCAGCTTTGCGGTAGAGGAAGAAGCAAAGAGAAAGTGTACTGAGAAAAAGAAACATGTAGTGGTGGAAAAGTATGTGTATGGTGGTAGTGAAACGGATGACGAATTGCTGGAAGATATTTTAAACAGAAATCTACCTCCATACCAACAGACTTCGGTAGTGGTGACACCTAATGCACCGCAAATGGAAACTGGGAAGAATAAAAAACCCGAACGAAGTAATGAAATAAATAGGTCACAAGAAACATTTAAAATTTCACAAAATGATGAGACAGAAAGTGACAATGCAACTGAACTAGCAAAAACGACAAAAGAATTGACTGAGAAAATAAGAGAATTGACAAAGAATATGGAAGCTGTAACTGTACCAGTAACGATAGGTCCAGTAATGCCAATTTTTGAAAATCAGAAAATAAATGAACATTTTTTGGTGATTCCCATGAATTCACATGTGCAAAGAAAAAGAGAAGGGATGGAACTGAATAATGAAGGTGCACACAATTCGGCGAGTACGTGTAGACCAAGTCCACCTACAAATTTGACGATAAATGAGAGTGAGGTTAGAAGAATGCCTATGGTGACAGAGTCCGCATCAGGAACACCAGAAAGAACCAGTGATTGGATTGAATTAAATAGTACACCTGTAGGTCCGACTCCAGAAGAGTTAAATGAATGGATGAAAGCATTAAAAGCAAAAGAACCAGAAGAAAAACCATTAGATGTAATTAGGTTAAAAATAGACATGGAAGAGTTGATTTTGGGAACAATTGGAACGGAAAAACTAAAGAATTATCAGGATGATGAGATTATGTTTTTGTGTAAGAGTCTTACATGGAGAGCTAGAAATTTACATGACAAATTGGAAGAGATTGCAGGTGAACTAGGAGTGGAATTTGTGAAAGTGAGGACATTGCAGAAACCGTACAGAGTAGATTTTTGTGAGAAAGACATAGAAAATTTGAACACATCAGGAAGATTGACCCAGATAAAAGAACTGATTGTTTTATTGAGAAAGTGGGGTGATGTAGATAGATGGAGAAATTTAAAAAACAAAGTGGAATTTTGAAAGCATAAGAGAAGAAACTGAGCCAGAAAACAGTGACAGTGAACAACCAAGTACAAGTTGTGGTAAAATTCCTTCGAAGATAATATTAATAGATGAAGAAGGGAGAGTTTCAGAACAAAAGTTAGAAAAATCGGAAAAACCCCGAGGAGCAGTAGGGACAGATAGTCAAACACAAGAACAGGGAAATTTAGAAGCAGATAGAGAAACTAACACAAAACCGCAAGAACCTCGAGGAGGGTCAGAAGTAGGTGAACGAAGGAAGATAAGAAAAGAACCACAAGTAGCTGAAAGCGAAATAATTAGTTTCAAAATAAGAGGAAATAACGAAAAGATTGAAACAGAATCAGAAGAAAGTGGAGAAGAAAGAAATGAAAAACTAGAGACAAGAAAAAGAAATTGGAAAACAGAAAGAGAGGAAAAAGGAAGTGAAGCAAAAAGGCCAAGAAAAGGAGACAACTGGCCCAACAAAGTAAGAAAATTAAGATACAGAATAGTAAAATTGGATGGAAAAAGTGCTGAACAAGTGAATGAAATAACAAGTCAAAAGGAGCAAGGAAAACAAGGTGGTAAACACTTGCAGAAAACAAAAAGAATAAAGAAAGTGAATCAGAAGTACAGATCACCTGAATGGTTGTATCGTGCTCTGACTAGTTACAAAGAAGAATTGAACACTCACGAAAACCCAGAACAAAGAAACCTGATGGGAGAAAGTGAAGTGCAACAAACCTGAAGCAACAAACCTGAAGTGGTTTCTGTAGATAGTTTACCGGATTTGACAAAACACTGAACTGACAAAATTACCGGATGTGACAAGGAAAGAATTCTGAAAAAGAATTAAAAGAAAGAACCAAGCAAAGACGAAATTTTGAAAGTACAGAGTGGCAAGCAAGTCATTTCTGAGGTGTAGTGACACAATTTTCTAGAAAACAAGAACAAAATGGCGAATATTAGAGATAGAAAATGTAGATGTGAGTTTTTAAAAAGATGGTGCAAAATGTGCTGTTTTTGTACAGGATTACTAATAACAGTATGGGTAGTTTTAGCAATAACTATTCCAATTAGTTTAGCTGTAGTGGAAAAGTCTAATAACACTGAGAAAGAAAAAGGAGCTAACACTCAAGAGCCAGTTATCTTAAGGAGTAGTGCAGAATTACATAAGGACAAATCAATAACAGATTTTTCAAAGAATGTGTTTACTAAATTACTGTATGAGTACGTAGAAACAATGGATGTAAGGGATTGTTATGTTTGTATGCAGTTGCCTGCATCTGTAGCAGAGGGTGTGACTTATCATCACCTCCTTTGACATATGGAATAACATGTAGTGTATTAGCAAGCTTATTTTATAAAACAGGCAGATTAGAATATTATTACACTGATGTAGATAGGATTTTTGCAAAGGTTTCTGTACTTCCCGAGCTTAATAAAATAAAAGAGGGAAAGATATTTGGTGAATATTTCTTAGAAGATAAGATTTTAACATTAGATAATATATTTAGGTACAACCTTACCTGTGAGTTAAAGAAAGAAGAAAAAGTATTTCTAGAAATGGTCGAGGAAAGAAGAGTGAAATTTGAAAGAAAAGTAATAGAAGAGACAAAAACACCTCTTTGGGCGTTTGAGGAAGGCCATCATGACAAGAAAAAGATAAATGCAGCTATGACTCTGGATTGGCCCCAACAGGGAAGGTTGTGCATTAGAAGAAATAAGACAAGATATGACAATTATTTTGTGGGTTCCAGTAATTGCCATGACAATTACCAAATTATAGGTGGATGGGGATTCAAAGGGGGAAAAGATCCAATATTTCCAGGGATTTATTATGTTTGTGGGAATAGGGCTTATTATAGGTTGCCGGACCATTGGTATGGATCATGTTATTTAGGCCTGGTCTTTCCAAAGATTTTTCATGTGGATAGAAAAGAAAAAGGAACACACAAAATGATAAATACCTTTACACGTAGAAAAAGGGAAAGTTTTTCAGACATAGTAGGTGATATTTTTGGTGAATTGATACCAGCAGTGGGAATATCTTTGAATGCATTTAGAATTCGGAAATTATCCACAGTAGTAGATCGTTTATCTACAAATACTGCTGGAGGGTTCTTAATGGTAAATACCGAGATGGTTGCCATGAGAGCTATGGTGATGCAAAATCGTCTTGCCCTTGACATTCTTTTGGCAAAAGAGGGCGGAGTCTGTGGAATGCTGAAAGTCCAACATTGTTGCACTTACATTCCTGATAAAAGCGAAAATATACAGAAGTATATAACAAATATTACAAATTTGCACAAAGAACTAGTACCACTGGAGGTTGAAAGTGTTTGGGAAAACTTGGTAAAGGGTTTTCGTCTGTAACGAATTGGTTAACAAGAATGAGTGGATTAATAATAGGGAAAGTTATAATAATAGCAACCATGATAATAATAATAATATTAGTATTGAAGCTTGCAGTAACATGTATAAAGAGACGAAGAAAGCAGAATAAGTTAGAAAAAGAAAATATGATAAACAAAGAAAGAGAGAGAGAAATAGGTGAAATAGAGTTAGAAGAAATAAAAGAGAACATGTACAAGAAAACAAAGAGACAAGTTGAAAGCGATACAGAAGTATAAAACTAACAAAAGCAAATGGATAAAAGATATATGCTGTCTGAGAAAATTGTATAACTTGGGTTTGTGTGGTGATGTTAAAAATCACCAAAGGGGGAGTTGATGGAGCAGGGTAAATATAAAAATGTTAACCTCCTAATATTTTCGTATAATAATAATAAACATATTCGTTCAAGTAAATAACCAACAATGTATGTTTGGGGTAAGGATAACACGCAGTTTAATGTGCAAAATAATGAACTAATAATTGTTTACGTTTCTAACATAACATAATATTTTGCGTACTGAAATGATAATAAAATGCATGATTTTGTGCTTTGAATAAAACGTGTGGTTGCAAAATAAAGCGATGGTAAGTAAGGGACAGCTTTATATGTTGCTTCTGCTAGGTAATACCTAATTGGGGTACGTAGAAAGACGGGAGGGAAACAAAAGGGTTTATATTTCATTGATTTAATAACATTTTGTTTTCTTTAGAAATAAGTGCGCTTAGGCCTGCCGAGCAGTAATATAAAATGGCCGCGAGTTACTAGAGTGCGCAGGAGCGGATGCGACCATGTGATAGAGGAGAGAGGCTGTTGCAAAGGGATGATCACGTGCTGATGCCGAGAGGCTAAGATGAAAGTATGGTCAAGGCTGCTGTGACCCTTCTGAGCAGATATGTGCCAAGATGATCAGCAAGAAGCGTGAGAAGCCTGGTTGAATCAATAGAAAGAACTCTATTATATAATTTGTTGCAGAAAAAGAAACAATTTGGACTGATCGAAATGGATGAGCAAGTGCATGAACTGTGGAAACGATGCTTGCATGGACATTCCTCACGGAACTAGTTAAGACCAGGAAGTTTGATTAGAATGTATAGGGACCTGAGTTTTGGACCAATGAGAATGAATCGCGCCATGTAAGAAGAAACATTTTATGCTGTAAGCTAGAATTAGGGTATAAGAAGACCTACTCTTTGTGGGAGGGAGTTAGAATGCTGCGGGATGCTGCGGGAGATGCTGAAGAAGTTAGATGCTGTAGATGGGAGAGTTTGCGGTTTGCGGTTGCTGATGCTGACGAGCTGAGGCTGCTGCTGTTATTTTCCTTTTCCAGTTGAGTATGAAATGCCGCTTTAGGAGAACTAGCAATTGACAAGATTTATATTAGAATTATTAGGATTTCCCCAAGAGATAGATAGGTTGATCTATAGAGTCTTTAGTATGATAACCTCATTTTTGGTCTAATAAAAGTGTCATGCAATTTACAATTATTCTTATAATGATGATAAACGCAATGATCTGAATAATAAATTAATCTCGAATTTTCTGCATTCAAAACTTTATATAAACTTTATTATTCTTTAAACAAATGACTCAGTGACTTTCTTTAGCATAATGATTAGTAATGTTTTGGTAAAAGAGTTCATTGTGATTGAGCTGGTCTTAATCACCATCAACTGATTCCTACTAATTGGTCCATCGACCAATGAGCGGAATACCTTAAAAGCAAATGTGAATTATTGTGTCTTTATAAAAGAGGTATCCCGTCTCCTTCCAGCAAATCGTTTTTCTCCTAGGTTTCATGTCGGAGGAAAATCCAGGGAAATAAATGAGTAAGTGAATGTATATGCGGTGTTATGGGCCCCACCGTCATATGGATATAGTGTGTGTGTTAGAGAAATAATTGCACCTGGATGACCCAAAAACATAGTAGGAGAATATATTTTTACTGTAAGCGCTGGATCACATCCGTGTCCAGATGCGCATCTGATGGAAACGTTAGACAAAGATCCAACTTGCATTCTTCTCCGCAAAACAGGCATCGAAGAACAGGTAAGATGCAGTCTACCCAGACTGGTCAAAGGGATAGAAACCAGGAGGCATTGAGTTCTCGCAGGCAAGAAATGCCCAGAAGTTGTTCCATGCGTTCACGGTATTTCCGCTCCAGGAGCATGTTCGCCATTCCCTCGAGAATTGGGCCGTCCATTGCGTAGCAGTAGTATTATGAATAGGACCCCTGCAATCAGCAATAGGATAAGCAGGAGTCCTCCAAATACGCTTCCCAATACGGAGTATATAAAATTTGGGATTACTCCGAGGACTGTCTGAAAGGTGCTTAACAGTCCTGACCCTATGGTCTTAAATAGGTGTATAATACCGCTCGTATCAGACATATTGACGATACTTCCCACCATTTCTACGAAATGAAAGGGGCAGTTTGTACGTATAAGCGCTTGTATCTCAGTCGAGGTCCTTGCAACTTGAAGTTCAAAGGTTTCTCGAGCGGAGGTTAAGGGCACGGGTTGCTGTAAAAGCATGGCTTGCAGTCTGCTCAGAGTATCAAATTGTATGAAAGAAATGTTCAGTGAAGGCCATAGCGGCGCCTCCCTGACTGAGTTCAGTGGCGGAAACAATACTTGCATACAGCAAGTAACCCTGGAGTTAACAGTGACCAGATAGGCGATGCGCGGAAGCATCCCACAGCAACCTTGATCATTTAGCATCAAGTAACTCCCATTCGAGAGCAGCTGGAAAACCGGTGTGATCATGGCCGCTGGGGTCCCTGTCATGTGACACGATAGGTTTGCTACTGAAGCGCTACAGGCTCCGTGTAGTGAAATATCCTGACACATGAGAGAACCGCTTAAAGCGTTCTTGCAGTTTGCACCGCTCAGAAATACTTCTCGATCCCCATTCCGGCATCGGTATCTATATGGTAACTCCCAAGTTTCCTTAATGTATCCCTTACCCATTTTTTCATATGTGCCTGCCTGCCTTTGCTCAAGGCAATATTGAAACTGAAACGTAGTGCCCGGCAGAGTGATTTGGCCATGAATTAGCCATTCAGTTGATGGTGATTCGGCTACAGTGAATGGTAACCTTTCCAGTTTCTCAATACGAAGCATTGTATATTTGGCTCCCCTTTGTGCCATTTCTGTCTGTTTAACAGTCAGATTGTATTCTGAAAACAGAGACGTGGTGTTTATGAAACGCCAGGGCACATAGCCAGCTTAGCATCATAATAGAACGTAGCTGAGATTGCCCGTGTTGTAACAAGGCCAGATCTTGTTTCAATATGTCTATTGCCGAAGACACAATGTTGCCTAAGGAGTAAATCCTGGAGGTCAAAGTTGTTAACCCATTATCCACTACAGCTAATGCCTTCTCTAGTTTAATACGGTCTATTTCCCGTATTCTTTCTGCGACCTCTTGTTGGGATATTTTCCAGTTTTCATTATAATAGGCATAAGTGCCGGCATATATGAAACGTTTCTGACGTATTTTCCTTGGGCCTAGTAAAAAATCCCTAAGGTCTACATCAGGTGTGAGTAAGGTCAAGTGATGTTTCACTTCTGTGAGTGTTGAGGTCTCTAGCCAATCAAGGCACAACTTCCCAACACTATAGGATGTCACTACCCCTGGGTGTTGTCTCTGTACATAGCGAGGATCTGGCCTATGGATACTAAACCCTTCGGTTGTATTCATAAATCTCTGTTGACAGGTGTTTGTGTCAATGGGCCAAATCAGTCATTTCGTCCAATTGGGATCTGACCTGTTGTACTGGAGAATGTCATCTAATCTTATCCCATGTGTAGTTGAATTCTGCCCCCCACCCATCTGTGATGGTGTAGGAAACCCGGGTGAGTTCAGTTCCTTGTTCTTGGCTAGTCCAAGACAGAATGTCTGTTGCACAGTTTCATTTAGAAATATCATCTGCTGTGGAATGAGGCATGCTCTAAAAAGCGCTTCTGTTCCCTGGACTTGCCAGTCCCTAGAACCCCAGATTGATTTTAAATCTATAGTGTCTTTCCATAGGTTGAAACCCTGTGTAGACAACTGGGCCATAAAGGAAGCAGAGTAAATCTGTTTGGTGTTAGTCAACATAATTTTTTGTGCTGATGTTGTTGCCACTTTGTAATAAAATGACTTTGGGTCAGATGTGTTGAACCCTGAAAAGTATGTGAATTTCTGTGCAAAAGTTTGCGAACTACCTTTTGGAGGAGTTGGGCAGTGTTCCCACTGGTGGTATTCAAATACATTTCTAGGTGTTATAGATTTGTGCAAGAAATGATGACCATAATGTTGGTAACAGTACAATGTATCATAGTCTGAAGTACCTTCTAACATTTCATTGTTCGGAAATGCTGCAGTTTTTCTAAATCAGACATTAAATTATTTAGTTTCAGTGTCCCAATCATCAGAAAATGTACTGGAGGTAATGATATCACTTAAAGAAATTTTAAATACATGTTTAAGCTTTAAAAGTTCAGTCGGACCGAATATATCATAATCAATTTTGTCCCATACTATACCGTCCGGTATAGGAACTGCTGTGATGTTCACTGAAGACTAGTCTCTTGGTTCACGATGTGAAGACTGGTGTGGTTTTAAAATCAAATTGACTCTTTGGCTGTAGAGCTTTGCTGGAGGTATCGTCCATTAATAAGTATACTAAAAGTTATAATTAAACCTAGCCAGAAAATAAAAAATAAAATCGCAGTGATATACCATAGTTCAATCCAAGGTGACACCAGGTAAGTCTTTCTAAAAAAGTTCAAAAAGTCAGTGAGTTTCTGTCTGTGTGATTTTTTGGCTGGCGTTGTTTCCGGCTCGCTTGGATCCAGTGAAAACGTATCAAAGTTCATGAAATAGCCAGAAGCAGTTCGATCAATTGTTGGAATTGCATCGGGATTTGTTGAGATCGGATTTTGCTCTTGACGAGGCATGTTGACGTAGATGTCTGTAGTCGGTCTTAATGCAACTTGGTTGTTTAGTTGATTTTCTTCTTGTTGAAGTGGAACGAGTTCCATAGCATTGTTGCTTAGTCCTTCATTCCGTACAGGTGGCTCTTCAAACGTGATGAGTCTTTCTGTTTGAACTTCTTGGACTGTAGCGAGAGGAGGGCATCTGCTACTGTGGAGTCCACGAGGCCTACTGTTTAGTATCGGCCACATAGTGTGGTTTGATTAAGTCAATTGAAACAAATCTTTTCTCCTTTTACTCCGGCAAGAGGCGGCAGAAGTACAGTTCTTGTGCCTTGGATTCCTGGGACCGGTACAGGCTTTCTGTAGGATGGCCCAAATTCTTTCTTGTCTGCAATCTTTTCTCTGACCAGATCTCCGATTTTTGGGATCCAGACAGGTCTTGCCGTTACTGCCTCGACTTCCTCAGTGGCGGTCTGTTTCTGGAGCACGTTACTTTGTTGTGTTCTGGATTTATTTAGATCCTGTAAAACAGCCAAACGATCATGGATATCAAATGGTTTTTCATCCGCCACTGTGCCTTCACAATCAAGATCAGGTACCCACATTCTTGTCCCAAATAGGACCTCATAAGGAGTGACACCCCCTAGAGAGCTTCTTGGCTGATTGTTTATTGCTCGTTGTACCCCATATAAGTGTTCGACCCATCTACCGC
Organism: Calotriton arnoldi; assembly: GCA_963921515.1. Classification (NCBI taxonomy): domain Eukaryota; kingdom Metazoa; phylum Chordata; class Amphibia; order Caudata; family Salamandridae; genus Calotriton; species Calotriton arnoldi. Next base: position 1,057,801 of record CAWUFW010005764.1, read on the forward strand.
CCTTGCCTAATACCCTAGCTGTTAAAGATTGCTTTAAGTCACGGTTTTTCCTCTCCACAATGGAATTTCCCTCAGGATGATATGGAGAGGAGTACTGCAATGATACGCCCATTCCTTCCATGGCCTCTTTGTAAGACCGAGAGCTAAACGCTGGGCCACGGTCAGAATGTAACGTGCCAACTGCGTATGTGCGTATGTGCCTTTGCGGCTTCATCAGCCAATGAATTCCCTTCAACGTGAACGCCATCACCCTGATGACTCGGTGTATGTATCACAGGAGTCCTTGGTAGTTTGTTTCTCAACTCCACTACCTGTTCCCATAGCATTTTATGCTTAATTGTGCCACCTTTTAGATCTTTGAACCCGTTTTGTTCCCAATGATGTAAATATTAATTGTACGACTGTACACAGTAAAAGGAATCACACACAATCAGTGTGGGGAATTCATGTTCCGTATTTACAAGTGCCAGTATCAGTGCTTTTAACTCTGCCAACTGAGCCGTGCAGTCTCCTAGAGATTGCGTTTTAGTGCAACTCGGATGGAACTTTCCATCGTGCATGCGATCTTTAACAATCGCACATTCTGCGCTGTATGCTTGCTTACTCCCTATGGCCGGTTGAGCAGAACCGTCAGTGTAAATAATATATTCATACTGATCTAGAGGCAAAATCTCATTTGGTAGAGGATTTGGAGTGGGCAATGAACTCCGCTCCGTTCAAAACACGGACCTCCACGTAGTGGAATCAGCTACTAAACTGCATCCACAAATGCTTTGATAAAGCAACTTTACATGCTAAAAAGCATATAACCAATTCAGTGAAGTGAACTTTTTAAGTGAACTTTCAAATTAAAATATCAGCCAGTGAGAGAGGTGATGATTTTGGGATCCCCCCTAACCTAGGGGAAGGACCAAGCAGATGCCTTGAACACAAAGAGCACATCATGCTGATCGATTCAGTGGTGGTCCCATCCTGTTAGGACCACCCCAAGCACAGTTATGGGCAAAAATACAATCCCAACCAAAGGCTCTGCAAAGCATTATGGGATGAGATTAGCAGTGGGCAGTGAATATTATAGTATCCAATATCAAAATAATTCTACAAAGAGCTGCAGTTCAACTCGTCGTTACTAGGTGTCTCTCACGAGTCAAATGCGAAAGCATTGAAATTATTACATCAAGCTGCAGTTCCACTAGTCGTTACTAGATGTCCCTCACGAGTCAAATGCAAAAGCATTGAAACCCGTTCATGAAGCTGCAGTTCCACTAGTCGTTACTAGCTGTCCCTCACGAGTCAAATGCAAAAGCATTGAAACCCTGAGCTGAGAGCTAATACTATAAATTCTACAAAGAGCTGAACTGCAGCTTCATGAAAGGGTTTCAATGCACCTAGTAACGACCAGTTGAACTGCAGCTCTTTGTAGAATTATTTTGATATTGGATACTATAATATCCACTGCCCACTGCTAATCTCGTCCCATAATGCTTTGCAGGGCCTTTGGTTGGCATTGTATTTTTGCCCATAACTGTGCTTGGGGTGGTCCTAAGAGGATGGGACCACCACCGAATCGTTCAGCAAGATGTGCTCTTTGTTTTCAAGGCATCTGCTTGGTTTTCCCTAGGTTAGGGAGGATCTCAAAATCATCACCTCTCTCACTGCTTACTAAATTTTCATTTTCATTTTTGTGAAATGACTATATGCATTTTAGCATGTAAAGACAGAGATACTTGTTATTTTACCAAAAGTATATGAGGTCTCTGTTTTATTAAGTGGCAAGCGGAGGGAAGTTGCGCCCACCTGATATTATTTTTTGTATTGCAGAAATGCTTGTGTTTTTAAACTTGGATCAAATCTGTATTCAATATCTGTTGCAGTAAGAGAATTAGCTCATTGTATCCATCTGGGATGTAAGGTTTTCGCATTTGGAATGCTAGCTTTTGTAACAGCTTCTAAAGCTGGTACTGTGATCACGACAATTATGCGTTTACCCTGAGCCAGAGCTCTTTCTCTTGCTACAGCGGTCTGAACTGCTGTCAGTATTTTTCCTGTTGAAGTGAAACGCATCTTTGCGTTTGTGTACAGGTGTGATTTGTATGCGATTGGTACTGTTTCGCCTTCATTAAAAGTCAAATAAGTGTACCCGCATTGACCCGCTATTACTCGGATCACTAAGTTGCGTACGTTTACGCGTGTCTGTAAATGTTTAGAAGCTATCATGTCTTCCTGTAGGGAACGCAGGATATTTGTATGTTCCTGTGTCCATTGTCAGACTGAAAAATCAGGTTTTATTAAGTCGTAGAAAGGTTTTACTCTTTCTGCGTAATCCAAAATGTATGTTCGACCAAAATTTAGGAATCCCAGAATTGATTGTAAATTCTTTAATGATTTTGGAGGTTGAAGCAGCGCACATTTTTCTAAAAAGTTTGCTGCTAGGCTTTTTCCTTCACTTGACAGCTCATACCCTAAAAATAGAACACTGAGGTGGGCAATTTTTGATTTTTTGAAATTAAATTTATAGCCCTCAGAGGCGAATCCCATAATAATGGTGCTCACCCTGGTCAAGTGCCTCGGTAAGTCATTGTCCATCAGATAAACATCCTCCACATAGGACAATGCTTCTTCATCCAAATTTTGGAGTAACTCTGGGGCATATTATCAAGCGGCAGCGATAATTATCGCTGCTGCGCTTAGCGTGAGATTTCTTATCGCCGGAAATTATCGCCATGCTAGCGCTGTATTAACAATGCATAGCGCAATGGCGATAATTATTCCAGCGATAGCGGTGTTTTCCATGGAACATCGCTGGTTTTCCAGCAATGTTCCATGGAAAACGGCATACTCCTTGCTGATACGACCCTGTGGTCGTATCAGCATAATCCACCTCCCATGCAAAGTATGCCTAACACTGGATTTTAGCAGACGTTAAAATCCAGCGTTAATGGCCGGTTAGAGCAATTTTGTTTATCGCTACGCCGGCCGGGGCATTGTTGTAAATATCGCAAAGCTGCCTTCGCGATATTTACCCATGTAGCATATTGTGGCACGCCTACTTTGCATCTCATTAACGTTGAGATGCAAAGCGGGTGCTAACTCACGGTATCACGCGCTAGCGTGTCCTTGCTAATCTTGCAATAAAATTATCGCCGCTTTTCGGCCGAAAACGGACGCTAAAGCGGCGATAATCTTATCTCCCGCTCTTGTTAATATGCCCCAAAGTTACTCTTGCTGAAAATACCCCAGGGCTATTTTTATACCCTTGGGCTAGTCGACAAAATTGTCGCTGGGACCCTAACGCATTGAATGCAGTCAGATACCTGCTTTCAGGTGCTATATTTTGGCAGAAAAATCCATTTGAGATATCTAGTGTTGTTTTGTATTTTTTGCGCACAATGTTATTCATTAATGCGGCACTATGTGCATTTTGAAGTGCAAATGTCTTTGTGCAAGTGTTTAAATGTCTGTAATCCAAAACTAAACGATATGGGTTGTCAGGTTTCATTACGGGAAACAAAGGATTGTTCATAGCTGAAGTGCAATTTTCTATCACCCCCTGGTATTCTAGTAGATGTAGGATCTCCCTGACTTGTTTTTTAGCTTCCTGCTCTATAGGGTATTGCCTTTGAGCATTTGGGGAAACTTTTAACGGGATCACATGGTGAGTTGAATCCTCATCCCAACCAACATGATTTTTATACAATGCTGGAGCTAGGGCGACCGCCCACTCCTGCGCATATTCATGTTTTAAATGTATAGGAACGAGGTCGGAAAAGGCTAGAAAAATTACAGTTTCTCCTCTAGGGCACTCCATGACGAATGCTGGCGGCCAGTCTTGTTCTGCTAATAGAATGTCATAACCAGATGACAGATTTTTCCAAAAGAGACCTTTAATTTTCCTGGGCTTGTCCCCCTCCAGCCGGAGTGTTATCTCATGTAACTTATGTGGGACACTTACCCGAGTATCAGGTGTTTCCACTGTGATATACTCACTCAACTCCGCTGTCATCAGAAATTCCTTCAGGTTCTGGCGAGCTATCGTTACTTCTGCCGTGCTGTCTAGCATCGTCAGAGCCCATTCCCCGTTTAGAAGCTGTGTCCTCAGAATTCTGGGCATGTCTGATCTTGAGACCTGCTACCTTCTTCTTTTTAATCTGAGGTTTCTGTTTTTGTTTATCTTCTTTTTTAGGTGCGTACTCCACAGCACGTTGCGTGTCTCTGGACTTTGTACGCTCCTCTGACCGTCCTTCCCTCTCGGAGTTTTTTGATGAACCCTGAAAGGAACGAGAGGAACGAGTATCAGTATCCTGATACCTGTCAGGTTTCTTAATATTATCCCTATTCCTGAGGTTATACCTCCTTTCAGAGAGCTCCTGTTGAGGAGACCTACCTCTAGATTGAGATCAGATGTCTTTAGACTTTTGTTGTTTTTTATTTTCCCACTTCTTTTTAGAAGAAGTAGGTGCCTGCTTTGTAGTGTCCTTTTCAGGACTGCCCACCAGTTGTGGTTTTAATGCTTTCCCACCTAGACTGTCTCTGCCTAATTCTGCATATGCAGTTTCAATTATTTTGGGTACTTCGTGTTGTTGATCTATTGGACCGAACTCCCTTAGGCGTTGGCGGATCGCCACTGAAGCCGCTTCCCCCTTAATGTTAGCTAGTATTATGGCTGATACCTGGTCAAAGTTATTTAGTAACTTCATCCCTAAGTTAAGGGCAGGTTCTGCTCCGTACTCATTTTGTATCTGTCTCAAACTGTCAGGTACTACTGCTAATGACGGAATATCATGTGTTCTGGTATATATGGCAGCAAAGACTGAACCCCAAGAGGTGCAGTCCTCTACTTGTGGTGTGATCCCCATGGGCAAGCAGATTGTAAGAATTCTGTGTTTTTCATAGGTGGTAGTATTCGGGAATACTGCCTCAAGCTGAGTTATTTTCTGAGCTATCCAGAATGGTATTTGTTTGCGTTTTGAGGGCATTTTGCCCATTACCGCGTGTAATGTTTGAGGAGTAATTTTATTTCCTGTACCCTGAGCTGGAGTACTATTTGCTGCACCTGGTGCAGGTTGGATTGTTAAAGTCCTCATGACGAATTGTGTCAGGTTTCTGTAGATTTTAATTAAATCTCTGTGTTGTACGAGTAATTCTGGCTGTGGCATTGTTCCAATGTCAGGATGCGGTGTGTAAGCCGCTAGTATCGGCCATGTGGCCCCGTCTCCTCCGAGCGGGCCTAATCTTACTTTTTCTCGTACGTGGGGTAGGGCGCCATTAAACCAGTAATGATGTTCCTGGTAAGTGAGTGGAATCTCTATGTCCTCAAACGGACAATATTCCTGTGGCGCATCTCCTTCTATATAGTAGTGAAATGTATTTGTTGTTGCATTTGCTGCTGGGAGTGTAACCCATGAATAGAATGCCTCTGTTTTGTTTGATTCGTGTGCCTCAATCACGAAAACAACCATGCCACCCTTGGCTTGTACACCATTTTCTTATAGTTTTAGGGTGACTGTCATTCTGAATTTTGGTGCAATCTGTATTGCATCCTCAGGATCTTCTTCTCCTGTTAAGAAATTCAGGTCAACTCTTTGGTCCCCTGCCTCGGTATCAAGCATGTTTAGAGGAAGAAGTGTTCAAAGGGAACTAAGATGAGGTGTTATGCACAATTTAGGAACTATATGTCCTTCAAGCTTGATTAACCAACAGCCAATAAATAGTATTCTCGTACTACTCAGCTGTGGCGGAGTTTGTGCCCACCCACTCCAGACGTCTCTGGGGTTTTGTGAGTAGGTTCTCTGAGAATAGCACGACTGAACTACTCAGATTCTACTGTTAAATAAGTACCCAACCAACGTTGGTGGCGCCATGTCGTGTAGTTCCCATAGTACCCATGCAGGACCTGCGCGTTTGGATAACATAAACTGTGGGCTTGGTGACTGACTGGCTCTGTGCACCCCCATCGTGTATGTTAGCCGGATTTGCATTAGCTAGCTCACAGTGCCACTAGAATCTCCTCTTATCGGGGAGAGATTAGTTTCTGGCAACCTTAGACCATGACAACCCAAATTCCTCAGAATCGTGGAAACAATGTACTACTTTTCGCTCAGTCACTCGTGCTTACTTATTCGGTTTGTCTCAGAGAGTTACACAGAATAAACAGTCTGGGCGTTTCAATAAGTATTTATTGAACAGTTGTTATTCTAGTGTAAAATATATGTGCTGCGGCAACCAGCAGACAATAGCAGAGATATATTATCAGCAGTACGATAAAAGCAAAGGGACAAAACAGTTCTACCATATTGCAATAATCATGAATACATACATGAATATAAAAAGCATTATGAAAAGTGCGCGTACTCCTATGATGCCTAACTAGATGTACCTGAGTGTACCTAGCATTTGTGTAGGTCTAAAAGCCTAAGAGCCAAGAATCCTTCTAGGATTTAGTTGAACCCCCATACCTGAATAGAGAGAGTGTGGGACCCCAGCCTGGTCTCGAGTTGGACACACCGCAAGGGCTGTGTCAGACCGCTGTCAGCTGGAGCGACTGCATGCAGGAGCCTCAGCGTCTCTGGTCAGTGTGTCAGCATGGAAGTCTGCCCTCTGCCTTACCGGGGTAAGATGTGGTGTATTTATACCCTGAAGACTCTAGTTGCTTCGTATGGTTTGTATTAGCCCTTGTTAGACTTGAGGAAGACGTCAGGGGTGAACTTTGTACATACATATTATGCAGGTGGTGTATTCCTAGAGACTCATGCATAATTGATGAGTACAGTGTGGGCCTGTGTTTGGGAAAAACCCTGCTGTATTCAAAACCACAGGCTAGATAGCGTTCAGCCCTCAGAGCTCGTTGTGTACTAGCGAGGACCAATGTAGGTGAAAGATCATGCCTATATAAGGAATCATGACTATAATAGGACATGTACAGTTATGACCGTAATAGGGCATATGCTGCTTTGACCATAATAGGGCAAGTACGAATATGACCATATTAGGGCAAATACGAATACGTCCATTTTAGGGCATGTATGAACGGGTCTACATTAGGGCCTCTATACGGGACATAACACTGCCGCTCGCTGAACTCCGCATAGCTTGGTGGACTTTTTTTGTCACTCCACCCAGACCTAATGCTCAACCAATTATTGTTCTTTTCTGTCTTCACACAGCCACATTCTCTTTCATCTAAACTGGCCTGTAGAGGTGTATTTTATGTGTATTTATTTTGTGCTGCAAGTTTTTTTTAAATGTGCAAATTCACCAAAATGGTGCCCTTTTTCTTAATAAAAAACAGTGTTTGTAGTCGCACTTTGTTTAGAAAATTCATGAATTTACTGTATGTTAAATGCATGTTTTGCTATTTTTCATAAAGTTTCCTCTGCCTCTGCATTCTTGTCTACTCTCCCCATTGCTTAGAACCAGTTCATAGTCCACTTTGTCTATCTATAAAAAAAAGTAACAAGGCAAAATACACAAAATTAGACTGAATTGGTTATTTCCTGGGTGGTGGAAAACATAATTAAAGCTCTTCATCAGCCAATCACATCTCAAGGAAAAATTACATATGATTAACAGGAATTACAAATTTGCAATTTAGGAATTCACCTAACAAGATATATCTAAGTATTAACCCTTCCAGCCCATCCAACATGTTTTTGAAACCGAAATATGTCCATAATTCCTCATTGTACTAATATCAAAGCATGTTTTCTGTGTTAAGTTCTACTTCGATGCCAATTCTGAGCTTAATCTGTTTAGTGATTGTTGCTGTAGTTCAGTGTTCCTTTTCCGATATAAGAATTAAATGGGAAACAATTATTTTTTAACCCAGCATCAAAGTTCTAGGCCAGCAAAAATCCTGTTAGAAATGGGGGTCTCTAGTTGGCAAAGGTAGGTACCTTTGTCCAAATAGGGACCCTTGCTTCTAGTCAGGGTAAGGGGAAACACTCCTAAAATAACCCCTGCTCACCCCCTTGGTAGCTTGGCACGAGCAGACAGGCTTATCTCAGAGGCAGTGTGTAAAGCATTTGTGAACACATACAGTAATACAGTGAAAACACTACAAATGGACACCACACCAGTTTAGAAAAATAAGTAATCTCTTTATCTAAACCAAGACAAGACCTAACGACAAAAATCCACAATACAGTAATACAAATATGACTTTCAGATGGTAGAAATAGTTCAATTCAATGCAAGTTGTAAATGCAACACTTTTCTCAAAAGTACCTTAGATGTGTCACGCAAAACAAACAAAATGGCCCCAGGGAAGGTGATGCGTCGGTTCCTTACACTCAGGGCAGGTGATGCATTGATTCCTTGCTTTGTGGGAGGTGATGCGTCGGTTCCTTACTGCAGCGCAGGGGAGTTGATGCGTCGGTACCTTACCGGAGAGGAGGTGATGCGTCGTTTTCTTACTGCTTGGGGAGTTGATGCGTCTGTTTCTTACTGCGGCCCCCAACGATGCGACAGTCTTGGTGCCTCGATGCGATGCGTCAATCCGGTACGATGCATGGCTTCGTGCAGCTGCACAGCAGGCCTGTGTCGGGATCGGTGCGGTGATCTCAGACTTCGGAGATCGTTGTACCTGATGCGTTGTGTGGCGATTTCTCGAGGCGCGGCAGGCGCTGTGTCGGTTTATTTGGCGATGTATCGGAGACAGGTGCGGCTGCGTCACGCTTCTTCGATGTTGCGTCGATTTTCCAGCTCCCAGCGACTCACAGTCTCTAGAGGTCCTAAACAGCAGCAGGCACCTCTTTGCAGGCTGGAATTCCCAGCAAGGGAATTCAGGGGAGCTGGTGGTGAAGTCTTTGTGTCCCTGAGACTTCAGAACAGGAGGCAAGCTCAGTTTCAAGCCCTTGGAGATATTTTCTTCAAACAGGTGACAAAGCAAACAGCAAAGTCCTTTTTCTCCTTTCCTTGGCAGCAAGCAGCCAATGCAGGCCAACCCCAGACAGCAAACAGCACAGGGGCAGTATTCCTCCTAAGGTTATCCGGCTCTTCTCCTTGGCAAAGGTTCCTCTTGATTTCCCAGAAGTGATCTAAAAGTCTGGGGTCTGGGCCCCTCTTTTTATACACCAAAATCCTTTGTTCTCTGAAGGCAGAGAGTGTCTGTACCCAGCCATACCCAGCCAAAACCAGTTCTGTGGGGGCACTTTGCAAGTGCACAACAACCTCCATTGTCAGTGTGAGCCCTGTCTCCAGACACACCACAGGGGGGCGGAGCCGTCATTGTGGAAGGCAGGCACAGCCCTATTCAGGTGAAGGTGCTACTCCTCCCACCACTCCAAATGCAGGCCAAGCCTATTCAGCCCAGCCTTGACTCATCAGACTTCTGGAGCCACTGCCCCTTTCCAGCCCCTGTCATCCAAAAGCCAGACATGCAATACACAAACCTAGCAGAGGCACACTGGATGGTTAGGCAAGAAAATACCTACTTTCTAAAAGTGGTATTTTCAATCACAGAATGTACAAATTACCCTCACTAAAAGATGCACTTTAACATTCTGAGTTCAGGCATACTAAACTTTACTTTTCTATCTTGTTCCTAGGGTCAGTAATGTTTATAAGAAGTTATAAACAAACTCCCCATTCTGTCCTATGGGAACAGATAGCCTTGCAATAGTGAAAAACAAAATTGGCAGTATTTCACTATCAGGACATGCCACACGCATCAGGGCATGTCCTACCTTTCACATACAATGCACCCTGCCCACAAGGGAACCTTGGGTCTACCTTAGGGGTGACTAATATGTAGAAAAGGGAAGGTTTAGGGACTGGCAAGTGTGTGCACTTGCCAAGTCAACATGGCAGTCCCAGACTGCACACAGGCTCTGCAATGGCGGGCCTGAGTCACATTTTACAAGCTGCTTCTGTGGGTGGCACAATCAGTGCTGCAAGCCCACCAGCAGCATTTGATTTACAGGCCCTGGGCACACATGGTGCACTGTACTAGAGTCTGACAAGTAAATCAAATAAGCCAATCATGGAATCACTAATCCATAACAATAATTTACAAAGGGAGCACTTGCACTTTGGCACTGAACAGCAGTGGCAAAGTGCCCAAAGCATCTAGACCAGCAAAAATGGAGTCCAACACACATCAAAATACAGGAGGTAGAGGCAAACAAATGGAAGGGAAACCCACGCCAATGGTGCCAGGTCTAACAAATCCCTATTAATTGGAAAGTCAAATTGCACCATAGCTATAGAGTTGTTGACAATAGGCCCGATTTAAATCTTGGAGAAGGAACTCTGTTGCAACAACCTGTCTACCCGATTTTGATTCAAGCGGACCATAGTTTGAGTAGAGCGAAGAATAGTCCATCTCCGCCATGGTCAAACTTCTCCGAAGACCCAACGGAGTTAGGGCCATTGGAGATTTGGCTATATGTCCAGCCACTTAATTTAGATGGATCAGCATATGGCTGTTTTTCAGTCCCCATCAACCTAAGGGGCACTGAAAAGGGCTCCATGCCCCTCTCACCATGGGAGGAAACTCCCATGGCGAGGAAGGAATTGTTTTTCTCAAAGCAATTTTTTTTTTTTTTAATTAAAAAACCTGCAACTTTGCCAGTCGGCTCCGTCATATTTGACGGAGCCATCAGGCAAAGTTACAATGCATTAGCAGGAACCACCTTGATGGTGGTTCTTGTCAATGCTTGAAATGTCCACCGGGCTGACAGACATTTCAAAATTTGGTGGTCGGCACCTCCTTGAAGTTGACCAAGTAATTTACTGAGTCACCCTGGCAGATATATAAATTAGCATATATGTGTAAGTCTGTTCTAGGATTTTATGTGCAAAGTTCTTTGCCCCAACAGTGTAGTCTACGCACTCATAAACTTACTATTAAAATGCAGTTTTGTGAAGATTGAAAAAGAGTAAATTTACACAAACATGTAAGTTTACCTTTGTGAATCAGGGCCTATATGTGTTATACAAGCATATATAATAATTAGCATAAAAGAAAGTTGGTAAAAGTTGACATTTCATTGTTAGTCACATCTTCATGACTGTACTACGTTCGACTACTATGCCTTTACCCCAAAAATAGAAGTGAAATGCTAAAATGTTATCAAAGTGAAATACATGCTTTGTAGATCCATTGTGTAACTTAGGTCTGTGAAGTGGCATTCAGAAAAGACTAAGGGGCATATTTATGAGAATTTTGGGTCATGCTTGCACCACGCAATGTGGTACATGCATGATGCAAAGCTCTAAGTCATATTTATGAAGCCATGCAAAGCCACTTTGCGTGGCTTTGAATGGCTTTAAAAATATGAAGAAATGCAATGCAGTGCAAATCACTGCTCTGTGCAAGGGAGGAGTTCCATGGGCATTACGGTGGGTGGTCCCACACAAATCCCATGGTTTTTGATGCATTTCCAGATTTACCAAACCTTCCCAGGTGAGGTGTAACGAGGAGAAATATCTTTATTTCTCCTCGCTTTTTCCTCTTTCTATGTATGCTGCATTCTGCAACACACATAGAAAAAGAAAATAGCCTCTTAGGATTCTTTTTGACCACGAAAGTGCCCGTGCAGGGGGAAAGGACAGGAATTTGCCATATTGGGTAAATACTGTGCATTCCGGTCCTTTCATTGTGATGCAGGGCAGCGCAGCAATGTAACTTGCTGCATTGCCCTGCGCCACAAATCTTGTAAATATGCCCCTTTTTCTTTTGCAACAAATGATAACCCATTTGTTAGCCATGTGGAAAGTAGTAAACAATATAGCGTGAAACACTTTGATTCATAAGTCTTTAACATCAAGTGGTGGTATGGAATTATTCCTGTGTTGTACATTTCTGCTATTTGAAAGGGGTGTCCGACTGGAAACAAGAATGTCTGGTTTGTCCAGTTAAATTCATTCTTTAATAATAACAATGAAACATGATTGAACAGCTTGACATTTACAAAAAGGTGCTTGTTAAAATCATTTACTTCCAACTTAATTAACACTAAACCTCTTTAGGTATTCCAGCAAGTACGTATAAAACATCTGTCCTTTTCACAGGAATGGGAGTAAACTAGAAGGGAGCTTCCATAAAACCAATGGACTGTGACTTCCATGAAGCACAACTATAATGAAATGTTACTGCTGCAATATCAAGCTAGATAAAGACTGCTGAGGTGGAGAGGCCAGCTGCAGTAGCAGATGCAGCCAGAATCCTGGGCATTAAACAATGCTATCACTGAGCAAACACTAACCAGGAGATAACATTTCTACACCTCCCCGGTTTACAGGAAATTAGGCTTTGTTTTTTTAAACGCTGATAATCCAATCAACACAAAAAAACTGAATATGGACAATTGTCCTATAACTGGTATCATACTCCGCCGCTAGACGATTGTAAAACACAGAGGGATTGGGCAGCCCCCCGCCAGTTCGAAAATCTGAATTTATGCAGTAGAGTATGTTGAGAAAAATAGATGTCAAATATTTAGACGAGCTCGGTCTGCCTTTCTTTAAAAGAACAGGAATTGAGTTACATGGTATATTTGTCTTCTAGCAAAGAAGAAAAATTGAACTCTTTAATTGAAGTCTATACATTTACCTACATTTAGAATATTTTGTATCAAAGTTTGAAACGCATGTTTTGAGGGAAGGCTAGTCACTGAATCAGTACTACGCAATGCGTAATTAGTGTAGGACTTGGACAAAAAATAGGCCGGGGCACCAAAATAGAAGTGGCCCCCATTAATGAAGCAGATAGCTAAAAAGAAGTGACCCACGTTTGCAAATCATGCCACTTTTGCACCTTTAAAGACATGCTGTATAGGTGTTTTGTAAGGTATGACAGAATGCATGCATTTTAGTTTGCTTCAGGCAATCAATGCCTGTGGTAATATCAGGGAAATCAACAGTAAAAACCGGCCCATCTGGCCATAAAACAGGCCCATAAATTACACAAAAAAATACGTCCCACACACTGAACTGCCAGACCAACCCGTCGGGGACTGCCTGAATATCCTAGTTCAGTACGACCCTGTGCGTAATTTCTAAAGAGTATACTTGTGACTGGTAGAATATTTCTGTTTATTCGCTTCATTAAAAATTCATTTCTTTTGGGTATTTGTTATAGTGCAAGCTTGCTTAATTTGAGCTGGTGGTTTCCAGTGCTCGGCACCAGCACTTAATTGTCAACACCAGCACTTATGGTGGCTGTGTTTGTCTCCTTTAGAGAAAAAACATAACAACAGTTGTTTATTAATTTGGTATAAATTAAAAATGATTAATACCTGCCGCCTAAGCCATTTTTATAGCTTGGGAGGCCTGGAATAGACAGAATTATCAAACTTGTAGGAGTGTGATGGTTAGTAGTTGCGTTGCTACTGTAATTTGCAGCGCTGGCAGGGGCAATGTGTGGTGCAAGCGGAAGTAGACTCCTGAAGAGGGCCCTAGCACTTATATTTATCCAAATTAAGCACTGAGCGCAAACCTAGCTAAAAGGCGCAGTGGAGACTTCACAGAAAACATTTACACTTTAGAAGTGTAATCTCAACCATGAGGTGTGGTACAGAGATCAATATGTTGAGCACAGATCTTGCTTCAAACCATATTACAGAATTCAGGATGTGATCGAAGAGTCAATGAAAAAATCTGTTTAGGACAGTACTAGACAACACGCTCTATATATATATATATATATCTGTACATCGCAGCTGCGGTCCGTGCAGGTAAGAGCGGTTGGGCCGGGTGAGGGGTTATTTCGACATACAATGAGGAGGGAAAATTAAATAAATAATTAATTTTCCCTCTTCATCGTCCGTCGAAATCCCCCCTCACCTGGCCCCACCACCCACCCTCTTACCTACACGGGCCGCAGCTGGTACATCGTACCTATTTTCTTTTTTTTTTTAAATGTTAAAATCCAGATTTATTCAGAGAGAAACGGAAACTCCATCCACACCAGTCTCCAGCTTGTCATCCAAATCCCATAAATTCAAAAGATAACATTCCAAACCTAAAGGAGGCAGGCAGGAGCCTGGAATGCAAGTTCATAGGAAACAATATACTATTACAATGCTTCTTAAAGAAATAAGCACACATATCACAGTTACTTTGTTTTTTTCAATGAATTTCTAAGGTAATTTTTAAACAAAAACACATCTTATTATTGTGCCTAACTACACTGTTACTTTTTTTTTTGTGTTGAAATTTTTATTAACTTTTTGCAAAAATACATCAGTAGAACAATAATAAATATCTGCAGACTCTTAATGAATAGATTAATAATTCTGTAAGAATAAATAAAAGAATTAAATAAGTGACATTTTGCTAATAAAGAAAAGCATATAAATATAGAAGGCATAAGTAATCATATATTAAATATATATAAAAAATTGCATAAATAAATAGATAATTAAATATTTAAATAGTTAAATAGTACGTGAAAAGAGGGAAATGAATAAAAGGGGAAGGGAGGAGGAAGTATAAGGGAAATAAGAATTAGCATATATGAAAATGATATAAATAAGAAATTCATGTGCTATGTATTATTGACTGGACAGATATAATAATGATCAATTAGTATTACATTAGATCATCTTATTAATCTTGAAAAAGTGTGTAATCATAGGAAAATGACCATATTGTAAAAAATTGTTAAATAAACTAGATATAATGGAACGTATTAAAGTAGTGTAAATAAGGATAAAAGAAGATAGCGTAAGGCATAATAGAGTGATGTGAAAGTTGGAGCCAGGGTATGTAGATACGAAAAAGAAGAAAAGGGAGGAGAGGAGAAGGTAATAAAACACAGGGTCATTTCTCCTAATTTGTTGCAATGAAAGTGACAGGAGTATTATTAATATCATAATTTTTTGTTTTTAGGAAGGGTGTCCAAATCTGAAGAAATATGTCAGTTTGATCAAGGAGATTATAAATTACTCGTTCATGTGATGCTGTTTGTATCATGGCTACTAACCATTCTTGCTGTGATGGTGGAGATGATGATTTCCAATGACGTAATATACATATTTTAGCTGTAGCCAGTGCTGTGTGAAAAAGGCGGTGTTGAGGTTTGGAAAGTTTCGGGGAGTTTCGTAAATCATGTAGGAGGATATTGGCAGGTGTGAGTGGGAGACATAAGGGCATTGTGGAGCGTAAAACCTTGCCTACATAATTCCAGAAAGATTGTACATTTTGCATTCACAGATAATATGAGTTGTATCACAACCAGAATTGGAGCATCTCCAACAATTAGTATGTGAGAGAAGACCAGCCTTGTGTAATTTCACTGGTGACCAATGCCAATCATGAAGAATTTTAAATAAACAAAATGTAAGCCTTGCTTCGCGAGTTCCTTTGTGTAAATTCTCCAATATCTGTTCCCATTCATCATCTGTGTATGTATTTGATAAACGGGTCTGCCATTTAAAGTGAAGGTTTTGAGAGAGGGGTTGTGAAAAGAGGTGTAGAGTGAGAGTTTTGTAAAGACCAGATGTCACTCCTTTATGTTTTCCCCATATGTTTAGATATGATGATATTGGTGAGTTTTGGAGAATCCAAGGTGACGGTCCCAAATGCTTTTTCAAACACTGCTGAAGTTGAATATATTTCAAAGATTGTTGTGTGGGGATATTAAATTCCTCTTTTAGGTGTGTAAATGATTTAAAGTCGCCATTATGAAGAAGTTGATCTGGAGTGTGAATGCCTGCTTTTTTCCTTAAAGGCCAGGATAGAGTTCGACCATTAATGCGTATGCCTGTATTATTCCATAGGGGTGCTTTGTTATGAATTTGTGGATTTGAATCTAGTAAACGATGTGCTCATTGCCAAGATTTATGCATAGCTGATAAAATCGGATTTTTGGGGTTAAGACGACTAGTTCCGCTCCCATATAGAAGTGAGAGACCTGAATCTGTGGATAAAAGGTGTCTTTCTATATGAACCCATTGTGGAACATCAATGATCCCTGGTAATAAATAAGATACTTGAGACAAATGCAACGCAAGGACATAATGTTCAATCAACGGGAGGCTGATTCCTCCGTATAATTGATGAGCTTTTAGTTTTGCAACAGCAAGGCGAGGCTTGGCCGAGCCCCATATGAAGGTTTTTATCTTAGAGTCTATTAGTCTAAGCATGGATAAGGGGATCTGAAGAGGGAGCATACCCAGAATGTACATGAAACACGGAAGAGTAACCATTTTAGCAGCTTGGACCCTACCCCAAAGAGAAAGCCCCAAGGTTTTCCATTTTTCAAAATCACTCTGCAATTGAGAGATCAGAGGGTTTAGATTATCTATAACCATACCTTCCAAACCTTTGTTCACTAAAACTCCTAAGTATTTAAGGAGTGATTATTGCCAATGAAAGGGAAAACCGTGTCTAACTGCTTTTGTCGTTCCGTCAGAAATGGGCAATGCCTCACTCTTATCCCAATTAATTTCATAACCTGAAAAGGAAGAAAAGTCGTTTATAATTTGAAGGAGAGACGGTATAGAACTGAGAAGATGTGAGGGTAAGTAGAATGGCATCTGCATATAAATAAAGTTTAGAATTTCCTACTGGAAGGTGTATGCCTATGATGTCATCTGATTGACGTATTGTGGCTGCTAGGGGTTCCATAGCTAAGAGAAAAAGAAGTGGGGGTAGAGGACATCCTTGACGTGTTCCTCTACAAATTGGGAATGTTTCAGACACAAAACCACCACAATATATTTGAGCGAATGGATTATTATATAATAAACGCACTTTGGCTATGAATTGATCTCCTAATCCAAATCAGTCCATTACTTTAAAAAGGTATTCCCATTCAATGCCATCAAACGCCTTTTCTGCGTCAAGTGAAAGTGCCAATGCATCGTTTGGAAGAGATTTAGCAGACCACAAAGTATGGGCTAATGTACGAACATGATTCCAAGAAGATCGCCCTGGAACAAATCCCACTTGTGTTTGGTCAAGGAAGGTAAAACTTTACGAAGACGGGACGCTAGAATACTGGCCAATATTTTAATATCACAATTTAATAACGAAATGGGACGATAACTACTACATAACAAGGCATCCTTACCAGGTTTAGGCAGTACAGCGATGAGTGCTTTGTTAGAAAGAGGTCCTAATGAGGATACACTATCTGCTTCTTGGAATGTGGTATGCAATGTGTCAATAATATTTTGGCCTGCCAATGGATAAAATTCAGCTGGAAATCCATCTTCCCCAGGAGCCTTATGGTAAGGTAGGTTAGCTATTTCACGGGAGATCTCTTCTTTACTGATTTCAACTTCAAGGAGAACTCTACCTTCATCAGAAAGACGGAGAAGATCCACTTTTGTAAGAAAAGTAGACATCTTATCTAGATCTACTTGGGCACCTGGAGTGTAAAGAGATTGGTAAAACGAGGCAAATTCATTTACCATATCTTGAGGTCGCGTGAGCATATTGCCTTGTGCTGTTCGAATGGCTGGAATGGCCATAGCTGCTTCCCTTTGGCGTAATTGTGCAGCTAACAATCTCCATGCCTTTCCCCCTTGTTCGTAATGTCTTCCTTTCATTCTCTGCAAAGCGTGTTCGGCTTTGGATGTAAAAAGGCTATTTAATGCCATGCGGGCTTGCTCAAGTAACTTACGATTCTGCAAAGTTGGATTTGCTATATATAGGCGAGAATAAGATTGAATGTCATGTTCTAACTCTTTTTGTCGTGCAGCATTCTGTTTATTAACAAGTGCTGCATCTCGCATTAACTGGCCCCTGATAGTGGCTTTAGCTGCAGCCCAGATAATCCTGCCGGAGGTCACAGATCCCTGATTAGAGGAAAGGTAGTCTTGAAAGTGTGATTGTAACTGGGATTTACCCTTGGGAGTCCTATGTCGTTGAATGTTCATGCGCCAGGGCTTGCGTCCTGGTCTAGAGAGTCCTAGTTCCAGGGATAAAAGGATCGGAGAGTGATCGGATAATGCGGTCTCCAGAATGCGAGATTCCCTAACTAATTGAACCACTTTTTGAGATGTCAAAAAATAGTCCAAGCGAGAAAATGTACCATGAGTGGGAGAAAAGAATGTGTATTCTGCGTCTGTTGGATGACTAAGACGCCAGTGGTCAACTAGCCCATTATCCATCATTATGTCATCCAATAGAGCTCTATCTGCAGCATTTCCCTTATCTAATGTACCCGTTTTGTCCAAAATCGGATCTCTTACTAGATTCCAATCACAACCAATGATGTACTGTGAGGCATTTATTTCTGTTAGTAAACGGTTCAGCTGAAGAAGGAATTATTTTTTTGTTCCTGTCGGGGCGTAGACTGATCCCACACAAATGTAAGCATCCCCTATGCGTAACTTAGCAAATGCATAGCGTCCATCTGGGTCCGTCCATGTTTTGGACACCGTGACTGGGAGGGATTTGCGGATAAGAATTGCTACTCCACATTTGTGAATACGACCTGCGTCTGTAGATTCACCCTTGTGAACACGGCTATGAATCACCTTCCCCACCCATTCTCTACATAGTTTATCGGATAGGAGAATACTTTTTTCCTTTTAATGTAATGTGTAAGACCGTGGACATTCCATGTTAATGCACATAGAGGGTGAGTGTTCGTCATGCTGAAAAAATATCAAGGAGCAAAATAATACAATGCGCAGTACCTTATTCAAAATTAAAGGGGTAGAAGAATGGGAAAGATACAGTTAGGAAAGAAGAGAGAGGTACCCTGGCTCACCACAAAATCATCAAAGTCCGGTTAAGTAACCACTGATGAAAATGTTATAGTAGAAGGTCTAGATTAATAATATATTGGAAGCAATGTAGTATGTTGTTCTATAAGAAAAGACATACGAAAAAAGGGAGGAGGTGGGGATATAAGAGGGAATTAAGATGGAGAGTGTAGATTGTTTATGTATCAATACTAGAATTCCTAAACTGTTGACCGCGGGTCTTGGCTCAGTGGAGCACCGCCGCAAGGAAGAACCCCATCAGAAATAATGAGGTAATAAGTAGGGTGAACATATGAGTAATGTTAAATAGATGTGTCCCAGAAAGTGATATTGGAGATATACGTTGATGACTAGATAAAACATAATATGATGTGGAATGGATTAGGATGATATCCTATGATAACACATTAATCATATATAGAAGTACAAAATAAAGTATCACATAGATTGTAGAGGATAAAAAGGTAATGGTAAAAATTCTAGATACATTAGATATATTGCAGTAATGAAAGAAAATTAATACTTTTATGGACTGAGCTTTAGCAATATATATTATATGCATAAATAGATAGTATAAATATAGGAATTTCATTAGGAGTGGTAAATAGAAGTCATGAAAGAAAAAACATTATAAATATTAAATAGGATAAGATAATATACTATGGTATACTGTAACTTGGAGTAATATAATATAGTAGAACGTAAAGAAGATGATACTCAACTGAACAAAATTTGAGCGTCATTTCTTGTGATATCATGTAATTTGTTCATAATACTTATATTGATGATAATAGACCAGAAACTTATTTTAGGCCTTCTTTTAACAATAACAGTTATAATAACTGTAGTAATTAACAGCAGATTTGGTTAGCGACATTTTCAGTCCGCATCTGAAGTGGAATTAAGAGGAGATCGAGATTTGTCTCTGTGTGGTTCTTGTGTAAAGGTAGAAACAGTTTGTAGAGCTGAATTTTTGTCTTCTTGAGAACGGTTAGGTCTTTCCAAATCTTTGCCGCGGTGTCGTGAGTTGCTAGGATTTCGTCTTCTGTTGTCCGGCAACTGTTGAGAAAGGTTCTGAGTTGGCTGAATTAGATCCTTTTGCGTATGTTGTACATCCATTTCTTGTGGTTTCATACATTCTAGGAATTTCTGTAAGTCTTCTGGTTCATAAAAATCTTTTGAGTCCCCATTCTTGGTGATGCGAAAACGTGCGGGTTCAAATAGTCCATATTTGATATCCAGTTGTCAAAGTTGAGGTCTCATGGAGAGAAATGCTTTTCGCCGTTCATTTGTTTCTTTAGAGAAATCAGCTGCCATGTGAATGAGGTGACCATCATATGAAAATGAGCCTTGCGAATGAGCTGCAGCCAATAGTTGTCTTGCTTGTTCATGTCTGAGGAAACAGGCAATAAGCGGCCTCGGACATGTTGTAGGGTCTTTGCGTGGAGGACCGATTCGGTGCCAACCTGTTTTGGGAGAATATCACAAAGAAAAGCTCTGGCATTTTGGCCTTCAATATTCTCCGGAAAACCAAAGAAGCGGACGTTATCTCTTCTGCTTCGGTCTTCTAAGTCAACTATTTTGCTACGAAGGAATAGGAGATCTTGGTCCCTACCTTGTAATGAATCAAGACGGCTCTCCATCACCGTTATTCGTGAGTCTAATCCTTCAACTCTAGTGTGAAAACCTGCAATGTCTGCCCTAATTGACTTGGTCTCTGCAACCAAAGATGTTATAGTGGCATCCATACCTTCCAATCGACGGCTGACACTTGAAATTTCGTGCAATATGCGTTCCATGGTCTCCGTTGGTGTGGAGCCAGTGGCAGTAGGTAAGACCTGGGGCGAGCTAGTTGCAGGAGAAGTACTTCCCTTCACGGGCATATTATTGGATTGTTTAAGAACTTCTGTAAAGAGAAGTTGTTTAGGGGGCTTGTTTCCGTGTTTATTACCAGACATTCGTCTTGGACTTTTGGCCAATGCGCTGAGGTAACACAAAGGTAATCTTCTGCGTCTTAATGTGGCTGTAAGCAGTTGTATTTATACTCCTTGACAGATTTGGTAGACTTGGTGAAGTTCTTGACGCGATGATATAGATGCACAAAGTGAGAGAAATCTTTATTGTAGAGATTTTTCTATGGGTTTCCTAATTCGTTTAATTTTAAAGTTATATTTTTTGTTAATGCTTTGTATAAATGCTGGCGCACACCACTGCAGATATTTCTATTAATAGACCAATAAAGACGAGATTTATTGATTTTGTTTTATAAAAAGTAGTTGGTCAGGCAAAAGGCTTTGGTAATGTCAGTGTGGTAAATAACTGCACAACCGTTATATGCGAGGGTTAATTTCACAAGGCTGCCATTAATAGCCTGGTCTCAGTTCATCCTGCCAGTCAAGTAGTTAGACGAAGAAAAGATCTCATGAGGGAGACCGTTAGGCTTTACATTTTTCACCTCACAAATAATCTCAGGAAAACTGCGTACATACTGAGCGATGAGCAAACTATTAATTATATCGTTGCTTACCTTCTCTTGCAGTCCCAGGCGCTGTACTGAGCCATGTGTGCCATTTTTGTAAAGCGCAGGACTTCGCAAGGTACGTGAGGTAAGTTGAAATGGAGGAGCTTAATGACAGGTCGAGGGTATTCCTGTCATTTAATCACATATCTCCGTATTTGCCGCTGTGGGGATGGCGTCTTGGAGATATGCGGTACTGCAGCTCGACAGAACTCCAATTCCCATATGAAGCGTTGTTACGCGTCGACAGACTCAAGAGGCGCGGCCTATGCGTTAACAAGAGGCGCGGCCTCAGCAGACGCAAGAAGCAAGGATCGTGAGGCGGACCGAGGCCTATGGGAGCTCCACGTCGTCACCGAATTAAGGTGAGGTTGGTCCTTGTTTTTCGTCCGAAGGCAGACCAAACTTGCCTGTACGCCCTTAAGTTGTAGAAAATGACAATAGCTGAACCCTTTACACGTAGGTAAGTGCGCCGCTTCCTTCAGGGGCCCATCCCGCGGCGGAGCTCTCACATCAGGCAGCCATCTTCCTTCGTGGCCAGACCACGCCCCCCGGTGGCCATCTTCCTTCGTGGCCAGACCACGCCCCCCCTATTTTCAAAATGTACATATTTACAGGGCCCTATACATAACATTTTCAGTTTAAGGCATAGACAGATAAAATGTATCCAGAATAATACTACTCTGGATTGTGTACTCGGCAGAAGTTAGGTGAGCAATTAACAAGAAGGCCAAACTTACCCCGAGTGTGCTATTTTCGTTTTTTAAATGTTATTTCTTTTTTTATTGCAGAACTTGTTTTTAAAATATGTACATTTAATTTGAAAAAAAAAAACTTTCAAATTTCATTTTTACAAGCAGCCTCAGAAGTATTTTTTATACAAGTATATTTTTTAAGCATGTAAGGTTTTCATGTATACAAGAAATCATGCTTTGAAGCAACATTTCTAAACTTAGAATAATTAGTTATTTTATGTTCGTGTGGATGGCGTTGTACTCACATTACGCGGATCTAGCCCCAAGGGCAACACCACGTTTGCAAAGCTCTCCATTGTACATAAAATGTAGTACAAACAGCAGCAGGCAGTTTATGGGAGGAGCGTTCGGATGATTTCAAAGGGACGAAAGAACAGTTTGTCTGCAGATGCAGAAGTTACATTGATATTTTCCAAAACAGTGCTTACAATGCCCATGTATGCACTGATACAGAATTTACTAAAGTGTACAGAATTTAGAGCTGCGTTTCATATGGTTTGGCTAATAATCATGAATAAGACTTTAAATATTTTAGTTATATTGATCTATTAAATACATAGGACAATTTGTGTGTCAAGTGGTAAACCCCAGAAACCCGGTGCACACTCAGAATCATCATCAGGAAATAATTTAGAAACCCATGGAAACTAATAGCATATTCCACATAATAAAGGTCTTTCTTCAGTCTTATTAATCTTATGGATGGCAATCAGTCACATGGCAAGAGAAACCATGCTTCCTTGCTGCCACCATGTGAGAAAGGAACAGCACCTAGCTCTTCAGTTTGCATTCTCTGAAGCAGCCAAACGTAAATATACAAGCATACATTTAGTCATTCGTTGATTTACTAATACACATACGTTTAATTCTACACTTTCTTTTCCTAATCACCGTTCCCAAGTGTAGATTTACACTTGCATGTGGACTTACATGCCTCCATTTAATCAAATCAAGAGGTGCATATTAATTTTAAATATTTATTTTTAAACCAGAACTAATAAAGTAAAATGTTACAGTACATTGTCTCATCAAATTAAAGGTGCACTAAATAATTAAGTTATTTAAATATATTTATTTTAAAAGTAATATCTTTTAAACAATAATTAAAAAACACTCCACTAACATTTCACTTTTATTTGACATTTAGTAAATTTTGTCAAAAATGATGGAACAGATTAAGTAAAGAACAAACTGTAGAGTTTCTTAAGTGTGAAAATGTTGTTTTGACGTGGTTAGTTGTTCACAGAAGCTTGGAAGTGCCTTAAATTTTTGTGAACCATCGTTAAAAAATGCAGAACTCGCACAATATTATGTAAACTGCTCCATTTTTACATTTTTTAATTAACATAAAATTGTTTAATTTATTTTAAAAATCTTTAATTATCATACACGATGTATCTGCATTGGTATACATTTTTAAGTTAATTTATTTAGCTACTATTTGCGTTGTAACATAGTTATCCTATTACAGCTTACCGTGCATTTTTACGTTAACATTACAGCCAATATGCAAGCTTAAGGTAGCATGGGTGCTCTAATCAACATTGTAGTTAATTTATTCAAAATACATTTTTGCACTATTTATTTAATTTAGTTTGTTTAATTGTATTGGTATCACGGAGGCATGTGAATTTAATGCCATAATAGCTGATTATGGTGTTTGTTACTAACTCTTGCGTGTTTTACTCACTCATGAGTGCATAAAATATGCATGAGTAAGTTATACTTGAGTGAGTACTTTACACGTGAGTAACTTACATAACATATCTAAGTTATGCCAAAACATTTTATTGACAATTCCAGGTTTTTGAAAAATGAGGCATAATAGAGGTCATCTAATGGGCACACAATATATTCATGAGTACTGCTAGTTGGGACAATGCAAATAATGAAGGTATTTATTTATTTTTGGAAGTAGGGACAAGTTTCAGTGCTGTTTAACGAAATGTCATTTAACTAATGGAAGAATAGACTTTTTGCATTGTCAGATTTTTGGATAAGTAGTAATAATTATAATTTGCATTTCTAAAGCACTTACATATCACAGGTTTCAAGGCGCTGGGGTCCATCAGGGAGATTAAGGGACCTATTGCCCAGAGTCACATAATGCTGATCTGAGCTGCCAACGGAGCTGGAGATCGAACAGCGGGCCCGCACTCTGGAGGAAGCCGCTCTGGCCGTTGCCCCCCCCCCCCCTTCCCCCTTCCCACTCTCTAAAACTTCACAAAAAGCCTTAAGTCTATTTATTCAGCATACAATATTTATGTCAGACAATATACATTCTGGTACCAAATACTCCTGAATATTTTACGAACCCCTTATCCTGAAAAGGGCATGAAATGCCCTGCCATGATCTAAGGCGTAATCTATTCACCCTCTTACATTTTTTTTGACAATGGATTTAGTTACATGGTATTCCTCTTTTAAGTACCCATATTGACTACAAAAATGTAGACTAAAACAAATTTTGTTAATTTTCCTATCTCTGTCAGAAGTGCGTAATGTATATCCCAAAGTGCACCTTTCAAAGAAGATATGTTCATGGTCGTGTAGGAATAATCATTACTTTCAGAACCCTATAATTCATAGTGGTTACAATAGGATTACTTTCCATATATTTTGTCAGCACAATCAAATATGTTTGTATTATAATGATATATCTAGCACAACTATATGATTTAGATGAACATTATGCTTACATTTAATAATTCAGAGTAGCCTTCATGCTCTATGGAAGATAACATTCAAGTGGAGAGGTGTGGTGCAGCGGCCAGGGCAGCTGACTTCGGAGCACAGGGTTCACAGTTCGATCCCCAGCTCTGGCGGCAGCTCAGCACCATGTGACTCTGGGCAATAGCTCACTTAATTTCCACGACGGCCCCCAGCGCCTTGAGACCCGTAAGGGTGAGTAACTGCGCTATATAAAAACGGACTTACATTTTTTAATTGTTAATGAATATGCGTAGTCACCCACTTGGCCTACGATGAGTAGCTATCCTAGTATTTCAATTTTATGAGTCATATCACATAAAGTAAGCACTGGAGGTATAACTTGGGACAAGTCAACATGACAATTTTGGGCTGATTGATGTTTTACACAGTTTGAAGAGCTGGACTAATGATATATTACCAACTTAGACCATGATATAATTCAATAGATGATACTTCACATAAAGCGCTGCATAGTGCAGCCCTGCTTCACAAATGTGGAGTGGCGATGCAAATCTGCTTTAGGGGCTATGCATTAGGTGATTCAACTCTGCACCACAGCTTTGGAACCAGTCCTTGTGCTGTGGGTGTTGCGAGAATTCCCTGCAATGGGCTCACCACTGCAGGAAGAGGCAACACTAGCCAGAGGACTCGTTCTAACTGGAGAGTAAAGATGAGCAGTTAGGGTGTTGTGTCTAGCAGCGGGGGTGTTGAGATACAAGATCAAGCAAAAAGTTGGCTGCTTTGGTGCACACTCATTCATATAGCCATACACTCTGCCATTCAGTCACTCATCCATGCACTCGATAGTCCATTCATATTTACATGCTCTTAGTCATGCTTCCAATCATCCACGTATTGTTTCATTCTTGCACTCACCTATTCACACCCACACTAGCCAATCAATAGTAATTTTTCAATCAGAAAAACAGATCTATTAGCTTTGTCAATGTGCATGCGTCTTTCAAGATGGCATGCCAAGGTAAAGCAACACTCTTTCAGATGTGTTCAGGGCTACCTATCTCACTGTTTTGCTTCACTGACACACAATGGGGCATATTCACAAGGACTTATCGCCGCGTTAGCGGCACTTTTCTGCCGCTAATGCGGCGATAATTTTATCGCCCTATTACCAAGCTGTCGCTAACAGCCGTTAGCAACAGTTTTTAGGCGAAAACGTCCGTTATAAAGATCGCTACTTCTGTTAGCGATAATTATATGCAGGAGTGGCGTTCCCGTGCAAAAATGGCCGCAAACCCAACTACTCCATATTCACAAGGGGATCCTTGAACTTCTGAAGACCCAAAAAACTGGCTCTAACTGCAGTTAGAGCCAGTTACTTAAGACCAGAAAATAGCTGGTCTTAAAAATGGGGATAACACTTGGGGCCACATCTCAGCAGGTTTTGGTGCTGGACAGCGCTGCAAGCAATGCTGCAGTGCTGCCCTGCGACAAAACTACATTGCAGGAATGCACACAATCAATAAAATAGTGCGCATTCCTGGGCCCCAGTCATGAAAAGTGTTGCAGCGCTGCGACAAGACAGCGTTGCAACACTTCTCACTATGCCCTTCTTGCGACAGCATGGATGCGCTGTATTCACTGGACAGCGCTCCATGACGCAAGTAATGACAGATACGTCAGGAATCCTGACGTATCTGTCTGCGCTAAAGTCACGCATTGCTGCAGTCGTGTCACAACCATGACGCAACTCCAGCAATGCATGGGGCCAGCCAATCCCTGTGGCACTGCGTCACCCTCACTCCTGCCATCAGGCAGGTGGAAGGTACTGGCGCAGTGCCGTTCATGAGGGGTGCCCGAATGTCGGCGCTGTTGGAGATCCATCGGTGGTGGTTGCGCGCTGCGGTGTCATCATTTGGAAGCATTGGTGGATTGTTGGTGCGGAGGGAGTTGACGAGACGTTCTTTGGTGGCCTTGATCTAGCTGCGAGGGGGTGCGATGATGGCGGTGGCGCCCGGTGGGCAAGGTGAAGATGTGATGTTACCAATGATGGTCGGTCCAGGAGAGTCCGGTGTTGTGGCTGTAGTTGAAGTTCCCGCTTGCGTAGGTGACGTGCTCGACCGTGTGTCCTGCTATGTGGCTTGTTGAGGTGACTTGCTGCTTGCGTCTGATGTAGGGAACCTTCCCCAGGAGGGGGTGGTGTACTGGTCACTGGGGTTGTCCAGGTGGAACTTCAGTTCACCGAGTAGGATGTCGTTGGTGGATGGGAGACCCTGGGGTGCAATGAGGTCTACAATGGTATTGGAGAATGGGGGGCCATGGCCCGAGGGGCCTGCACATGAGGGTGCCGCAGAGGATGTGCTTGGGCTTGGTCCTGATCTGGGAGTTGAGGTGGTCCATGGTCACCCTTGGGTCATTAGAGTGCGTGGTCAGTCAGAGTGTGCTTCTGTAGGTGATGGCAATGCCTCCTCCTTGATGGTCAGGGTGCTCCTTGCGGGTGATACTGCAGCCGTCAGTGATGGCGATGGCGATGTCTGGTCCGGAGCAGAGGTTGGTCCTGGCAGGCGAGGTGACATCCAGGGTTTATGGCGAGGAGGGTGCTGGTGTTGTAGCGGTGGAGTGTCCAAGAGGAAGGCTCCTTGGTGCTGAGCGCAGTCGAGGGGTAGACGGATGCAAACGGCGTAGCCTATGGGTTGCCTTTGGCACGGGAGACGACCATTACAATGCATGCAGTACATCGTTAACAACGCAACTCCGACAACGCAGGTGCCTTTACATCGCATTTGATTACAACGTATTGTGAGGACAGTAATGGGGTAATTTAAAGTTTTTCTGGTGTGTATGGGTTTCGGTTGTAAAATATGAAAATTTGGGTGTGTTTTGGGGTAAGATATGGAATTTGGGGTGTGTTTTGGGGTAAGATATAGAATTTGGGGGGTGTTTTGGGTTAAGATATGGAATTTGGGCTGTGTTTTGGGGTAAGATATGGAATTTGGGCTGTGTTTTGTGGTAAGATATGGAATTTGGGGTGTGTTTTCGGGTAAATTATGAAATTTGGGGTGTGCATTTGGGTCAAATTTGATTTTTGGGTGTGTTATGGGGGCTCAAAAAGGAATTCCAGGGTTCACGGTTGGGTTTGGGTTGCACTCACTGAAGTGGGAATAGTGATATTAATGTCTCCGCTATGCAACACCTACTCTACTGTTGCAATGTGCCTAGTATTAGTATGCATTGGAATGGAATGCGATGTTATGGCATGCGTCGCAACCACGTATGTGCCTTTGGCACACGAGTGGTACGCCCGCTGTGCATGGGCGCACAGCGGCCGCCATTGAGAAGTGCTGGGGGGGCTGGACAGCTGTGAGGTGGTAAACGCTGGAAAGAACACTGGATGGGGCGTGGACGCGGGGATGTGTGTGTGAGAGGGGGAGTTGTAAATATTTGAATAAGGGAAGTCTTACCTCGAAGCCGGGTCCCGTGTCTTCATTGCTCCTGCTCTCCTGCGTCTGCTTCCAGGAACAGGAAGTAGGCAGCCAGGCTCCCTCCCCTAAGCCAATCACAACGCTGCGATGTGGCGGTGGAATTGGTAATTGGCAACGGGACAAGGCATGCAGCCAGGGGCTGGAGGGGTGGGCATGTTTTCCATGCAGGCTGTAATGCAGCCTGCATTACGAACAGGGAAGTGCACATGTCTGCTTTGGGCGGCCTGAGAGGGCCAACCAAGCAGTCATTGCGCACTTGAGTGGGCATGCCAATCCTCCCATGCCTTGCCCCGTGCTTGGAGCAGTCCTACCCACCCTCCCACCCGCAAAGGTAACATAGCACTGTTACATCAGAAAGTTATCATCATGCGATGATTGTTCCTCTTCTGCACTGCTTGAAAGCAGTGGGGCGACGCTCTTCCGCCATAGGGGATGAGCCGCCACTGGGGGTGCGTCATCTACGTGTGCTAGGCCTGGGCGACTCAACCCCCAGGCGTCCTGCGCTACTCGTCCCACCTTCTCCTTACCTGGACATTGACACCGTGGCGCAATCCGCTGCACTCTCTCCAAATATGTGACTCAGCCAGCAGGAGCCTCAGCCAGGTGGGATTTCACAAGCCTGGGTACAGCAGTCGCCGCCAAATCTGCTGGTAAACCTCCTGATGCAGCTGATGCAGCAGGGCCCCCTTAGGCGTGAAGTTGCAGCGCTCCCGCCACCCAAGTTTGGCGCAGCTCTGGGGCCTCACCCTCCACAGGGTCCGGCCAGCCCAACATCATCCGGCCTGTGAAGCAGAGAGGCGGCACCCACCATTGGTAATCCCCTCTGTGCACCCCGGTGTAGTGGTGGATTGTAGTATGCGATGCAGACCTCCCTACGTTGGGGCGCAGGATCGCCTCTACTATTAACAGCTCCAGGGTGCGCAAGGCGGTCTTCTCACACAGGTCAGCAACGTGTCTCCATGCGACCTGCCAGACTTCACCACCAGGTACGTGCGATCGTCGCGCCTCAATGTCTACCGCCACGGCTCATCGACTCCACAGCTCCTCCGCATCCCACTCCAGGCTCCAGACGCAGGTCCAGCGAGGCATGCAGGCTCCAGACGCAGGTCCAGCGAGGCATCCAGGCTCCAGACGCAGGTCCAGCGAGGCATCCAGGCTCAAGACGCAGGTCCAGCGAGGCATCCAGGCTCCAGACGCAGGTCCAGCGAGGCATCCAGGCTCCAGATGCAGGTCCAGTGAGGCATCCAGGCTCCAGATGCAGGTCCAGCGAGGCATCCTGGCTCTCATCCTTGTCATCCTGGATGTTGGGTGACTTGCAGGGGTTGTTGATGTGTGCTGCACTTGGCCCAGGCTGCTCCATTGTGCATTTTTTTGGTTTTTATGCCTATTTTCTCTTGGATGTTGACTGATAGGCTATTTTCTGCATTAGAGGCAAGAAAAACGCACGTTGGGCTGACTAACGTGAGTTTTTTTTGCCGCTAATGGGCCTATCTGTAGTTTTCGCCCGCTAACGCCGGATTTCCTATCACCTTCGCGCTGATGTTAGCGGCAGTTTTCACTGCGGTTCCCTGATACTATCGCCATGTAGCGACGGCTTGGTAATACGCCGCTAACATGGCGATAGTTTTCAGGGTTAGGCGGCGATAAAAAAACTGCCGTTAACTAGCGTTAGCGATAGTTATCGCCAGTCCTTGTGAATATGCCCCAATATTTTTTCATGTAACATGCACAATTATTGCAAAGGCACCTGAAATGACTAGCTCTCTTGCCAATCACTATGGACACAAATCACAAAAAAGAAAACAAAATGCAAAAATTCATATGGAGATTTACCTTTTCGAATGAATGAAGTTCTCTGCTTTTTTTGCTTTACAAATACTCCCATAAGTGCACATGTTACATACCCCTATGACTCTTATTTCCCACGTGCATAGGCCATTCCTGTACACCCCCCACTACATTTTGGGGTGATTCGTTCTCCTACTTACTGTAGGAAGAGAGTTAATTTAGACCTGGCTGGAGTAAATATCTGACTTTTTCCTGGGCAGTCACAAATTTGAAAGTCTAAACATGGCCTGTAACGCCTACTTGAAACCCTTTGAGTGGAATTTACTGCAGAATATTTCTATGATGGATTACTCTGCTTTAGTGGTGGGCAAATCCAGAGTAATAAATCCATTGGCTATTGATGCCTGCCAGCATGCATTTTGTGACTTGATGACAGGCATAAATGGAGGTATTTTCAGCTGCAAATATATTTATGGCCGAAAAACATTTCTGAATTGGGCCCTATACCCGTGAATAAAAAAAGAAGCAATGCAAAAAATTTCCCTTTGATGTATTTATTTGAAATCTAAGAGTTTTTATATTTTGCCAACATTTTGTAAATCCACCAACTCCGTTTCATTGTATATAGCTTGGAAAAAAAGCCGGCCGCTGTGTGTCCTTACTTCACCGGAAGAGAGAGCCGATTCTCTCTAGAATACCATGATAATTTTCCGTAATGCATCTGTCGCTAATTTTGTGAGCTTTGTCTTTATTGAAGAGGACATATTTGGTAATTTCATGAACATTTCCTCTGCATCCTGGTGGTAATATGTCCAAACGAAGAGTCTTTATGGTGCGTCATTATAATTAGCTCGGTAGGAAAAACAGGAAACACGTTTGTTATTTGTCTGTTTTCGTCATTTCAGTCCCATAAATGCAGGCCTTAGACGAACCAGACACAGTCTGTTACTATATCACATGATTAGAATTCAATTAAACTAATCGTCAGGATTGTTTTAATGGCGTCTCACACTTGCATGTATTGTTCCATAAAGCTCCATAGAAAACAGAAATTATTAAAATGGAGTTTTAGAAGACAGACTCGCTAGCTTAAATTATGCGACTAGCTCCAAATAAAAAAACAAGCATTTGCAATGCAATAGGTCACACATTTACGCAAGTTTGAGTTATTGGCATTGTAAATGACAATGCCTTTTATTTTTGATTTCGTTTTTAAAACATAAATAAAAGGCATTTTCATTTACAATGCCAATAGCTTAAACTATCTTAAATGCGAGTCCTATTGCATTGCAAATGCGTTTTTTGTTTTTACAGAGACTATAGGCAGTTGTTTTCTTTAAGAGGAAAAGACCCTCTTGGAGAAGGAGCCCCCTGCAGGCTCCTGTATTCTGAATACAGTTGGCTTTAATCTCACTCACAGCGAAAGGGTATGAGGCTGCCAGGTACCTTATTAAAAATCAGACTGGCCTCTGGTAAAGGCAGGGGTTTCCACTTGATGCGGAATCTCACTGATCAGAATAACTGGGATAGACTCAATCAAATGCCAGGAATCCAGGACATGTGACTGACCCAGTCTCAGGCCAACAAACACAGCCAGTTGGGAAATCTCTAAACTTTCTGACAAGCTCCTTTATCTCTGTCTCCTACGTGAGCAGACTACCGGTTCCTCGATCCTACACCATGCAAGGCTGTCTTCAGCCCCGATTAGATTTTATCAGAATACTTTGAGACAAAGGGGCCGATTCAGGCCGGAAAACATATTGACCGACTCAGTACGGGAATTTAGTCCGACCGACTCGGACCGGCGCCGCACGACCCGGGTAGTACGATGAAATGCATGTGAAATCCGACAGACTCAGACGGAATACATAACGGCCGACCGAGCCGGACGGAAACAAGCCATCCGGCCGGGAAACCACGCGAAACTAACCGACCGACACGCATTCGGATTGAACCCGAACGAAACGTACCCGCGAACTCCGACCCGCGTAGTACGATGGTGTGCGTGCAAAACACGACCGACTCGCCCGGAGCACAAGCCGTACGACCGACACGCATACAAAACTCAGCCGAAGCAACCCAATACTACGCGACCGACTCGTACGCCGCATATGAAATCTAGCTGACACACAGCGGGAACGAGTCGGACAAGATCGCACCAGACAACTGCAGCGTCCTACTCGGACACAAGAACGACTCCTACATGCACCAAAAACACCAAGGATTGTTTTTTTTTAAAAAGGGCCAAACAAGCAACCACTAAGCCAATAAATACATGGAGGGAAAAAAAATGGAACAAGGACACACCTCCAACTCCACCTACATAAAGGCCACAAATCCCTACCATGATCCCTTGCAAATTCCACTGACCTGCCAGACAGAACACCATCACACAGCAACCACAGACACACTCACAGCTCATACATCACACAAGCACACACACCATTACCACACCTACAAATAGCACCCTCATACACACCCAGCTAAACCTACACTCACACCCCCCCAATTGCACACACACACACATCAATCACCACCACCACCCATCACCATGCCCCCAAAGAAGAACCATAAGTTCCTAGATTGTGAATTGGAAGTCCTGGTAGACGAGATCCTCAGGGTAGAGCCACAGTTGTTTGGAACATTGGTACAACAGACCCCCATGTCGCAGAAAACCAAGATGTGGGCGAGGATTTTCGACAGGGTCAACGCACAATCACCATGTTTGCGCACAAAGGAAGACATCCAGAACAGGTGGTATGATGTGCGCAGGAGGGTCAGGGACATACTCAAGAAGGACTACCTCCTCAGCCAGCACACCGGCAGTGGCCCTCCTGCAAAACCAGTATACCTCAGGCCCTGGGAGGAGAAGGTGTGGGCCATCCTACCACCAGTGAGCGTATACGGACTAACAGACATCCCAGAGCCTGGTGAGTACACAACTAATATACACAATATGGTGTGACAACACACACACATCACAGTCAAGGGGATAGGCAAACCATGCACACTTAGCAAATACACAGCAACCAAAAGATATCCATCCCAAGATGTGAATGCTAGTCAGACAAACACAATACCTGCCATCTCATAGTGATATGTAACTGTGTCATGACATCTACAAACCTAACAACAAATACAGCAAGGCAGTGGCACAAATAGAACCAACAAATACTCTCAGATATTTACCCACCACTAGAACACCACCTCACAGGGAAGCTCACTGAAAGGAAGGAATTCTGTGTATGCTGGTCAAGTCAGTGTAGCCAAGAGCATGATGGGAGTGGTAGTCACAGATATTGGTCACACCCACAATTGGCCCATCAACACCACTCTGAACCATGCTCACATCACAGGGAGTGGAAAACAACTGACAAGATGGCTGACACTGGCTACTGCTGTGGGGAGCACAAGGCCCTGCTGGGAACTGGGCACCAACAAACAACAGGACCACACTGTCAGCCATCTTGCCATGGTCACACTCACACACACTGAAGTCCACTCAAAAGGAAGGAAGGATGGGCATGCTGGGAAGGGGGTGTAGGCAATAGCATGATGGGAGTGGTAGTCACAGATCAACATCTCACACCCACATGGCCCAGCAAGTTAGCACTGAAGCATGCACACCTCACAGGGAGTCAAAAGCCACTTCAAAGATGTCTGACACTGGCCACAGCTGTGGGGAGCACAAGGCCCTGCTGGGAACTGGGCACCAACAAACAACAGGACCACACTGTCAGCCATCTTGCCATTGCTGTCACACTCACACACAGTGAAGTCCACTCAAAAGGAAGGAAGGATGGGCATGCTGGGAAGGGGGTGTAGGCAATAGCAGGATGGGAGTTGTAGGCACAGATATTGGTCACACCCACAATTGGCCCATCAACACCACTCTGAACCATGCTCACATCACAGGGAGTGGAAAACAACTGACAAGATGGCTGACACTGGGTACTGCTGTGGGGAGCACAAGGCCCAGCTGGGAACTGTGCAACAACCAACAGCAGGACACCACTGACTGACATCCTGAAAGACAACTTGCACTCCCTGCAATGGAAGCACGTTCCATGATGGGATATCTGGCTGGGTGGGAAGGAGGACTCACAGCACTGACCATAGTTACAAGCACCTCCCCTCACACACCCCCTCAACACTAACTCCACATAACCCACCTGGGAGAATGCAATGCCTCACATCCTAACTGAAGATCCCACAAAGAACCACCACCCTGGGTTATGCTGTGTGAAGCACAGGGACACTCTTGGGACTTGTAGCTAAACAACTGCCAGGACAACACTCCCAGCCATCCTGTCAGCACAGGCACCCCACCCCACAGGGAAGCAGAGTCAAAAGGAAGGAAGGATGGGCATGCTGGGAAGGGGGGTGGAGGCAATAGCATGATGGGAGTTGTAGGCACAGATATTGCTCACCCTCACAATTGGCCCATCAACACCACTCTCAACCATGCTCACATCACAGGGAGTGGAAAACAACTGACAAGATGGCTGACACTGGGTACTGCTGTGGGGAGCACAAGGCCCAGCTGGGAACTGTGCAACAACCAACAGCAGGACACCACTGACTGACATCCTGAAAGACAACTTGCACTCCCTGCAATGGAAGCACGTTCCATGGTGGGATATCTGGCTGGGTGGGAAGGAGGACTCACAGCACTGACCATAGTTACAAGCACCTCCCCTCACACACACCCTCAACACTAACTCCACATAACCCACCTGGGAGAATGCAATGCCTCACATCCTAACTGAAGATCCCACAAAGAACCACCACCCTGGGTTATGCTGTGTGAAGCACAGGGACACTCTTGGGACTTGTAGCCAAACAACTGCCAGGACAACACTCCCAGCCATCCTGTCAGCACAGGCACCCCACCCCACAGGGAAGCAGAGTCAAAAGGAAGGAAGGATGGGCATGCTGGGAAGGGGGTGGAGGCAATAGCATGATTGGAGTTGTAGGCACAGATATTGCTCACCCTCACAATTGGCCCATCAACACCACTCTCAACCATGCTCACATCACAGGGAGTGGAAAAGGACTCACAAGATGGCTGACATGGGTACTGCTGGGGGAAGCACAAGGCCCTGCTGGGAACTGTGCAACAACCAACAGCAGGACACCACTGACTGACATCCTGAAAGACAACTTGCACTCCCTGCAATGGAAGCACGCTTCATGGTGGGATAACTGGGCTGGGGGAGAAGGAGGCCTGGATGGCAACCAAATACCACCAATGCTGGTCATGCACACACCTCAACATTCACATTGACATGCCACAGGTTGGCAGGACAATGTGCTACACCAATATCACTCTCTGACTGTCACAATTTAGGAGAATGCAATGTCCTGGCCCACATCCAGAGGTACAGTCACAACTGTCAGGTGTTTGAACAATTGATGCCAGTAGAAACATAACATACAATCTGTGTCTCTCCCCAAAACAGGTGATGATGGGGACATAGCAGCAGACGAGGAGGAGTCCCTGTCCCAGGCTCCGGGGAACACTGAGTTAACTGGTGTGGATCAGCCACTGCACACCTCGGATGGCGAAGAACCAGCTGGACCCTCCAGTGTGAGTCATCATGCAGCACCAGCAGGACCAACATCTGCACCCCCTGCACCCACCCCTCCAACAACTGCCAACACACAGGCCACCCCTGCCAACACGGACAGACCAAGGACCACAGATGACAACAGCGCAGGGACCCAGGCCCAAACTGGAGCTGGTGACAACGAGCCCAGGAACAACACCCAAGTGTGCCCACGGTCACCTGTGCGTGCCACCGCAGGTCCTGCACGTGTCGCCAGGGGTGGTGGGAGGGGTGGTAGACATAGGTCGCTCTTTGCAGAGGGGTCTGGACTGCATGATGACCCACAACTGGCACGCATCGCGGATGCGTACCAGACTAGCACCGGAGAGGTCAGCCAGGTAGTGGGGATCCTCAAGGACATACAACAGCAGCAGGCTGCCCATCATGCCCGCTTGGACTCCCACATGTCCTGTGTCGACACACACATGTCACATGTCGAGACACACATGTCTGGCATGGAGTCCAAGTGGGACACATTGGAACAACTGACAGCGGTGCATAAGGACATACTGACATGCCTCCGCCAGATCAGCACCAACATGGCCTCACCTCCCTGTGTGCCCACAACAACTGCTGCTGAAACAACTGCAAATTCCACAGGGAGGGAGGAGGACTCTGGCAGAGAGTCCCCTGCACCGCCGCAGCCTGCACCTGAGGGTCCCCCCCCAAGAAGAGGGGCCGTCCGAGGAGGCCAAACTGAGAGGCCGATGGCCATCTACATCCCCCAGGAAGCCAACACCTGTTCTGTAACTTTTCCTCTGTGTGCAAACTGCACGCCCTGTCGAAGCCAACCCAACTCTCCCACATAACATGGGGAGCTCTAGTTGGCCAAATTTATCAGATGACTGTGGACTTTACTCTGGACATTTCAGCTACCAAGACATCCAATACACATGGGAACTTTGGATTCCAATTTCTATGTACAGCACCCACCATCCTGTGCACCATCCTCACACCTGTATGTAAATAAACTCACCAATACACCATATCTGCCTCTGTTGTGATTCCAACGTGGTTTTTGTCATGTAGATGGTGATCTGCTAAATGACACTGTGCATGCTAACTGCTACAGCAAGTCCAACACCGTCATGTCAGTCATGGCGGTGACACATATGAGGGAGACACACCACTAGGGCCACACAACACATACACACCAGGGCCATCAGACTCATCACCTATACTGATGTTGCAACGAAATACAGTGGAATGCACAGACACGCCACCTATTCACAGTCACTGTCAACTAGACTACAGGTGCAGTAAGCAAATGTCAGTCAGAAGTGTGACTACAGACAGCGCACATCCCAAAGTGAAGCACAGGTTTATTACACATTTGCAACATGTTGTTTCCGCTACAAATGCAAGCTAATCCAACCTGGCTGCGGCCACAAAGTCAAAAAGTGCAGAAGATAGAAAGTCCAGGGGTGTGTGGCACATCACCTGTAGGGAAACGACTGCTTCCACCTTGGAAGTTGAATCATGGATTCGGGGGATCCAAGTTGATCAGACAACTCCGGCAGCACCCTGTGAAGGACAGACATGACACACAGTCAAAACCACTGAAGAACAGCACAGAACGGCAATACTCATGTCTAATACATGTCACGAGATAACTACACAAAACCAAGTTAGCATGTCAACACTGTTGGGCAGTACAGACCACCTGCAAGGACACATCGCTGCACGCATCCAGTCAAGTAGCACATGGCCACACTCAAACAGCACCAGAGCACCACACACACATATCATGCAAACTCAAATCATTGACATTACAACCCTCTGGAGACTCACATTCAGCTGAAGAAGTTGGTGATGAGCTGTGTGCGAACATCACCATCATCATCTTCACTGGCATCGTGACCCAGGCCAGGATCTTCCACAGGTGGCGGACATTGGTCATCGTCATCCAGGATGAGAGGCAACTCCTTCCGCACTGCCAGGTTGTGTAGCATGCAGCAGACGATGACAATCTTGCACACCTTTGCTGGGGCATATGGGAGGGCCCCTCCTGTCTTGTCCAGGCAGCGGAAGCGGCTCTTCAGGAGACCAAAGGTCCGCTCAATCACCCTCCTCGTCCGACCATGTGCCTCATTGTAGCGCATCTGGGCTGGTGTCACAGGGTTCCTGAGGGGTGTCAGCAACCACGGCATGTTGGGGTATCCCGAGTCACCTACAGACAGACAATTGCACATTAGCCGATTTGAAAATGTGTGCGAAAAACAACATAGCAGAACACACACAATGGTACAAAGTCAGTACACACCAACAAGCCAGGCACGCTGGTTCGGCATCTGTGACATCATCCTCGGGATGCAACTACTCCTCATCACGTAGGCATCGTGTGCCGAACCGGGGAAACGGGCACACACATGTGAGATGGTCATATCTGCAAGACATACCACCAGAGCATTGATCGAATGGTAATGTTTACGGTTCCGGTATGCCTGCTCATGTGCCTGTGGTGGTATCAAAGCCACATGTGTCCCATCAATGGAGCCAATTACATGTGGCATCCTCCCCAGGGCATAGAAGTCACTCTTGACGTCAGTGAGTGTGACGTGTTGGGAAATAGATGTACTGGTTGAGGTATCTCAACATTGCCCCCAAAACATCGCGTAGCACACGGCTGAACATAGCCTGTGACATCCCACCAGTAGTTGCCACAGTGTGTTGAAAGGTACCGGTGGCAAAGAAGTGTAGGGCTGCCATCACCTTCACCTTGGGGGTCAGCGCTGTAGGATACGGCCGGCCAGGCTGCAAATGTGGGTCCAACCGCACTGCCAAATCCTCAATCAGCTGCCTGGTGAAGCGGTACCGTCGGATGCTGTCACGTTCCACCATCGTTGCCAGATCTGGGAATGGTCGATGGACAGAAGGAGCCCTGCAGTGCATAGGTGAAGAAAGCAAGATTGTCAGTCACCCCACCTATGTGCCGTTCACCATACTCAATTTCACATGATACATCATTAACAAACACAAGTACTTGATGTGTGTGTCGTTCCGTTTGGACATATATGGCACCTACATGGACATTATCTAACATCTCTGTTCAACAAGTGTTGACAACAGGTTCCAGGGTGTGCTATGGGACACCATTAGGCTGTGTCACAGTACCCATTAACTGCTCTCACGTTCCACTCACATACCACAGTGACATGTCTGGACAGATGCTCCACAGGCATCACAGCTCATTGACAGGTAGATTCCCAGGGACCCTGTCTTGCCACATGGACACTGGCATGACATGGCGTATCATGTACACGTCAGAAAAACAAACATGACACCCACAGGTAGTGGCCCCTGTAGCCTCTGCAGGACAGACATGGACGTCTGTGACACACACACACACCATCAAAGTTCATGCACAAACCACGTGGATGTTGGAGACTGTCTCCCATTGTGCACATGGAGTCAGAGACATGTGATACACAACATGCACACAGACTGTGGAGGGACATCACTATTGTTAGAATGGGCCACCCTGTGACGTACATGCCTTCCCACATGTGAGCCTGGGGGTATGTGACATGTCATACACATACACAACCTGGAAATGTGACCATGACACATGCTCAGAAATGAAAAGTTGCACACCACAGTGGTCAGGTGCACAACACACAAAGGACCCTGTCCCCATGAACACGTGCACAGCCTGGGTGTGTCTGCCCCCAAGTGCCACCCCAAAATCCACATGTTCACCCCCATACACAGGTAAGGTTATGCTGCCACACATGCCTTATATACAGTGTGGACTGGGTGTGGTGTTGTAGGTGTGCCCCTGAGTCCCTGGAAAGTAAATGTGGCTGGCATAGGTTCACCAGTGACCAGCATGGTGACATATGCGTGTGACCTGTCCAGGGACGCGTTGTAGAGCAATGGACCGATCGGTGTGCCCGGCCGGCCCATTGCATTGTATGTGAGCGGGTACGCGTTGTATGCCTGGTACGCGTTGTAGAGCAATGGACCGATCGGTGTGCCCGGCCGGCCCATTGCATTGTATGTGAGCGGGTACGCGTTGTATGCCTGGTACGCGTTGTAGCAGCAATGGACCGAACGGTGTGCCCGGTCAGACCATTGCATTGTATGTGAGCGGGTACGCGTTGTAGAGCAATGGACCGATCGGTGTGCCCGGTCGGCCCAATGCATTGTATGTGAGCGGGTATGCGTTGTATGCCTGGTACGCGTTGTAGAGCAATGGACCGATCGGTGTGCCCGGCCGGCCCATTGCATTGTATGTGAGCGGGTACGCGTTGTATGCGTGGTACGCGTTGCAGAGCAATGGACCGATCGGTGTGCCCGGCCGGCCCATTGCATTGTATGTGAGCGGGCACGCGTTGTATGCCTGGTACGCGTTGTAGAGCAATGGACCGATCGGTGTGCCCGGCCGGCCCATTGCATTGTATGTGAGCGGGTACGCGTTGTATGCCTGGTACGCGTTGTAGAGCAATGGACCGATCGGTGTGCCTGCCGGCCCATTGCATTGTATGTGAGCGGGTACGCGTTGTATGCCTGGTACGCGTTGTAGAGCAATGGACCGATCGGTGTGCCCGGTCGGACCATTGCATTGTATGTGAGCGGGTACGCGTTGTAGAGCAATGGACCGATCGGTGTGCCCGGCTGGCCCATTGCATTGTATGTGAGCGGGTACACATTGTATGCCTGGTACGCGTTGTACAGCAATGGACAGAACGGTGCGCACACATTGGCTGGGGCCTGGCATGGCAACGGAAGCGTTTTCGAAGCTCCGAGTCTGATGCAGTGAATTCAGTTGGCCAGCCACAACAATGTTGGAAAATCATGGGTGTCATGAAGTTGAAGATTTGAAGGATGCTGTGGGCGTGTATTAGCGCTGCTATTCCATGGATTGGTCAAATTCAGAAGATGCAAACGACTTGGACCTATCACTTTGGACACATGGGACAGTATGTGCCTCTGCAGCACACATATAATGCTGGCTGTTCCCCTGAGAGCTCACTTGCCTGCACTACATGCTCCAGGACGACATCTGCCACCAACACTGCTGCTGTTTATGCATCCTCTGGCTCCTGCAATGGCACGTACTGTGGAGAGAGCCCCGGCCTTCAGCCTTGAGGAGAACCAGGCCCTGCTGGACAGCCTCCTTCCACAGTACAGCAAGCTGTATGGGAAACCAGGGAGCAGGTGAGTGTGCTGTCCACTGCCTCACTAATTGTGCATGTTGTCTGACTAGCAGGGCTTTCAGTGTGCACACCACTGGCTAGCATGCCCACTGAGTAGTTGTCACACCCCAAAGTGTGTAGTTACATGCACTGAACTGGTACAGTGCAGTAACAGTGCATTCCAACTAGGTTTACTTCCCATGCAATGATACCATGTAGTGACTGCTGGCAAACTGTTCATAGCCATTGTTGCACTGCCTGTGTACATCATATGCCCCTGTGATTGAGACATGTATATCCAACTGTGTGATGCACGTATATGTTGTATGTGTAGTAATGGCCTTTTCACTTTCTCATCCTCACAGGTTGATGCCCACCAGAAGCAGGAAATTTGGCTGACCATCGCCCGGAAAGTAAGATCTGTGGGGGTCTACAGGCGCAGGATCCGCAACTGCCAGAAGAGGTGGCAGGACCTTCGTGGCTGGACCCGGAGGATCGCAAGGGTCCAGCTGAAGCTGTCGCCTCCTCGCAGGAGGGCTGGACACCGGACCCTGACCCCCACATGCTCCGGATCCTGGCGGTGGTCTTCCCTGACCTGGATGGGCAGCTGAAGGACAGACAGCAGCAAGGAGGGGGTGAGTCCATGACTGCACTGTGCACTTTGTCTGACATGCTATGTGCCCTCCTCTGGCCTGGTTAAACTTCCACAGTACATCAGTCATGTGGTCCAGGACCCATGTCCCTCATTTGTGACATGCCCACTTCTCCTCTGATACGCATATGTGTGGCCCTTATAGTCGGGAAATTGTGTCATTTGGGGACTGTGTCATTGCATTTTGCTTTGCTCAAGGTGGGGGACAGCATTTGTTCCCGTGACTATGTTGTGCGATTAATGGGTGGCTCAATTGCTTACACAATGCCTAAGTTCTGACATGTGATCTGGGTGTAACTTTGATATGTGGTCCGCTTGCTGCTTTGACTCACCACATGTCCCTGGGGAATTTGCCACACACCCATGCTGCTGGTGGGAACAATGTTTGGGCCTCAGGAGTATGTGTATCCAGTGTGTCACACATGCTTAGCCACCTGCCTACTGTCCAGGACTCATCCCTCTTACAGGTGGAGCTGGACAGTCATGCCTACTCCAGAGCATGCAATACACTCTGTACTCCCACTCCTGTGTATCAGCTGGCATGTTGTGATCAGTGAAATGTACCCTCAGGTGTCTGCCTCTGTCTCATTGTGCTGTGTCTTCGTTGTCAGGACTACTGGTATGTTTATGGGTTAGGGCTCAG
The DNA here is from genome assembly GCA_963921515.1 of Calotriton arnoldi. NCBI lineage: Eukaryota > Metazoa > Chordata > Amphibia > Caudata > Salamandridae > Calotriton > Calotriton arnoldi. Next base: position 1,099,718 of record CAWUFW010005764.1, read on the forward strand.
CATGCCATCTGAGATGTCACCATGATAGACGATACTTCTGTGACTTATAGGTGTCTGATCACTTGACTGTGCACACAGGTGTTTGCGACTGTGACTTTCAGGCAGCTGTGTTGTGATTCACAGCACACTGTGAGGTGCTCATGTCCCCCATATGTCCAGTTGGTATGACGTGGACAAATAGTAGTACAGATGATGTGGTATTTGGTGGATGGACATGTGCACTTGTCAGTCACATAACTTTCATTCCCCATGCCCTCGGATTGTGACACAGTGCAGACTGTTGTTGGCAGGCTGCCATGGCCATGTGACTTGAGACAGTAATGTATGACTTTGCACGCATTCCTGTGTCATGGCATTAAACTTCCTGAGACTGATCCTGCAGGGGAGTGACATGTGCAACATGCACCCGATTGTGGCATTGACTATCCGGACATGGGTGCATCAAGGTGTTGGTGCTGGTATGCATCACATGCATTTCTATTTAGACTCTGGCCATCCCTTTATCCGGACACCTGCACTGACTCAGTGGCAAGAGATGTGATGTGTGCATGTTCACATACTTCACCGTGTTCCCTGCAATGTCCAACAACTGTGTAGGTGGTGCATGTGTCCGCACTGGGGTCTTACCATCAGACAGGCACCAGACAGATGGGTGCAAGGGCAGGAGGGGTGTGAGTCCCATGGTTGACCATCAGACTGACAATTGGCTTCCCGAATCTGTGTGGGGACTTTAGGCAATGTTCAACTAAGGATGCCAGGGCTTGCTCTGTAATGTGCTGTACTTACTGTGGTGTGTGCGGTCAGTGCAGGTGACTGATGTTTGTCTGTTTCCCTAATTGTTTGCAGATACATCCACGGCCACAGGAGGGACAGCTCCACGGACCAGGAGGAGCAGCGGAGCCAGACTGGGTCAGCATTGGACGAGTGGTCAGAGGGACCCAGTGGCACGGAGGGCGAGGGGAGCCACACCGAGGAGTCCTCAGCACCATCCACCTCAGCTGAGGACCACAGCAGCTCGGAGGATGACTCCCTTGTGGAGGCGGGTGTCAGCAGCCACCAGAGGCCAGCTAGTGTGTCTGGCCCCGCCACCACCACCACCACCACCACCGCCTCCCATTGGCTCCCATTCCTGAGGTCCGTGGAGGCTCCCGTACTCGGGAGCGTGTCTCCTTCGTGCCAGGCACCGCACCCCCTGCCCCTGTGTCCCCTGCTGCCCTGAGTGAGGAGTCTGTGTACCTCCTTCGGCAGCTCCATGTAGGGCAGACAGCAATGCTGAGTGTCCTCCATGCACACACCACTCTGTTGACACAGCTGGTGTCGTTCATGGAGGGCATCTCGACGGGTATGTCTGCCCTACAGAGGAGCAATAAGTCCATGGACTCCTCCCTGACGGCAGCAGTGTCCCTCCTCCAACAGTCCCTCACCCCTCCCACCTCTGCCCCATCCACACTTCCTGCCCCCCTACCTGTCCAAAGCACATGCACACCTGTACAGTCACCCAAACACACAGACACGAGCAGCACAGAGACACCCAAGAGAAAGGCAAGACGTGCACACAAGCATCCTCAGGGGACTGATACCACAGACACAGGGGATGGGGAACACACACACACACAGGCAACCACAGTCACTCCGCAATACTCAAGATCCTCTCCCTCCAAGACCCCTTCCCTTGCCTCACCTGCAACCCCACCTGATCAGCAGCTCTTCCTCAGTGACCTCGGCCTCTTCCCCTCCAATCCTGCTGATCCAGCATACCGGGGGAAGATTTGATTTGATTTGTATATTTGTAAAGCGCACGAATGCCCAAAGGCGTCTTGGCGCTAATCGTTGTAAAAAGACTAGGTCTGCCGAAGAATGATACCAACTACAAAGTAAACAACCATGTTTTCACCTCCTTCCTAAATGAAAGTAGCGACGCGCTGTTTTTAATTGTGACAGGGAGAAGGTTCCAAGTCTTAGCCGCCTGAAGAAGGAAGCTTCTCCCTCCCCACCTTACTTGCTTAAATTTTGGAACCTGAATTAATTTTGCCTGGCTAGATCTCAGTCTCCTGGATGGCTCATAAGGTTTCAAATGAGTTTTTAAGAAATGGGATCCTATTCCATGAAGGGCTTTATAGGCCAGGCAGACTGACTTAAACTTGATCCTTTTTTCAATAGGTAGCCAATGGAGAGTTCCCAATCTGTGGGCAACTGGTTCATATCTGGGAATGTCCATCACCAGCCTAGCTGCAGTGTTCTGTAGGCGCTGTAATTTTCTTAGATGTTGAATTTGTAACCCTGCATACAGTGCATTACCATAATCCAACCTGGATAAGACCAGTGCAGTTACTAATATTTTGCGAGAATCTGGGGGAATAAAAGGTGATAGTTTCTTTACTAGTTTGAGGATGTACCACACCGAGGAAGAGAGTTTGTTTATCTGGGGACCCAAAGATAGTTTATTGTCCAGCAATACTCCCAAGTTTCTTACTTTGTCCACTGGGGATGGGCAGTCGCCTAGGCTATCTGGCCACCATTTAGGGGACCAGAAATTCATATCAGTCCCAAGCAGCATAACCTCGGTTTTATCACCATTCAATTTCAGGCAATTATATTGCATCCAGTGAGTGATCTGACTCATGCAATTATTAAATCTACCTGCTGTCTCATCAGTATTGTTTGTGATTGCTACCACAATTTGAGTATCATCTGCGTAGGAGACTGGTAGAAAACCACAATTCCTTATTATAGCCGCTAGCGGAAGTCCACCCACACAGAGGGGAGTGCCCCTCGCCCCCGGACACCCTCCCCCAGGTGCAGGCAGAGTGAGCCCCCACCCGCAAGTCCCCCGGTCCCGGAAGAGCAAGACCCCGCCACCGCCCTGCAAGTCAACCACCCAGTCTCTCACCTCCATCCCCCAGGCCACCACTCCACAGGTTCCACCGCCACACCCTGCCCCAGGTTCCCCCACACACCGATACCGCATCCCCAAACTGCTTAGGCCCTTCCCCCTGCCACTTGCTCTTCCACCCCCAAACCAGACGCTCTGCCTGTTTGTGCCACTGGTGTGGAGACCGTGTCCCCCCCTCTGTCCTGCCCAGCTCTTCTGCCCCTCCTTCCACTACCTTGGAGTCATGCACTGCGGTGGAGTCCACAACCACCCCGTCTGACTCGGGCACTGCATTGGGGACCCAGTCCACTCCATCTGACCAGCCCACTGCAGTGGTTGCAGCACCAACACCATCTGACTTGAGCCCTGCGGTGGTGCCAGCCCCGCCTGAGTCAGACCCCTCCACTGCAGTTGCCGGTGACACTCCTGCACCCACCTCCCCTTCACTGCCTCCTTCTGGCATTCCCTGATCCTGTCCCTGCGGTGCCTGGCCTGCCCCTCGTATGCCCCTCCAAGGGGGATGTCCCCTGTCCGTACCTGTGCAGGCAAGCAATTGTTGACAAGTTGTCACACATCACCCTGTTGGGACTGTATATTTGGACTGGCCATTGGCCTTAGTTTATTTTGGACTTTTGATTTGAGTTGCACACTTGCTGAATAAAGCCTCTTTTTGTTTACTTGTGGTTAATCTTTGGAGGTACATGATGTAGATGTGTGGAATCATGCATTTGCTGTTGTAATAGTGTTCAGATCAGGTAAATGAAGTTTTGCTGTGATGGGCTCCATGTGGTCCATGGGATATGTGTCCTAATCTAGTCTGGATGTATAGCATCCTTTGCTGCAGTCTGAGGGTGTAATGTTCAGCATTTGACACAGGGATGTACGTTTAGCATTTGTAGATTACCATCTTTGTCCTACACTGATGCACATGTGGTGGGCTTACCACTGTCCAATGTTCCTAGTACCCTGACTGTGTGCCCGTCTCCAATGGACATGCAGTTTGGCACATCAAATTTGGAGGACTCATCTGTGTACACAGTGCAAGTTGCTTGACACGTGTCTTGGGTGTATGCAGATGACTGACGTGACACTCCCGTGCCCAGGCTGATATGAGCAGAGCCTTCAGTGTGTTGTAGTTGTTGACTCACTGACCGAGTGTTCTGCTGACAGGTTTGAGTCGTGCACAGACAAGGTTTGGCACAGCTGACCTTCCACAGGAGTAGAGTGCCCTCATGGCAGTGCGTGATTCCGTGATATAGGCTGTGCCCGTGTTGTGTGTTGTGTAGGCATGTCTGTGCGTGTACCCTTCTCCTTTTCCTACACAGGCTGTGTCCCTATGGATGTTCCTGTTTGTGATGCTTGCTGAGTTGTTCTGTGTTCATCCAGCATCTTGGACCTGGTTTCTCCGGGATGTGGGTGCATGGCAAACTAATGTTAATGAGGTTGTCATCCCTAGTTGTCTTTGTTGTCAGGGCTGGGGATGTGGGCAAACGCAGATGGGACACAGTCAAGATTCCTCTTGGCACTTGTTGGTTACACGAGTAATGCGATTTTCTGTTTGTGTATGCTTTCAGTGATTGTGACACGTTGTGTGTGTGACTGCTGCCACTCCTCAGGGTCAGAGCTGAAATGTTGGAAGTTGTCTATGTGTGTCCTTTGTGGGTCAGCTTGGCTTCTTCATTGGTGTGTGACTATGGCCAGGATCCCAGTGTTTGGGGTGGATTTGACGTCATGCCCATGTACGGCATACTGTGCAGTGTGTCAGACATTCACAAGTATTGTTGACTTGCCATGTGTGATGGGTTTCTGCACCTTATTTCCCCCCACCACCACTGGGATTTTCATGGGTGCATGTGCAATGTCAGCAGTCCATGTGAGCTTCACTGCTGCACATTGGTGGAGTACAAGGTGTGTGTCGTTGAGTGTGTGCAAATGTGAGTTGTTGCACGGCTGGGGCACTACCTCCATGTTGTCCTTGGCTGGCAGGCCATGATGAGTGCTTTGTGCTTGTATAGGTGTGATGGTAGTTTGTTGCTCAGGACACATGGCTGTGGTTCACAGTGTGGATGACATCTACCTTTGCCATCACAGTGTGATTGTCATGCAGGCTAGTGTCACCACAATGTGGGGTCCCTGGGGGAGTGCTGTGGTGGTTCTGTCTCTCGCTGTGTTTGTTGCTGTTCCTACAAGCTTGTGTGACATGTGTAATTTGGGCTCCCTCTCATCTCACAACGCCTGTTTGCCCACATAGGGGAATCCAATCCCTGAGTTAGTTTTGTATGTGACTGTGTTGACATCTGTGTATTAGTGAATCTGGCCTCCTCATGTGTTGTGTGTTTGCCTGGGGACACTGGCACACAACCCCCTCACCTGTTGTGTATGATATGCAGTGTGAGTCTGCCTGTTTGTGTTTGTGCATTTGCACCACTGCATTGGCATATCTTTAGTTTGCCATTGGCTGTATGTTGTTTGTTGGCTTTCCCCTGCTGGCCCTGGGACTGCTAGGTCATCAGTCAGCACATTGATCATGGTTAGTATGTCCCATTGCTGCCATGGTATGGTATTTGTTCCCATGACATCTACAGTCTCCCCAGGATATCTACATTTGTGTGTCCATTGCTGCAGATATGTGGGTCTGCATTATGATGCTCACTTCTGTCATTGTGTTATTTGTGAATGTAGACAATGTGGGCCCCCATGGCTGATGTTTGTGTGCACATGGCTAGAACGATGTGTCATTGGCACTGCACTGCTTGCCTCACACAATCTATGTTGCTATGGGACACAAGCACTACAATGCCACTGTAGTGTTTGGTGTTGTGTGGCCAGGAATAATCCCTGCATTTTTGGTTTAGCAGCTTTTACCAGGACTACACTTACCTTTTGGGCACTGTGGTGATGGGGTTTAGGGCCCCATTGCCACACTGTTCAAAATGTGCTTCAGCTATGGAGCACACACTTACCTTTTGGCCACTGTGGTGATGGGGCTTAGGGCCCCATTGCCACACTGTTCAAAATGTGCTTCAGCTATGGAGCACACACTTACCTTTTGGCCACTGTAGTGATGGGGCTTAGGGCCCCATTGCCACACTGTTCAAAATGTGCTTCAGCTATGGTGCACACACTTACCTTTTGGGCACTGTGGTGATGGGGCTTAGGGCCCCATTGCCACACTGTTCAAAATGTGCTTCAGCTATGGAGCACACACTTGCCTTTTGGGCACTGTGGTGATGGGGCTTAGGGCCCCATTGCCACAATGTTCAAAATGTGCTTCAGCTATGGAGCACACACTTGCCTTTTGGCCACTGTGGTGATGGGGCTTAGGGCCCCATTGCCACACTGTTCAAAATGTGCTTCAGCTATGGAGCACACACTTGCCTTTTGGGCACTGTGGTGATGGGGCATTGGGCCCCATTGCCACACTGTTCAAAATGTGCTTCAGCTATGGTGCACACACTTACCTTTTGGGCACTGTGGTGATGGGGCTTTGGGCCCCATTGCCACAGTGGTCATGGTCTGCTTGCATTGTGTAGGCCACACACACAATTATGTGTGACACATGTGTTAGGGGGTCACATTGTATGTTCAATGTCATGTTCAGTGTTGTATGCATTTGACACAGACCACACACGCTTGTCATGGTGTTGGGGGTGGGATGTAATTTACAGACAATCAATCAGATGTACCGTTATGCTTGCAACATAATCACTACTTTAAATCGTACTTGAGTGTCTAAATTTATCCCCTTTATAAATTTATCACCCACGTTAGTTTTATTCCTTTTTGTCCACAATACCCGACAATTTGGTCATTCGCCTAAGATGGCCCCGCTCCATTGCCAGTCACAGCAGCCATTTTGTGAAAGACACGGTGTAGTTTTTGAATTAAGCATGACTAGGCTGGTCCGGGTCTATTTCATTCGCCCAATATGGCCACGCTCCATTGCCAGTCACAGCGGCCATTTTGTGAGTGACACGGTCTAGTTTTTGAAGTAAGCATGACTAAGCTGTTCCGGGTCTATTTAATGGCCACCGGGAGACAGATGCGGTAAGATGCGGTCTCCAGGGGTGCCATCAGGTCATTTTCCGAGAGGAGTGCTTTGACAAAGGTGTGACTACAAGCCCCTCTACCCCTGCAGATCATGAGGCATAGTTCTGCCTAAACAAAAGTATGTGTCATTGATATGTAATACTAAAACTTTTTTTGTTATATGTTGTATGTCACGTGATGTCTTTCTCTTTTTTCAAGAGTGCTTTTAAACTGCAACTTGTACATAACCACTTTTCTTCACAAAGACATTGTGTGTGATTGATTTCTTCCACCACAGATGATCGCACAAAATAGCTGTTAAGTACACCCACTATAGAGGAGTACATTGATCGAGATACGACGCCGCATATATATAGGGCCTGCCAGCTTGGTAGGCAGGCCTTTTTAATTTTTCTTTTATTTCCTACAGATACAACGTGTCAGTGTACAACCGTATGTATTAAGTATCAGGTGAACACACATTAAGTGTGCACCCCATTGTTTCCTACTCACAGGATTCTTTAGCAGTGGTACACACGGGGCTGGCCCTCGTGTGGTCCTGAAGAAGAGCTTTAGGGGAAAGCTCGAAACATGTCGACTTACTGAATGCAATTCCACAACATCCGGAATACCGGAATTAGAAACCTAACCATAGGAAGAACAGGGATTCCACTGAACATGTGTGAAAAAACCCTCTTTCCAGAAAGAAAAATTGGCCTTCATGTGGTCCTGAAGAAGAGCTTTAGGGGAAAGCTCGAAACATGTCGGCCCAGTACTAGGGACTCCACACTCATTACAGTTAGGGCTCTCCCTAGTATTAACCCCTGATTTTAAAACATACCGACTAGGAGCAGGAATAAAATATTAGCTCTCTAGCTAGGCATTTTTAATCTAATTTTCCCACTCCACATCACTGCACCACACATATTTTCCTAAAACTAAGTGCTCCTACGTAGTTCACAAGTCGCAGCACGCCTCAATCCACAGCGGATTGAGAGGACCCCAATGATGAAGCATGCCACCTAGGGGTAACCCTGGTGGGTGAGGGGACTCTAGAAAATAATTTTTCTTTCTGGAAAGAAGGTTTTTTCACACATGTTCAGTGGAATCTCTGTTCTTCCTATGGTTCCTTCGATCTACAACAAACCACTTTTGGAAAGTCTCACACCACATTCGGTCCACTTTCTTTATCTTTGAAGTGCCCAGCACCCATGACTTTATCCTCCTGCCTTGCGTTTTAAAATATAATTAAAACCTAGCCACTACCTGTGACGTGCCCGTCGCATGTAAACTTAATAAATTGTTTTGCTGACTGAATATGTTGTGGAGCATGTGGATGACAAGGGAAAAATAAAACAAATATGAAGGGAATAGGCAGTGCGGGCTTCAAGTATAAAGTCAAAGCAGAGTTTTTTGTGTGAAAGTAACGGAACCTGCACTTTTGACCCCACCCTCAAATATTGTAAAAATTTAACTAACAACAAGCATTAAAAAATAAATGTTTTATCTAACAAGCTGCCGTTAAAACCGACTGCAAACGAAACCTATCTCGGGGAATCTGTTCTACATCAGCTAAAGCTTCATCCAGTCAACCAGAGGTAAAATCTGCAAACTCTACAGAAACGGTTGGTTGCAGTCAAATATAAATTGTTTTACCCAGTCTTTTTGACAATTATATCCTTTTCCAAACAGCTGTTTAATGTAAATGTTTAATGCCAGAGTATATATTTATTTCACAGTCAGTTATCAGATTCCTTCCATATTAGCATAATATCCTTCCAAATGATGATGTCACAAACTTCCTCCTGAAACAGTCACAATTATAAATATTCTTTTAAACTCACTTCTATACAAATATTGATTAATGGCTGTTTGTGGAATTAAAGGAGCAATTCTCAATTTCTTGGTCCTGTAGCTGTGGATAACAGGCATTGGCAAACCAATAAGTCTCACCTATGACACCTGTTAGCTTACGCAATAATTTGTAGCCATGCTATACAATGGAGAAGCACACAGACAGTGGAGGGCGGGGGAATGGAGAGCACAGAGAAAAGGATAACACTGTGGCATCTAGTGAAATAAGGAAACAATTTCTAGGGCAAACATGCTGCACCAGATCTTTAATGTGCCACACCTCATTCTCAGTCCTCTAGGCAGTGCTGCTAGCTGCTACTCTGGTCCCAGTGGTAATTCATCATTCTCAGTCCTCTAAACAGTGCCGCAGCTGCTTCTCTAGTTCCAGTGGATTTTCCTCATTCTCAGTTCTCTAGGCAGTGTTGCTAGCTGCTAACCTGGTCCCACTGGTAATTCCACATTCTCAGTCCTCTAGCCAAAGCTGCAGCTGCAGTTCTGGTCCCAGTGGTAATTCCTCATTGTTAGTCCTCTAGGCAGTGCTGCAGCTGCTTCTCTGGTCCCAGTGGTAATTCCTCATTGTTAGTCCTCTAAGCGGTGCTCCTATCTGCTTCTCTGGTCCTGTCGGTAATTCCTCATTCTGTCCTCTATGCAGTGTTGCGTGTTTCTATTACCAGTGGTAATTCCTCATTCTCAGTCCTGTAGGCAGTGGTGCAGCTGTGCCACTGTTCCCAATGGTAATTCCTCATTCTTGGTCCTCTAGCCAGTGCTGCTTCTCTGGTTACAGTAGTAAATCCTAATTTTTAGTCCTCTAGACACTGCTGCAGCTGCTTCTCTAGTTCCAGTGGTTTTACGTCATTCTAAGTCCTCTAAGCAGTGCTGCAGCGGTGATTCTGGTCACAGTTGTAATTCTTCATTCTAAGTCCTCTAGTCAGTGCTGCAGCCGCTTCTCTGGTCTCGTTGGTAATTCCTCATTCTAGGCCCTCTACACAGTGCTGCTAGCTGCTACTCTGGTCCCATTGGTAATTCCTCCTCCTAAGTCTTCCACACAGTGCTGCAGCTGCTACTGTGGTCCCATCGTATATTGCTACATTTTAAGTCCTCTAGGCACTGCTGCAGCTGTGTTTTGGTTCCCAGTGGCAATTTCTTAGTCCTCTACGCAGTGCTGCTAGCTGCTTCTCTAGTCCTGTCAGTAACCCCCCCATTCTAAATCCTCCAAACAGTGCTCCAGCTGTGTTCATACATCCACTACACTCCCAACAAAAAATCATAGATAAAACACATTATCATTTACAACGCCAATAGCTCCAACTCTGACAAATGCGAGACCTATTACATTGCAAATGCTTGTTTGTATTTGCACTGTCTAACTTGCATACTAAGAACTGAGAATTTCTACACGTTAGAGCATGATTTCAAGACGTGACTGCTTAAAATCAGTGAGCATGGATTGTATCGTTCTGTTTAATATGAACAGGTGCTCAGCTCTTCACTGTTCATGATAAAGCCCCCAAGTGTTCACTGCAAATGTAATGTATGCAACAGAAGTTTTCACACCCTAAGATACCACAGACTTCAGAACACAGCCTTAATTATAAATGAGTTGCCTGTGGTCAGCTTCTACTGAGTATATAAAAAGTGTATTTTTGTCACTGACTTTGTGAAGTCATGCATATATGCGGAAGCAGTATATTTGACAAAGGGGTTTTATTTATCCTTCCACCAATGCATCCAAACTACAGATAAATCATTGCATTTCTATTTCCATTCTTACCGTCAAATGTAAGTCCTTCTGCGGGAAATGCTGCCCAACTATAAAATGGAATACAAACGCATGTGAAACAGGGCTGGAAGTGCACAAACCAAGATGCAGAATGGGAGGAAGATTGCAGCAATGTGTGGCTGTGGGAATTCACAGATTGTCTTGGACCAGAAGCAAGACTGAAAATTCTAGACCTCAATATTTACAGAATAGACCCAGGTTAGCATTGTTATTTTGCTAATCAGCCTTGCCTGTAGAAGGTGAAGAGTATTCCAAAGTTTCATTGGTGCCTTATGCCACTGTCAGTCTTCAAAAGGATGCATAAAGTGCTTTGTGTTTCAATGCTAATGGTCTTTGTGGTTGAAATGGTTCATTATTGGTGGCTGTGTTTGATTCTTACTTCTGCATCAAGAGGCATGAGCAAAAATTGGAAATCTTAGTTCTGTATAAGATATATTGTGATAATGGATTACTGTATACTCAGGCAAGATATCTAGCAGTGAGGGACATAAGGATGATGGTGTCCCAGTGCTACATGGACTTATTTCCTCCATTTGGCCCTTAAAATCCTCTTGGACGGTCGCTTGGTGATAAGTAGAGAGTGCAGAGAGCAGAATTGAATTCTATAGCCCATGGTTGACTCAGTGGCGAAACGCAAAACGCTGGGGCTCCCCTGAAGAATGTAAACAGGGGCCCCTGAGCTTTCCATATCTCAAATGCATTCATTGTTCTTGGGCTGATTGCACCCCCCACCCCCCCCTTGAAAGGGATGCGGGCCACTGAAGGCTTGGTCCTGCTTCACATTCACAGGGGCCTTTGTTACGCTCCTGTGCACTCTCAGCGATACATTTTGTGTGCAAGGTGGGAAAGGTTTTCCACCCTCCCCTCCATGAACTCCTTGAGCCTCATGTACCAATCATTGGCCTTTGGATTGGTTTTGATTCACACTTTCCATGTAGGTAAGAATGTGTGCTTTGTAGAAATGGAAGGTGGTCTGTGTGTGTAATTTAACCCACAATTATTTATAAAGCACACAATTCAAAGTAAATACGTTATCATAAACCTCCTGAGATATATTACATAAAATAGAAAATTTAGGTCCACACATTAAATGGGGTTCTCTGCAAAAGACATCAATCATCTGAGCTACTTAATGATTCAAACATCTGATCACACATTATACACAAGTCTCTCCAGCAAGTGCATTAACCACCTGAGTAACCTCATTGGTATTATAGTAACAGAGATCTCTATAACAGGTGCATTAACACCCTAATCTACATTAAAATGCAGCCTCGTTTGTGACCAATAATGTTCTTCAAAAGAATAGCTTTACTATCACGCTTTCAATCTTACATTGGAATTAGTTTGGAAAATATAATGAAAAGGGTGATTGTCATTCAGCAGCTACTCATGTCTCTGACCCTCATGACTCCACCCCTTCTTGAAGAAAATCTTATGTCCTCAATTTGTTGGTACCTGAAGTCATTTATTTGAATTTTGAGCACTGACAATTCCTCAAGCTCCCTGTGATCTAGTGTCTCATACCCATCTGTATGCCAATTTCTGCTACGGTGTCTCATTGCTCTTATTCCATTTTCTTTGTGGATTATCTCCCCCTTCCTCTCTCCCGTGATCTGAGGTCTCTCATCCAACATGTTAGACCTGGCATCTTTGGCATGTTTTTTCCCCTGTCGTTTTGCTTCTGATCTCCTGTTTTTGACAGTGTGCTGCATTTCGTTTTAGCATGTTTTAGAGCTCTGAGCACTTTACCATTGCTGATCAGTCCTAAAGTGCAAGTACTCCCTGTGTAAATTGTGATGGTGATTGGTTATCCATGATTGGCATATTTGATTTACTGGTAAGTCCCTAGTAAAGTGCACTGTGTGTGCCTAGGGCCTGTAAATCACATGCTACTAGTGGGCCTGCAGCACTGATTGTGCCACCCACACAAGTAGCCCTGAAACCATGTCTCAGACCTGCCACTGCAGTGCCTTTGAGGGCAGTTTTAAAATGCCATGTTGACCTGGTAAATGCGCCCACTTGCCAGGATCACATTTTCCCTTTCTCTACATGTAAGGCACCCCTACGGTAGGCCCAAGGTAGCCCCATTGGCAGGGTGCAGAATCTGTGAAAAGTAGTGAAACACAAAAAAATGATGGAAGGAATGTTGAACATTGTCAAACATTCACCCCCAGTCACGTATATGGGTTTAATCCATCGTTATTTTGCTCACCACACTGTTCCAGTTTGGACCCAGCCATATACAAAGCAGCCTTGACCCTGTTCCACATGGTAACAGTCCAGCCCGAACTGCCAGGCCAGGTCCTCCCTGGACCGGAGGACAAGCATTCTGGGACTGGTTTTGGGGTATCACCCATCATCAGCCAGGTTGGCTTGAAACCTGTGGCTTAGCAAGCACGGGACCCACGTCTGGGTATACCCTTCCCACTTAGGGTGAAAATTCAACACAAAAAGATAATGGACAGAATGTTGACCATTGTCAAACATTCACCCCCAGTCACAGATCTGGGTTTAATCCATCGTTATTTTGCTCACCACGCCGTTCCAGTTTGGACCCAGCTATATGCAAATCGGCCTTGACCCTGATCCCCATGGGAACAGTCCAGCCCGAACTGCCAGGCCAGGTTCTCCCTTGACCGGAAACCAAGCATCCTGGGACCGGTTTCGGGGCATCACCACTCATCAGCCAGGCTAGCTTGAAACTGGTGGCATAGTGAGCACGGGACCCAAGTCTGGGCATACCCTTCCCACTTAGGGCTCGAGTACGATCTCGTTAGGAAAGCCCTCCAAACTACTCGGTTCCGGAGAGCTTTCCAAGCGAATCGTGCTCCAGGAGTCTGTGCAACCGATTCTGATGCATCCGTATAGTGAGAGACTCGGTTCGCTCGGACCCCCATTGAACTCTATGGGAGCCTGTGTACCGAACGCATACACAGGCTCCCATTGCAAAGAGGGGTGGGTGGGAAAAAGCATGCACCCTGTGGTGGGCACCACTCTGCATGCTTGGATCGGGGGGACCCATGAGCACCCCCCCTGCACCAATTCGGAGGGCCCCTGGTGAAAGGTTGCCTGCTATGGCCTCCCGAAGTCCGATTCCCAAAGCCTGTTTGTCTCGCCAAAACCAAGTTGGTACGGCTGTCAGAATCGGGCATCGTACTCGCTCGTTCGGAAGCCAGACTCATTTCACGGCACGATTCAGCTCCGAATGACTCGGACTGACAGGATCGGGTTCGGAAACGATTCGGTCGGCGCGGACGAGTCTTCGCATTGTACTTGGTTATTCGGAACGGTGGACAATTCGGTTGAAAACATAGCCTCGGAATCGGATTTGCTCGTTCCGGAACCCGTTTGGATCCAGCCATATGCAAATCAGCCTTGACCCTGTTCCCCAGGGGAAGAGTCCAGCCTGAACTGCCAGGGCAGGTCCTCCCTGAACCAGAAAACAAGCATCCTGGGTCCAGTTTCAGGGCTTCACCCCTCATCAGCCAGGCTAGCTTGAAACTTGTGGCGTAGTGAGCACGGGACCCATGTCTGGGCATACCCTTCCCACTTAGGGTGAAAATTCAACACAAAATGATGATGGACGGAATGTTGAACATTGTCAAACATTCACCCCCGGTCACAGATCTGGGTTTAATCCATCGTTATTTTGCTCACCACGCCATTCCAGTTTGGACCCAGACATATGCAAATCAGCCTTGACCCTGTGCCTCATGGAAACAGTCCAGACCAAACTGCCAGGCTACTGTGAAATGTAGGACATGTACAGGTGTGTTTTACATGTTCTGATGGTGAAATGCTGCTATATTTGTTTATCACTATTGCAAGGACTATCTCTCCATAGGTTATCAATAAAGTTACCTTGTAACCTCTTACAAGTGTAAATTTTAAGAGATTTGGAGTTTGGGTTCTCTGAACTCAGAATTTAAAAACACATCTTTCTTTGAAGATGGTTTTTGATTTGTATGTTTCAAAATGCCACTGTTAGAAAGTGGGCCTTTTTTTGGTTTACCATCCTGTGCCTCTCCTTTGAAGAATGTGTCCTTCAAAGGCAAAAACTGGTAAAAGTATTGGACCTGTAACCCCAGACTTTTAGAACATATCTGGATCAAGAGGAGACTCTGCCAAGAGGAAGAGCTAAAGAGCTGTCAGGAGGAGTACTGCCCCTTTGCTGTGTTACTTTGCTGGGTTGGCCTGCAGTGGCTGCTTCTGTCTAGGAGACAACAAGGACTGGACTTTGCTTTTGTATCCTGCTTGAGAAGATTCTCCAAGGGCTTGTGTGTGCTTGCATCCTGTTTAGAAGTCTCAGGGCCATCAAACACTTCACCTGCAGCTCCTGAACTCCTCTGCTGGGAGTTCTGACCTGCCAAGTGGTGGCAATTCCAGTTCTGTGCCCGTGGAGGGGTCTTCTGCTGCAAATGAGCTGAAAATCCACGCATCGCCCTTCAGTGCCATTTTTCACGCCACAAGCTTGCCGTGCGGTTATGAAACCACTGCATCACTGTGGTGCGGCAGAAAAGATCGACACAGCACCTATCTGCGGCTGAAAGAACAACCACAGCCGAGTCCAGAGCACCATGTCTCCGATGTCCAAGACCCCAGCTCCGACTCCGACACAGACCCTGCTGTGCGGCTGAAGGAATCGACGCATCACCTGTTCACGGCTGCAAGAATCAACGCAGCGCCTGTTTCACCACCACTGCATTGACTCAATTGCATCCGGATTTTCCATGCATCGCACCTGTGCGTCAAGTCTACATTGACTCTGGACTTCAGTAAGGAACCGAGTCTGCGTGTCCGGAGAAATGACTCATCACCTCCCCTCGCAGTACGAAACCGGCGCATCACCTCCTCTCACAGTAAGAAACGAACGCATCACCTCACCTGCTTAGCAGTAAGGAACCAACGCATCTCCTCCCCTGGGAGCAAGGAACTGATGCATCACCTTCCCTGCGAGTAATGAACCGACGTATCGCTTGCTTTTCCGGTGCCTCACCTCCCCTGCGCCTGTTTTCTTCTTGTGATTTTGACGCATCCCAGGTACTTTGTGCTAAAAGTGATGCATCCATAGTTTAATATGGACTGAACTATGCTTATGTATGTTTGATTTTTGTTGTTTTGCTCTTGTTTCGTTTAGGTAAATATTGGCTATTTTTCTAAACTGGTGTGGTGTCAATTTGTAGTGTTTTCACTGTGTTATTGTGTTTATGTACAAATGCTTTACACATTGCATCTGAGATAAGCCAGACTGCTTGTGCCAAGCTCCCAAGGGGGTGAGCATGGGTTACCTTAGCTGTGTAATCCCCGTATCCTGACTAGAAGGAAGGCTCTCTACTTGGACATGGTGCAAGCCACTGCCAACTAGAGACCCTTGTTTCGAACACAACATCTTCCCAAGGTGTCTTTACGTCTCTCTCATTCCTACTGTTGCACTTGTGATCTTGAGAATTTCACATCCTTCCAGAGCTCCCTAGTGAGTCTCTCACTTCTCTTACTCTTCCTTCCTCTACTTTCTTACTGCTGTCTTGGCTCTCTCTCAATCTCCTTCACCTTGCTTCTCTCTTGCCCCCCCCACCTTCTCTCTGCTGTCTGGAAGATGCATGCTTCAGGCTTCTGTGAAAGACAGAGAAATATGCCTGCTAGCCACAGTAGTTTAGCTAGGGTACCATAGGTCCTAAAGTAAACAGGGGGAACGCTTGCCCCCCCCACATCCCTTGGTTTGGTAATAAAAACAAAAAGCAACTATAATGGGCTACAATGGGATCCCTTGCACCCCTGGACTTCAGTGACACTCCACCTGCTGCACCATTGATAGTTATGCCCCTGGCTAGGCACACATTCAGTATCCAAGGGCGTAACTGAGCACTCCATGAAGCAGCCACTTTGTCAATGGACACTTTCTGGCATCCTTTGCCACACAGCAGCCTAGGGGTGCTAAAATGGCAAATTAATGAAATAAGGGTGCCACAGAAAGGGCAGCACTAGTTTGCATAATTTGCTGCCACAGAATTAGTCACCCCTGCCATATAATTTGTTTCTTCATTGCTCCATATTTTTAACGATCCTGGATGTAGTTTAACGACCTTTTGCATTGTGGAAGATGTAGTGCTGGTCTACTTCAATTTAACTAAGAATTCTGAAAACAAATATTTGCAGACACAAAGTTCCACATTGCAGCATGGTGTGCTTGGCGACATGAAGTCATAAGGTAACCTTATGTGTGATGTAAACAAGTGCAATGTGCGCTGTGTCCCATGGGCTTCTTCTACTGTGGCCACCCCCTGGCTTCTGCTCTTCCAACAGGAAGTGTTATGTTTCACATTTTTGGGTGAATTGTTTGCCCAACCCAAAGAGGCTAGTCTAGTCGTTCACATGAAACGCAGTTATATTAACAAAAATTGCCTTGTATTAATTAGTGCAGTGGTGTGGTCTACTGGTTTATCAGGACTTTGTTTTGCAAAACAGGGATGCTCCATGGGCGTACAAAGGCAGATGAGAGACCTTTTAAAGCTGCACTTACCTTTGTACCATTGCCTCACGTCTGTTGCCAGTTTCAAGACCATTGCTAGGCAGATCTCCCAGAGTCAGATGGATCCAGTCAGTGTACTGTGCTGAGGGGGCCCCCTGGAGCAGCGGGGGCTAATGTTACGCCACTGGGTTGTCTGTAAAGTAAAGTAATGGTGTTATAGCTGTGTGACACACCCAGCTTGTTGTTATTATAGGCCATTGACTGTACCCCTGATATGAATGCCAGTCATAGCTGTATCTTTTGAGATGTTAGGATGCACATTTTCTGGCCATTTGACATCCCTGCCTCTTCAGGACACAGGTGTATCTTCATGGTGGTAGAACACTTCACAAGATGCCTAGATGCAGCACTACATTTCTGAAACTAGTGCTGCGATCTTGTATGGAAATTATCCCACATGTAATTTTCCCTTAGAAGGTAATTACATGCCGGGCAATAACATAAATTTACCC
This sequence comes from Calotriton arnoldi, assembly GCA_963921515.1. NCBI lineage: Eukaryota > Metazoa > Chordata > Amphibia > Caudata > Salamandridae > Calotriton > Calotriton arnoldi. The sequence continues at coordinate 1,117,237 of CAWUFW010005764.1, forward strand.
TTTAATAATGCCATATAGATATGTAAGAGGGTATCTACACATTTTCTACTTCTTGTCATTAATAAATAAATGCGCTTGCAGATGGTTTAGCAATGACATCAAATAGATGATAGTCTGAATGGTTGCACCATTTCTGGGGTCCCTCTTGTGCGTTTTCTTAGAAGAACAGTAATAAATGTGTTAGATTGAACTAATTTGACTCATTCTTTGGGTGCCCTGTCAGATGTTTTTCTCTGTTTTGTGAAGGCTGACTGGGGTAGGACTTCTAGATCCCTACCCACAAGTTCTGTAGAGACTTTGGGAAGTGATAGATTAATATTTGAAAATGTCTCAGTCTAGTCTTGAAACAAACCAAGCAGTGAAATAATGGTAAATAAATTGGTTGTAAAATGCATACACATATGAATCTTCACAAAGTTGAATTAGATTAACCCAAACTGAAGCTAAGATAATGTTTAGTTGTACTTCTTAGATCCCAAAAGGTTTGGGGCCTGATCTAGAGTTTGACTGTGTAGAGAGCAGAAGAAAATGGAGGTAAGTTTATTTACATGAAACAATATGTGAAGTTTTTCCTAACCCTTCTTTAAAGTTTTCAGGTTGCAATAGAACATCATAAATCCAAAGATATACAAGTCTAATATGATATAATAGACTTTGGGCCTTATTTAGGGCCCGACTCCGATCTCGCTAGGAAAGCCCTCCGTACGACTCGGATCCGGAGGGCTTTCTGGGCGAGACGTGCTCTGGGAGTCCGAACGAGCGAGTACGATGCTGCCGTATGCTTACGGACTCGGTTCGCTCGGACTCCTATTGAACTCTATGGGAGCCTGTGTAAAGATGCATACACAGGCTCCCATAGTAGAAAAGGGGTGGGTGGGGAAAAGCGTACACCCTGTGGCGGGCACCCCATGGTGCCCGCCACACTGTGCAGGCCTGGATCGGGGGGACCCATGGGCACACACCCGTTACAGATTCGGAGTGCACCGGGTGAAGGGGGGCCTGATATAGCCCCCCGAAGTACGCTTCCTACAGCTGTTTCATCTCGCTGAGACCAAGGCGAAGCGGCTCTCCAAATAATGCATCGTACTTGCTCGGTCGGAGTTCGGCTCCATAGCACGGCACGATACGCCTACAAACGAGTCGTACGGCAGTTTCGGGTCCCGGAAATGATTCGGTCGGCGCGTATGCGATCTTCACATCATACTTGGTCGTCCGGACCTCTGTACGATTCGGTAGTAAACAAGGGCTACGAATAGGATCTGGGAAAGCCAAATCTGAATCGGAGGCCATCCAAACAACATCGGAATCGGGCCCTTAGAGTTTGGCTCATGGCTACTGTCTCACAACCAAAACGGACATCCTGCCTGGCTTTATAAAAGTGCCATTGGATAGAATGCACTTGTAATAAGGTGGACTGGATATCCATCACATCTGTGACACAATAAAATCAGTCCATTGGCAATAATGTCTTTGTAACTTTGTACACGGGATGTCTGTGACATTACTGATGGTCTATGCCCTCAAAAATACTTGCAACCTTCCCTTTAATCAAGTGGTACATGAGACTCACACTTTGGGGGTACTCATATATAGTTTTCGATATGCTCATATGTATATTAAACATTTGTTGCCACTGCTGTGCTAATAATAATATAAAATGAAAGGAATATTATCCCTCGTCCATTACTTCAGGCTCTATTTTGTTTTGGACATCCAGGTTCTGCGCAACTGAATGAACACTCCATTGTTCCAAAGGTGGCATGAACCACACACACATGCTTTGTTTGAGTTTAGGTCTGTATCCTTGAGAGAGTGTGATAGCTTATATGTACAAATGTGAATGTTGGGCATGGGCTACGAGTACGTACCATGCACGGAACATTGCTATGAACAATATTTCCAAGTAAAAACTAACTTTTATTGGCCAATGTGTATGTCATATGTGTCACGTAGTGTCAACCACATCAAACTATATACTTGTAAAACAGTGTTTGAGATTGTATAACTTGAAATTAGTTCATTAACAGGTATTACGCCTTATTTTGAGTTTTGCAGATGGGCAGTCTGTCACCAAAAGTGATGGCTATCCCAACCTTATTACAGGGGCCAGTGACAACTCAGGTCAACCCCTTGTGGTGACAGCTGAAAAACACAGATCGCAAGATTTGTTCCTGTGTCCACCACCACCACCATTACCTCCAGCACCACCCTCAATCCTGTCCCCCAAGTACAAAGCTCGTAAATGACCTGGGGTCTCCTTCGTCCTGGCCACCTTTCCCCTTCATAGCACCAACACTGGTATTAAAGGAGGCAGTGGAGGTTCTAAAGAACCTCTGTGTAGAGCAGATTGCATTTTTGCATGTCGTCCAGGGTGTCAGTTAGCATTTCTTTAAAGTTATTCACATCCTGAAAGACATGCACTCTAACCTGTCTGTGCCTTCACTGACACCAGTGCTGCTGGCACACCTGCCCCTATTCCCCCTTACACTCACATTTCAATCCCTAGCACCATTCTACGACCTGCCCCCATTAAAAGCTCTGGTCCCATTCCAAAGCCCACCCCTATTTCTCCTGTTGAACCAAACCCTCCACAATTGGACTTGCTCCCATATCACTCCATACCCTTAAATGTTCCCGTACCCCAAAACCTCGAAATTCCCATTGTCATTCCTCCCCAGAACCCCGTAGCCCTGCCCCTCACCTAAACTAAAATGTTAACCATTGCCTTCCATTTCTAGGTGTTGTGATTTCCGGTGCAGAGACAGAATATCAACGTCGAAATATCGAATTGCAGGAATATCGAGTCAAGAATATCGATGGTGGAAAATATCATTTTTTTTCATTGTTTAAAATATCGACTTTATGTGCAATGTAGAAATATCGATTTTGTAAATATCGATGTCAAACACATTGTTGTACATAATATCAACTGTATTTTTTGTTTTTGTTTAATGTTGTTTTTTAAAATTAATTTGGTAGTAGTTATTTTATATTTTTCAATTTATTTTTTATGTGAAAATGTTTGTTTTTATTGTATTTTAATTTATTTTTAGGAGTGGGGTGTTGGGTTTATAAGGGATCAGGTTGGGGAGTAATTTAAAAATATTTGTTGAAAATGTTAAATAATTTTTACATTTTTGGAAAAGTTTATGAGCGGGATGTTGGGTTTATAGGGGATAAGGGTGGGGAGGAATTTAAAAATATATATTAAAATCTTTTATTTTTTTTAATTTTATGTAAATATTTAGGAGTGGGATGTTGGGTTTACAGGTGATTAGGGTGGGTAGTAATTTAGGAATGTTGGTTAAAAAATTTTTTTTTAAATGATATATATAAATAATTTAGAAAAAAGCATTGAAATTTGAAATTTTCAAAAATTTTCAAACATTTTTGGGTGCTAATATTTTGATGTAGATTGTGTAAAATATTGTATAAATATTTTTTTTAATTTAAAAAATAGTTAAATATTTGATCGGTTTATGAGTTTTAATTTTTTTTACATAATTTTACATCGTTTTTTTTGTTTCAATAAAAAAAAATTACAATTTGGATAATTGTGAAGTTTAAATTCACGTCGCCGCCATGGAAAGGCCCCCTAAAACCCACATCCTAATATGGCGGACGGTGCCTGCTAGGCACCGCCACCATATTAGTGGCCCTGCTCCGCCCGCCAGGCAATCGGTGCGATTGCCACCGGCTGAAAAGTGGCGGACCCACCGCCATCCTAATATGGCGGTGGGTAAATCTCAGTTTGATGGCGGAACGATCGCCGCCGGCGGTGGCGATCGTTCCACCATCGTAATGAGCCCCTTGGTTTTTTATTTATAATTTTTATGAGAAAAGTAAATATATTAGTACATTTGTTTTTAACTTTTTTTTTAATACATTTTAAATCATTTTATTTTTGTTGTAAAATTATATAATATGTATTTTACACATTAATATTTTGTACATTTGTTTTATTATTTAGTGTATTAAATATTAAGAAAATAATATTTAATATATTAAATAATTAACATTTTTTTTTACAAATATATTTTTGTCATTTTTTTTAATAAAATATTGTTATATTCGTTTCACATTTAAAATAGTTTTATTGTAATTTTATATTTTGAAGGTGAGTACATGAAACAAACATACATTTTAATATTTATTAAATATTGTATTTTTGTTTTTTGATAATATAATATTTAATGTATATTTTTTTTAAATGTAAATTTTTTGAACATTTGTAAAAACAAAATTACAATAAATAAAAATATACATTTAATTTTTTAGATTTTTTTTATTATTTCTCCATTCTTGTCAATGGGGAGTCAGTCTTTTTTTCATTTTTCTTACGCTGCCATTTTTTTTATCCTTTTTCTCACTTTTCTGTCTATCTGTTATTTTTTAGGTCATTTTGCAAGACAGACCCTCTCGGTTGGGAGCTGTGTTTCATCAGTTAAGGTAAGTTTGATTTATTTTTCTATTAAGGTAGTTTGAGGGTAGGAGCGAGGTAGTAGTAGTGTAGTTAGATTTGTTAGGACGTTAATTGTTAGTTTTTGGTGTAGTTAGTTGTTTTTTTGGTAGTTTAGGGGCTCATTACGATGGCGGGCGGAAGCACAACCGCCGTGCTGGCGGATGCAAAAACCACCAGTTACCGCCGGCACGCAGCAGTCCACACGCCCGCCCAATTACGATGCGAAAAGCAGGCCAAACACCGCCGGCAAGCCAGCAACACCGTCCGCCATCAAAGTGCGCCCGTTCACGTAGCGGCGCAGCACAACTGACACACACCGTCCGACGAAACACGTCCCGCCCGGCGCATAAATTACGATGCCGCAAACAAACGGCTCCCACGGCCAAGAGACACCGCACGTGAAAGAGAGGCGGTAACACGGACGCAGAGCACGGACAACGAAGAAGCGGCACCCCGGGCATGAATCCAGCACTGCAGGCCCTTCCCATGCTTCTGCTGATGCACCACCAAGGACGCAACGTACCGCGGAGACGCAGGTAGGCACACACACAACAAGTGCACGCAAACAGCGCACACAGTGCAAGGGCGGAAAAGCGGACAACCCCCACCAGCGCGTGCACACTACACATCCACCATTGCATCCACATATGACACACAGGCCAAATCCTAACATCGCGGAACACATGTGTACACACCACCTGGGACTAGGAACCAACCACCCCGTCACGGCCACAAAGCGCCGATGACGCCGCCACACATGCGCACAACGCAGAGGCCAACCGCAGCGCCATGCATGCGTCGCACACAGACACAGGGACACAACCAAGCAGCACACACATCAGCCCCACCCCGAACGCACATGACACGTGACAGGCCTGCCACAGACATGTCCCCAACGCCCAATTCACGGACAACACCCAACGCCACACAACCGACGCACACATGTCAGTGAAGTCACGCAACAGCAGGACACACCCCAGTGTAACAAACATGGCGAAGCACACAGCGGCGGCAACACCAACTAGGAGAAGCAGGGCTCCTTCGGGAAGAGGAACGCCAGTACCACACTGAAAAACCCATACCACCCTGCACATATGAACAAGACACATGAAACGGAACACCAAAGAGCCCGGGGACCGACAACAGGTGGCCCAAGAATAACATCCACACACAAGGCCCAACGCAGAGCGGAAAGGCAGGCTGCCGCCCACACAAGGGAGAGCAGACAGCACTGAATGACCTTCCATTCCAACTCCGAAACCACAGCCCTACGACAGAAGCCGGTGAATACAGCCATTGTCCAAGAATAGACCAACACAGGCATGCCGAGGAGACCGACCACAGGGCAGATAGCGCATATCACAGAAGCACACAACGGACGGGGAAGAAAGAAGAAAACACTCCCCATGTCGGCCACATGCAAGTTAATTGGAAGGAGTCACACAGCACTGACCTTGAACTGTCTGAGAAGCATGTGGGAAGAGGGCCCGTGTCCTCCAAACAAGCCAACAGAACACAAGTCCTGTCTCCCTACGACTACACAGAGCTCACAGCAACCCCGGAGCGTGCACATTGCAGACTGCACACACAGCCGGAGCACGCCACCTCAACGAACCGCTGCGAAATGGCAACCGCAACACACCTACCCAACTACGCCGAACAGCTCAAGCTGTACAAAACCAACCTGATACATACATTGGGATGCGATCTCCTGTCCCTGCTGAACGTAAGTTACCGACTGACTTACCGCATCACATTGTTCAGCTGCGTCATGCCCCGTCTTCTACTGTCGGAGGTGTCCCTACCAGCATCCCGTCGAGATATGCCTCTCCAACCCGGCATGTCTGAAGGCGGACCTGCTACCACTACTCCTCCCTCTGGACGCACACGAAAGGGCCTGCTCTGCCTATGGGGGCATGGCGTATGTGGCCAACATCGCACCCGCACTGAAATGGAACCACTGTGCCTCCACACGACGGATCATCGAGAACAGCTACATCGAATGTCACCCAGCATGCCCCATCATGGTCCTCCAAGGGACAACCTACGAACAACACCTTGACAGCCACCATCCGCTTCATTGGCTGGCAAACATGTACACCACCAATGACATGGAAGCCCTGCTGGACGGCATCGCATACCTGACAACCTGTAAATACGTCGGACCACAACGCAGGTTCCCCGAGTGACCTATGAAGTCCAACCCCGCACCCATGCTCAGCTTCCGCACGGACTGGCCAGTCACCACCACAACAGCCATACCAAACGACCGGCAACTGTAACCACACCATCAACGACATCGCCATGACATCGGATATGACCGGGACATGCACACTGTTCCCCATCACATCCAGGAACACCGCATGCATCGTGGGAGGCAGTGGCATGGGCTCTGTGTATCGCACCCACATGGACGGAACTGCACGAACAACCAGGACACGACATGGATCCAGCGCACATGGACACACACACCGCTCAGTGGACATGAATAGGTCGCCTGGAGTCTGTGGGTGCTGCACCCCTCCCACCCCCGCCCCGGGAATCCCATACCAGGACCTTTGCATGGACGACAAGTGCATACAACAACAACACGACCCCAGTGACTGTGACATGTCCAGTAACCACCACAGTGCAACAACAAGTGGCACGCCGCTGCATGCACGCAAGCACATGCCCTGATGTCATCTCACATGCACGCGTGCATGAGGAACAACCGCAGCAAACCTGTCACATGGAACTGAGATGGACTGTGCCCATGATGCCGAGCGGTCTGGTAGGCTACATGTATACCGTCTGTGTCAAAGTCCGCAGCTCCGCAGCTATACGTAAATGTACATTAGCACAGCCTTGGCCAAGCAGATGTTACCCCACACCCTATCCCATTTGTAATCATGCTCAGTATATCCTCAACATGTATTCCGCTGCCAGTAGTGTCCACTATACTGCATCACAGAGGACAGAAGACTCAATATAATGTTTGAAACCAAAACTGTCTCCGCTGACTCATTTCACAAGTACGAATGAGAGAGGATGAGAGTATGTGAAGTACACGGCAGTCGTGACATGACCATGTAGTCCACTGGTATTGGATGTCAACGCAAATGAGTAGCACTACTGTGGAAGACACACATGTGTCGTGTGAAGTCGTATGGACGCAGTGCTCAGGTGGGTGGGTGCGACGGGTAGATGCGCACATGCCAAGTTGGAGCACGCCGTGTTGGGAGGGGTCATGAACAGTACACCACCGCTTCCCTGGGCATTGTGAGAGGACACCTGTCGGGGGAGTGAACACGTGTGTGCACAGCAGCCGGGCACACGTACAAAGCGGTACCAGGCGCACCTCAGCCCACCCTCTGTGGACAAGCTGGATCCTGTTGTGCGCCCGCCATGCCCCTTGACAAGGCACACACAGCCCCAGTCGACCAGGTGTAACCCCAACATAGGCAATCCGCACAGGCGATACAGGGCACGGGATGGCAGTGGAGCATGGTGTGTGAGAGGTCTCCTCGCGCTCCTCCTGGTCATATCACGCAGGCAATAGAACCTCAACGTCTAGCATGGCACAAGTCAGATGGAAGTGTAGGGGGGACGCACCACAGCACGAGCAGCACTGACGTCACAGGAGGTGGCTCGCACCATCCCATCCATTGCCCATCATACCAACCACGCCACATGCCATTGCGACTAAGTGCAAGCGCGTGCGCCACCACCCCCGAGCCCTCCCCAGAGAGGCCAAAGAGTGAATGTGTGGGCCATCAGCCACAGACGGACGCGGCATGGCCGCAAGGGCAGCCACAGCCACTGGGTGTCGCAGGTGGCGGATCCGGAAGGCGAAGACTGTGATGCATAGTCCATGCAGGCCGGGTCTCCATTTGGGGCACCACGCAGGTGGACTGGCGTCCCGCCACACATCATACCCTGGACCCACACATACACTCCTTGCCCTCTCTGGTGCGAGCTTGGGGCTGCCTGTGCAAGCGCTAGCCTCGCAGGTGAGCATGCATATTGGGGGGCGAGGGGACGACATGAGGGCTGGGGCGAAGATGACTGTATCACTGTCAGTTAGTACAAGGGATGACCCAGATGTGGAAAGGAAGAGACGTGTCCCGTGTGTACTGCAACTAGTCGCCAATCCAACTACCCCCCCATGTCCGGAATGTAAGCCCGCACCTAGGCCCGCCCATCCGCCACATCGAACATACCACCAGCACGACAACCTTCCCATTCGAAACACTGACTGGGGGTGGCGACCAGTGAACAATCATGTGTAGCCTACCCACGCGTACATGTGGGCCCTCCATGATCCATGTCACCTGCGGCAAAGACATGACATGCGCAATGAGGGAAGTGAGGAGAGCTGTCCGCCCCACGCGCAGAAGGTGCATCAGCTCCACAGACCCAGCAGCGAGTCCAGCAGGGGTCAAATGTGCAGGGGCAGCTGTGCCTGGTGTGAAGGCACATGCACATAGACAGCACATCGACCAATGTGTAGTCTGCCCACATCCACAGTCCATCATCATGCGGACATAGGAATTGAACACAGGGCAACACATCTTAGTTGGTGCACCCACCGTGACCAACAATGCGCAATCATCGACGTACCCGCCCTGTGCATGGCCCCCACCCAACGGAGGCACATCCAGTGCCACCATCCCACACACACAAGCCTTCCACGGAACATGCTGTGTCCAATGGTCAGTACAGAGTCAGCGCCCATCTGGTGGATCCTGAACAGGAGACACATGCACACACATGCCAGCTCCCACTATGTACGTCTGCCACCTGGCACGTGCAATGTAACCTCTCACCTGTGACGTGTGACTGCAAGCACACAGCCGTCTTGGCATGGGGCTGTCAATGTGGACACCAGTCAATGTTTCGGGAGGTGTGATCCGTACAGTGCTGTACATAGGGTGCAGTGCTGACACCTACTACTGTCTCATATCCCCTCGTGCCACAGGTCCCACTTGTATTGGCCGCTCAGCCCGTGCCCACATCGTCGTCGTCGTGTGCCATACTCATCCAGCCTCGGAAGCAGTTCCATGCTCAGCAGACACTCATGTTGCCGTGGCGTTGCCGCTTGACGAATATGCAGTCAGTCCCCATCAGCACGCCCCGCAAGTCATTGGGGCCTGGATCCCCATGTGCATGCACATGGCAGTGGTATGTCTCACTTGCCATTGCCATTGTTGGGAGACCTGTGTAAGTGTATTGTGGCCGTGCCGTCCCAGCTTGACAGCTGGGCTGGGTTCAAATGGAACGCTTAGGAACGCATATGGCAACATGGGGCCATGCCCCAGATTCGCATTTGGGAGGGGATATGCTTTTGGGGTACATGCTGTGAGCCATGGGTGCCGAACGTGACATGTGTTGTGGCAGCATGACAGTGCATGGTTTGAGGTGTGTGCATGCTTGACATGGCCTGCATATTTGCTGTCTGTTGTGATTACTGGACATGGCATTGGACGCATCGTTATGAGTGAGTGATAGTTGTGTGCCAGCCAACGTATTGCAGTTGTCCCATCTCCTTGGTGTGCGTGCTGCCCTGTGCCATGTGCATCACTGCAGTGCTCGGGGGGGTGTGGCCCATGTTGTGTGTTGTTGCTCACAGTGTGTCGTGCGCTTAATTGACTTCTGGCACATGGTTGGTCATGGGCATGTGTCTTAGCGTGACTGCTGTATGTGTGGCAGCTGTGCGGATGACATGCCTTTCATGAGACTGGGGCTGACGGATGGGATGGATGGTATGTTGTATGTGCATGGTGTGTCTGTGAATTTGATGGGTTCAGTGGTGTTCGTGTGCATTTCTGTTGTTCCGCTCTGTTGCGTCTAGTGTTGTTTGTCTTACATAGGCGTAGTTGTGGGGTGTGTGGTTGACAGGCAGTAGGGGCTACATGGACAGGACTTCAATGGTGTTTCGGTTGTGTGTGATGAGTTGCACAGTGGCTGCCGTGTGGGACTATATTCAGTGTGGCTTGTGCATGCAGACGTGGCTCCTTGGGTGTTGCTATGTCTGTGATTGGTCATGTGGGGTGTGAGTCTGTTGTTCATGTCCGTGTGCACATTGTTCACTTGTTCGTGACGGTGGGCGGTGCTGCGTGTTCGTCTGCTACGTGACATGTCCCATGTGTTGGTCGTGTCATGGTCCTCATGCCTCCAGTAATCCAGCCCTGTCCAGTTTCCCACCTGCAAGTTGTTCGTGCGTGCACTGTACTGGATGCCACATGGCTCTAAGCGGGGGTGCTCCATGTTGCAGGTCTGTGGGGGTGGGGGGTGTTGTGGGTCGTGGGTGTGGCTGGACACCCACTGACACCGATTGCTGTGGACCGTGATGTCTGCCTTTCGGCTGTCGTTGTGCACTGCGGTGGCTGACACGTGGCTGTGGGGTGTGGGGGATGCTCCTCCTTGCTGTGCTGTGGGACTGGGGCCTGGTGTGTGTTGTACTTGGGCTGTCCACCCTCCCACCCACTGCACTTTGTGTTCCTGCCACTTACCTGTTACTTGTCGGTTAGTGCAGCTGTGGCGGACACATGGGTGTGGTGGGTGCTCGTTGTGGCGCTTCTGGCATATTTGGGGACCTGTTGGTGGTGACGTGGCTGGCTGAGTGTACACATGTCCCCACGCATCTTACAGTTGTTCGGTTTGGGCTGTGTGTGGTAGTGTCTGTTGCATGTGTGTGTGATGTGTTGTGTATTGTGTGCTGGACATGGGGGTGTTTGTCCCTGGGAGCTGTGGCATGGTAGTTGCGCATGTGAGTACATAGCGGTGTGCTGGTATACATTAGTTTGTACTTACCAGCCTCCACTCCCCCTGCTAATCCGGCGAGGATCTCCGGATGTATTACGACTCGCACCTTCTCCTCCCACGCTTTGAAGGTCTTAAAGAGCGCGGGATTCCCTCCGCCAGTGACGGCAGCCAGCTCTCTGTTTTTGCCCTCCTTCTTCTTGACCAGGCTCTTGACGTCATTCCAACGTTTGTTAATCTCGACTCTGTTTCTGGGCAGGGTCCCGACTGCATTGACCTGGTCTACGATCCGGTTCCACATTCTGTTTCTGGTGGCTAGTGGTGTGTGCTGGACCATGTTCCCATAGATTTGTGGGTACACCTTGATGATCTCGTCGACCATGACCGTCAGCTCCATGGGCGTGAACTTGGGCATCCTTTGTGGTGCCATGGTGTTTGTGGTGCTGGTGCGGTGTGTGTTGTGTAATGTGCATGGGGTTTGTTGTGCCGGGGTGTGGTGGTGGTGGTGGTGGTGGTGGTGGTGTTTGGTGGTGGTGGTGGTGGTGGTGGTGGTGGTGGTAGTGATGTGTGCGTTTCTGTGGTGTGCTGCTGTCCTTGCTGTGTCACTGTGTCCTCTCTCTCCTCTCTGGTTTGCAATGTAGCAAGGGGTTGTGGTCTGTGGGAGTGCTGCTTTTGTACTCACCTATGTGGGTGTGTCCTCATGGTCTGTTGTTTTCAGGTGTGTTGTGTCTGGGGTTCTGGCCTTTGTATTTTTGTTTGTCCGGGGGGTGTTTTCGGGATGTGTACTGTGCTTGTGTATTTGTGCGTGCCTTGCTGTGTGGACTTGTTGGCCATGTTGTGTGCTATTGGTTTTGTGTGCGGATGGTTTCTGTGCAGGTACGTTGGCGCCATGGCTTCTGCCGTGTCGATTCTCATCGGCGTTGTTTGCGCTGGCGGGCGGTATATTTGTGGTTTTTCCGCGCTCATGGCGGTGCGATCGTAATTTCACGTGCGGTGTGTCGGCCGTGAGGGCGAGGCGGTTTTGTGTTGTCGTGCGTGTTTCCGTCCGTGGCGGGCGGTTTGACTCCGACTCGGACGATGGCGGGCGGTATTTTGTGTGATTTTTCCGCCGATGGCGGTTTTCGGTTTGTGTAATCGTAATGGCGTGGTCGGTGTTCAGGCGGTGTGTGCGGGCGGATTTTTGCCGCTTCCATGCCTGGCGGATTTATTTACGCCGGGTATCGTAATGGGCCCCTTAGTGTTTTATGTGTTTGACGTAGTGTTGGGTAAAAATAGAGTGTTATGTAGTGTTAGTTATGTGTTGTTTAATTCTGTTATGTTGTATCTAATGTTGATAATAATGCTTGTGGGTTTGTACATATTATTGTGGGAGGGTGTTCTTTTTTTCTTTATTTACAGGTTTTCCATTTTGTGAAGAGATGGTGCTGATGACGCGTTTATTTTTTTTAAAAAGGAAAAGGAATTTTATTTCTTTGAAACAAGTACATTTTTTACATTTCCTTTCATTTTACGGGTTTGTTGGAGCATGATTTTTTTTAAGCTAATTTTCGGGTTTTTGAGGGTTTTGTTATTGAGACGATTGCGTCGCTGGGGCCTCTTTTCTACAGTTCTATTTTTGCTGGGTTTTTTTGTTTAGCTAATTTTCGGGTTTTTGAGGGTTTCGTTATTGAGAGGATTGCGTCGTTGGAGCCTTTTTTCTACAGTTGTATTTTTGCATTTGTTTTTGGGCTTTCTTTACAAATGAATTCGTCTTTTGATTTATCTACTATGGATTTTTCGTTTTCGAGGACCGTCTACTGCAACATAACTGTGTTATTTTTTATTATTATAGGTGGGAAATGTTTTTTGGTTACATTTGGTTTGTTTCTTTTTTATTTTATTAATTATATTATGATATATATTTATATGTATGTGTTAAATTTTTAAATGACATAATTATTAATTTAAAAAAGAGTAGAATTGTGTAGTTTAAATGTTTTGTGATTTTAAAATGCTTATAATGTTTAGGATTGTTTTGTGTTTATAGTATCGATTTAGCAGTCATGTCTAGGTATTCTAGCCCTTTGGTGTTTGGAAATAGTCGAGTTTTATGTTGTAGGTATTCATACATTGTTTTTGTTTGTTTACTGAGTGTAGGGCCAATTTTAGTTAGGGACAGCAGAAATAGAAAGACAGCAAACTAGAACTGGAGCCAAGGAAATGGGAAGAAAAGCAGGGACTGGAAAAGGATATACAGAAGGGGAGGCTACAAGGGTATACTAGAATAGTGCAGGTTCAGGAATCAAGAAAACAAAGTAGCATAGAAGGCAGTGCTGAGGCAGGAACAAGAATTGAGCTAAGGCTCAGGAGTCAAGGCAGCACTGCAAGCAGTGCTAATTCAGGTACAAGGAATAGCTATAGCTCAGGAACTCAGGAAACAAGGTAGCACTGCAGGCAGTACTAATTCAGGCACAAGGAATAGCTATAGCTCAGGAATCAAGGAACAAGGATTAACTAAAGCTCAGGAATCAAGGAATATCAAAAGCTCAGGAAACAAGGGTATCAAAAGCTCAGGAAACACTGGAAACAAGGATCGGCCTCACCGGTATACAGCTACAATGACCAACCCTGGGCTGAAGGGAGCTGGGGCTTAAAAGAGCTCACAGTAATCACATGCATCAGGTGTGAGCAGGCTAGCAGCAGCCAGCCACAGGTGAACTGAATTCCTCCACCCATCCTTGGCCTGCAGGGGTGGAGAAAAAGCAGTGAGCAAGGGATTATAGGTAATGGAGTTTCCAGCATGAGCAGGCTGGCTTCCACAAAACCCGGCATGGATTGGGAATGGATGTCAATTCCTAAATGATGTCCAAATGCCTGGAAGTCAGGATATGCATACAGGGGAGTGTCTGGAAGCATATTAGAATACTGGAAAGCCCCACAATTTGGCCCCCTGGTGGTGGACACGAGAATGCAGGGAGCGAGTTGTGACAATACCCCCCCTCCAAAGACCGGCTCCCAGAATCAGGAACTGGATTCAATGCCTTTGCTCCTATGAAATAGGTCCATTTCCATCAGAGATGTAGTACAAGATACCAGAGGACTGTGGGAAAAATGTGATGGTCTGGAGGGTAGAATATTAGGCTGTAAATTAACAGGAGTATTGGAGGCAGAACCTGAAGCATCCAAATCCAGTAATGGGGGCATAGAACCCCGAATCAAAGGTGTTTGAAGTCCAGATGATGGCTTTCTAGAGTAGCACTCTAGAAACAAAGGCAGATTGACTGTAGGGTCAAAAACAGATAACGGATTGGCAGGAGGCACAGAGGTCAAAGGCAAGCTGGCTGAAGTCAAAGGAGGTAACAGGAAGCAGACTTGAAGCTCTGACCCTGGAGAAAAACATACAGAAGACTTGCATGCATGAGACGCTGGAAGCAGGTATGCAGGAGACCCAGCCCCTGGAGGCTGACATGTTGAGAGTTTTGTCTCTGCGGCTGGAAGTTCAGTCTCTGAAAGTATATGTGCTGAGAGCTTTGAAGGCTGGCTAGCTGGAAGCACAGGGTCAAAAACTTGGCAAGATAGAGGCTCAAGGTCGGAAGGCAGGGAGCCTAGAAGCTCTGGTGCTGAAGGCAGGGAGCCTGGAAGCTCCGGTGCTGAAGGCAGGGAGCCTAGAAGCTCCGGTGCTGAAGGCAGGCAGCCTGGAAGCTCCGGTGCTGAAGGCAGGCAGCCTGGAAGCTCCGGTGCTGAAGGCAGGCAGCCTGGAAGCTCCGGTGCTGAAGGCAGGCAGCCTGGTAGCTCCGGTTCGGAAGGCAGGCAGCCTGGAAGCTCCGGTTCGGAAGGCAGGCAGCCTGGAAGCTCCGGTTCGGAAGGCAGGTAGCATGGAAGCTCTGGTTCGGAAGTCAGACAGGCTGGACGTTCTGGCTCTGAAGTCAGACAGGCTAGAAGTTCTGGCTCTGAAGTCAGACAGGCTAGAAGTTCTGGCTCTGAAGTCAGACAGGCTAGAAGTTCTGGCTCTGAAGTCAGACAGGCTGGAAGTTCTGGCTCTGAAGTGTCTGGCTCTGAAGTCAGACAGTCTGGAAGTTCTGGCTCTGAAGTCAGACAGGCTGGAGATACCGATTTAGTAGGCAGGTGATCTGAGGGCTTGGGCTCTGAATGCAGGCAGTCTGAAGGCTCCAATACTAATGGCAGGCAAGCTGCAGGCTCTGGCTCAGATGGCAGGCAGGCTGCAGGCTCGGGCTCCGATGGCAGGCAGGCTGCAGGCTCGGGCTCGGATGGCAGGCAGGCTGCAGGCTCGGGCTCCGATGGCAGGCAGGCTGCAGGCTCAGGCTCAGATGGCAGGCAGGCTGCAGGCTGCAGGCTCAGGCTCAGATGGCAGGCCAGCTGAGGACTCTGGAAACTCTGAAAGCAGCAGGCCGGCTGAGGACTCTGGAAACTCTGAAAGCAGCAGGCCGGCTGAGGACTCTGGAAACTCTGAAAGCAGCAGGTCGGCTGAGGACTCTGGGGACTCTGAAAGCAGCAGGCTGGCTGAGGTCTCTGAAAGCAGCAGGCCGGCTGAGGATTCTGGAGACTCTGCAAGAAGACAAGCTGATGGCAGAGAGGCACAAGGATGACAAACTTTAAATTCTGGGAATGGCGGTAGCCCTTGAACAGTAGATTCCCTGTAGTCAGTAGTGAAATCTTCCCAGTTCCTTGGCTCATTAAAACACACTGAAGCGCTTTTTTCAGAATGGCTAAGGATAGTGCTTTTCTTAGAGTCTCTGATGACCAGACTTCCTTTACCATTTGGCAGTCCACAACTCTTAGTCAGGGGAAAGAGGCCAGAGATGACTTGGTCTTTGGAAATTTTTTCATTTTCTTCTGCATTACAAGGTGGTACAGGTGCATCAGAGCAGAGAGTATCATTTCCTGACTTTTCAATATGTGGCGTGCTTGAAGGCAAAACAGCAAACAAGGGGTCAGGATTTTGTTTCTTCTCAGCGAGAAGGTGGACTTCAGTCACAGCAGTTAAATCAAGAGCATGGTCTGAGTCACAGGATATTGTCACATCAGGGATTATGTGGGTCACTGGTTCAGGTTTTGTCTTTATGTCAATGGCCTGTCTATGGGTTATCTCTGAGATAGAACTGACCTCAATACCAGAAAAAGAAAGCAAAGAGATGTTTTTTGTTTTGCCTGGCATTTGGGGTTCCTGAAAAGTGGAGGTACACATCTCAGATGTAGCGCCTAGATGTAGTTTAGCACTAGAAGACAAAACACCAGAGGAGTTAGAAAATTCAGACTTCAAACACATACTTTCATTAACTGCACTGTGAGAAAAGGTACTATGGCTTTTCTGAATGGAATCTGAGTGATCAGCCACAGTGTAATTCACACAATTGCTGGACCAGCTCTGAGGGGAACGCAAAAGAGAGCGCAAGGCTTCATTCTCCATTTATAAGGAGGCTAACATAGAGGTGGAAAGCTTGTTTTCTATAGGGGTTTTAGATTCCCACTTGAACTGCGGGTTATAATTTTTTAACAGAGTCTGAAACATTTTATTCTCTCGTTGTAATTCCAGAATCTTAGATGTAATTATATCCTGTGAAGACTGCAGATCTTTCTCTACAAGGACAGTGGTAGACTTGGCAACCTCACAACAAACAACAGAGCTATACCTTGGATTTTGTTCAAAGTGGCTATTCGCCACCTGTGTTCTAGTAGGTCTTTTCTCTCTTTTGTTAAACTGATTATTGTTTACTATGAATGTGGTATCTAACAAGGTCCCTTTAGTATCCGGGACTGTGATCTTTACTGGACTACAAGACTGGGTAACATTATTTGAATGGAGAACAGAGGTTATGAAATTAATCTGCTCTTTCTTTGGCTGCTGTGTGGTTAAACATGCTTTAACTGGGGCCATTGAACTACCAGTTTGGTAAGATGCTGATAAATACTGTGGGGCCGATTCCGATCTCGGTCGGAGGCGCACCCAACACCATTCGGTCGGGAAAAAAGCCATGCGAAAGCCTGTTTTCCGACCGATCCGTACAGCACACCGAACGAGTAAGTACGATGCGCACAACAGCAAAGAATCCGGCCGAGCCGTACTCACCCAAACCAGGTCCTGTTCCCCGACCGAGGCGAATCCGGAAACGCAGAATCGAGTCGCACGGAAGGAAAAATGCAGCTCCGTCCGGCCGAACGAGTACGATGCGCTTTCCGTACGCGCCGAACCCGTCGCTACGCACGGCACGTCAAAGCATCCGGGAGAGGCGCACATAAGCTCCGATTCGCGCCACAACACGATCCACGGCTCCGAGACGAACACGCCAGCGACGAGGACGACGCGAAGCAACGAGAAGGACGAACGACATGAACCAACCATGAATCCCTTCGTCCCGATCATACCAATATTCTACATTTACTACCGGAACAGGCACGGACGCGTACGGCGCAGAAGGTAAGCCAGACACCAACCACAAAACACATACAACACGTACACGACACATCACACACACACAGAGGGATGCAGAATATACTTACACCAGCAACAGCAGCACCATAGGGGCGGGATGCCCATCACCAATGCCACATATGCACACAGGGGCCTGAATGCGCACCACCACCCCTACCCAGGGGGCAGGATGCCTACCACTACTACCACCCTTAGCCAGGGGGCTGGATGCCTACCACTACTACCACCCTCACCCAGGGGGGCTGGATGCCTACCACTACTACCACCCTTAGCCAGGGGGCTGGATGCCTACCACTACTACCACCCTTATCCAGGGGGCTGGATGCCTACCACTACTACCACCCTCACCCAGGGGGGCTGGATGCCTACCACCACCCTTACCCAGGGGGACAGGATGCCTACCACTACTACCACCCTTAGCCAGGGGGCTGGATGCCTACCACTACTACCACCCTCACCCAGGGGGGCTGGATGCCTACCACTACTACCACCCTTAGCCAGGGGGCTGGATGCCTACCACTACTACCACCCTCACCCAGGGGGGCTGGATGCCTACCACCACCCTTAGCCAGGGGGCTGGATGCCTACCACTACTACCACCCTCACCCAGGGGGGCTGGATGCCTACCACTACTACCACCCTTAGCCAGGGGGCTGGATGCCTACCACTACTACCACCCTTACCCAGGGGGGCAGGATGCCTACCACTACTACCACCCTTAGCCAGGGGGGCTGGATGCCTACCACTACTACCACCCTTACCCAGGGGGGCAGGATGCCTACCACTACTACCACCCTTACCCAGGGGGCAGGATGCCTACCACTACTACCACCCTTAGCCAGGGGGCTGGATGCCTACCACTACTACCACCCTTACCCAGGGGGCAGGATGCCTACCACTACTACCACCCTCACCCAGGGGGAGCTGGATGCCTACCACTACTACCACCCTTAGCCAGGGGGGGCTGGGTGCCTACCACTACTACCACCCTCACCCAGGGGGGGCTGGATGCCTACCACCACTCTTAGCCAGGGGGGCTGGATGCCTACCACTACTACCACCCTCACCCAGGGGGCTGGATGCCTACCACTACTACCACCCTTAGCCAGGGGGCCTGGATGCCTACCACTACTACCACCCTTACCCAGGGGGCAGGATGCCTACCACTACTACCACCCTTAGCCAGGGGGCTGGATGCCTACCACTACTACCACCCTCACCCAGGGGGGCTGGATGCCTACCACTACTACCACCCTCACCCAGGGGGCTGGATGCCTACCACTACTACCACCCTTAGCCAGGGGGGCTGGATGCCTACCACTACTACCACCCTCACCCAGGGGGCTGGATGCCTACCACTACTACCACCCTTAGCCAGGGGGCTGGATGCCTAGCACTACTACCACCCTTACCCAGGGGGCAGGATGCCTACCACTACTACCACCCTTAGCCAGGGGGGCTGGATGCCTACCACTACTACCACCCTTACCCAGGGGGGCAGGATGCCTACCACTACTACCACCCTTAGCCAGGGGGCTGGATGCCTACCACCACCCTTACCCAGGGGGCAGGATGCCTACCACTACTACCACCCTTAGCCAGGGGGCTGGATGCCTACCACTACTACCACCCTCACTCAGGGGGCTGGATGCCTACCACTACTACCACCCCCACTCATAGGATGGACAATGCATGACACAACCAGCACACCACAACCTAGGGAATGCAAGAAGAAGACATCCCCCCAACACCATGACAAGCGTGTGTAGACTGTGTCAAATGCCTACAACACCGAACATGACTTTGAACATACAATGTGACGCCCTAGCACATGTGCCACACATATATGTGTGGCACCCACAATGCAAGCAGGCCATGACCATTGCGGCAATGGGGTCCAAACCCCCATCATCACTGTGACCAAAATGTAAGTGTGGGGTCCATAGCTGAAGCACACTTTGAGCATTGTGGCAATGGGTTCCAAACCCCCATCATCACAGTGACCAAAATGTAAGTGTGGGGTCCATAGCTGAAGCACACTTTGAACATTGTGGCAATGGGGTCCAAACCCCCATCATCACAGTGACCAAAAGGTAAGTGTGGGGTCCATAGCTGAAGCACACTTTGAGCATTGTGGCAATGGGTTCCAAACCCCCATCATCACAGTGACCAACATGTAAGTGTGGGGTCCATAGCTGAAGCACACTTTGAACATTGTGGCAATGGGGTCCAAACCCCCATCATCACAGTGACCAAAAGGTAAGTGTGGGGTCCATAGCTGAAGCACATTTCGAACATTGTGGCAATGGGGTCCAAACCCCCATCATCACAGTGACCAAAAGGTAAGTGTTGACAAAGAAAGAGGTGCAACTGCCAAACTGCATGGATGATTCCTGGTCACAGAACAACAAACACATCAGTGGCAAAGTAGTGTATGTGTCCCATTGCAACATAAATTGGGGGAGCCAAATACTGAAGTGCAAATAAGACATACCTTTGGCCATGTGCAGACAAACAACACCCATGGGGCTGACACCGTCAACAATCATCAATGACACAATGACAGAAGTGACCATCAGAATGCAGACCCACATATTTGCACCAATGGGCACACACATGCAGATACCCTGTGGAGACTGCAGATGTGAGGTGAACAGATACCATACCATGGCAGCAATGGGACACACAAACCATGATCATTGTGCTGACCGATGACCTATGAGTCCCAGGGACAGCAGGGGAAACCCACCAAACTACATACAGCCAATGGCACACCCAAGATATGCCAATGCAGTGGTGCAGATGCCCAAACACAAACAGGCAGACCCACACTGCACATCATACACAACAGGTGAGGGGGGTGCCAGTGTCCCCAGGCAACCACACAACACATGAGGAGACCTGAATACCAATCATACAGATGTGCATACAGTGCCACACAAAGGTAACTCATGGATCCAAATCCCCTATGTGGGCAAGCAGGCATTGTCAGATGAGAGGGAGCACAAATCACACATGTCACACAGGCACGTAGGGACAGCAACTGACACAGCAAGACACAGACACACCACAGCACCACCCCCAGGCCCCCACAATGTGGTGACCCTGGGCTGCATTACAATCCCACTGTGATGACAAAGCTAAATGTGGTTCACACTGTGAACCACAGTCATGTGTCCTGAGCAACTAACTACCATCACACCTACACAAGCACAAATCAAACAGCATGGCCAGTAAGCCAAGGCCAACATGGAGGCAGGGGCCTAGCCGGGCAACAACTCTCATCTGCACACACTCAACACCACACCCCTCGACCTCCAACAATGTGCAGCAGTGAAGCACACATGCACTGGTGACATTGCACATGCACCCATGACTATTCCAGGGTGGTGGGTGGGAACCAAGGTGCAGAAACACATCACACATGGACACTCAACAAGACTCCTGAATGTCTGACACACTGCACACTACGCTGTACATGGACATGACGGCAATACCACACCAACCAATGGGATCCCAGCCACAGTCACACACCAATGAAGAAGCCAAGGTCACCCACAAAGAACACACATAGACAACAACCAACATTGCAGCCCGGACCCTGAGGAGTGCCAGCAGTCACACACACAACGTGTCACAATCACTGAAAGATAACACAAACTGGAAATCACATGACAGGGGCAAACAACAAGTGCCAAGGGGAAATCTGACTGTGACCCATCTGCGTCTGCACACAAACTCAGCCCTGACAGCAAACACACCTATGGGTGACACCCTGATGACCAGTAATGTGCCATGCACCCACATCACAGAGAACCCAGGGAGAAGACTTTGGGGGAACATACCTCAACTCAGCTAGCATCACAAACAGGTACAACACTAGGGATCACAGCATGCACAGCTAAACGGAAGTCAACACACAGACATGCACATACAACACACACCGTGGGCGCAGGGAATGTCACAGGAGTACACACTGCCATGAGGGGACTCCACTCCTGTGTGAGGAAAGCTGTGCCATATGTTGCCTCAGTAGGGCCCCATCATGTCAGCTGAGCACTTGGTCACACAATCAACAATTAGCACCAAATGAGGGCTCCCGTAACATCAGCCTGGTCATGGAAGTGCCAACGGAATCATCAGCACAGATCCAACACACTTGTATAGCAATGTTGCACTGACAACACAGATGAGTCCTTCCCCATTGATGCCCAAACCTGCATGTCCACTGGAGATGGCCACACGGTCAGGGAAGTAGACGAATTGAACAATGGCGGGCACAACAGATGTGCAGGGGTGGAAGCCACAGATGTGAAATAGCCAATCTAAGTAGGAAATCCCATTGCCAAATACTGAACACATGACACCCTCAGATGCTGCTATGAATGACATGGATACACCACAGGATAGGACACATTCCCCCTGGACCACATGGGTTCCTGCACAGTAACACTTCATTATCATGAGACCAAATATCACCATCACTGCAGCAAGGGCATGGTTAGCATCATCAACATCATGTACATCAGAAGCAAAAGCACTAGAGAACAGAAAGTTGCTTTATTCAGCATATGTGGCATTAAAAGTAGAAGTCCGGTAGAACATAAACAAAGGCCAATGGCCAGTCCATCAACAAAGTCACAAGTGGGTGACAGTGGCAGATGCCACCCTACACATGCCTGCACAAAACCAGGGACAATCCACTAGGAGGGGCAACCGGGGGGTAGGCCAGGCACCGCAGGGACAGGATCAGGGCTCACCAGGAGGAAGCAGGGAAGGGGTGGTGGGTGCTGGAGAGCCACTGACAACTGCAGTGGAGGTGTCTGACATGGTGTGTGCCGGCACAACTGGGGGCATGGCTCAGATGTTGTGGGTGCCGGCACGACTGCAGTGGACCCTGCAGATGGAGTGGACAGGTCCGCCACTGCAGTGCCCAAGTCAGACAGGGTGGTAGTGGACTCCACTGCAGTGCCTACCACCAGGGGAGGAGAATGGGGAACAGGCAAGGTGGGCTGGACAGAGGGGAGGACACCCTCGCCACATCAGTGGCACAGACAAGCGCAGCGGGGGGTGTGGTGCCGGGAGAGCAAGTGGCAGGGGGAGAAGGCCGGAGCCTCTTGGGGATGGTATATCTGTGGGTGGGGGAACCTGGGGCAGGGTGTGGTGGGGGCACCTGTGGAGTGGGGGCCTGAGGGATGGAGGAAGGAGACCTGGTGCTTGAGCTGCAGGGCGGTGGCGGGGTCTTGCTCTTACCACTCCGGGGGGACTTGCGGGTGGGGGCCTCAGTCTGTCTGCGCCTGGGGGAGGGTGTCCGGGGGCAAGGGGCACTCTGCTCCGTGTGGGGGGGCTTCCTCTTCACCCTGGATGCTGGAGCAGCTGGATCGGAGGGGAAGAGGCCGAGGTCACTGAGGAAGAGGCGCTGGGTCTTTGGGGTTGCAGGTGAGGCAAGGGAGGGTGCTTTGGAGGGAGAGGCAACTGAGAACTGCGTAGTGCCCGTGGATGCGTGTGTGTGTACCAGGGCCCCATCCCCTGTGAGTCTGGTTTCAGTCCCCTGACTGTGCGTGCGTGTGCGTTTTGTTTGTGGCGTGTGTGTCTGTGTGCTGGACGTGTGTGTGCTGGTGTGTGCCTGTGCCGGTGTGTGTGTGCTTGGGACGGGTAAGGTGCTGGGGAGTGTGGATGGAGCAGAGGCAGGAGGGGTGAGGGACTGTCTGAGGAGGGACACTGCTGCCATCAGGGAGGAGTCCATGGACCTATTGCCCCTCTGTAGGTCAGACATGCCCGATGAGATGCCCTCCATGAACGACACCAGCTGAGTCAACAGTGCGGTGTGCGCATGGAGGACACTCAGCATGGCTGTCTGCCCTACATGGAGCTGGCGAAGGAGGTACACAGGCTCCTCACTCAGGGCAGCAGGGGACACAGGGGCAGGGGGTGCGGTGCCTGGCCCAAAGGAGACACGCTCCCGAACATGGCAGCCTCCACGGACCTGGGGAATGGGAGCCGATGGGAGGGCGTTGGTGGTGCTGGTGGTGGCGGGGACAGCAACACTAGCTGGGGTGTGGTGGCTGCTGACACCCGCCTCCACAAGGGAGTCATCCTCCGAGTTGCTCTGGTCCTCAGCTGAGGTGGATGGTGCTGAGGACTCCTCGGTGTGGCTCCCCTCGCCCTCCGTGCCACTGGGTCCCTCCGACCACTCCTCGGCTGCTGACCCAGTCTGGCTCTCTGGCTCCTCCTGGTCCGTGGAGCTGTCCCCTTCCGTGGCCGTGGATGTATCTGCAAACAATGGGGAAACAGACAGACATCAGTCACCTGCACCAAACGCACACACCACTGTGAGCACAGCACATTACAGAGCAAGCCCTGGCATCATTAGTTGTACATTGCTAAAAGTGCCCTAACTGAACAGGAGAAGCCAATTGTCAGTCTGATGCCAAGCATGGCACTCACATCCCACATGGCCTTGCACCCATCTGTCTGGTGTCTGTTGGATTGCAACACCCCAGTGTGGACACATGCACCAAGTACACAGTAGTTGGACAGTGCAGAGGACACGGTGTGGCATGTGGACATGCACACATCACAGCTCTTGCCACTGAGTCAGTACAGGTTTCCGGATGAAAGGGATGCCCAGAGTCAAATAGGAAATGCATGTGATGCATACCAGCGACAGACACCATGATGCACCCATGTCCTGATAGCCATCGCCACAATGGTGTGCATGTAGCACATGTCACTCCCCTGCAGGACCACCAATAAGTTGACACATGCCATGGCAGAGGCATGACTGCTAAGTCATACATCACTGTCTCAGTGATGTATGACTTGGCAGACAGACAACAACACTATGCACTGTGTCACAATAGTAGGTCATGGGGAATGCAAGTCCTGGAGCTGCACAAGTGCACATGTACATCCCCCACACAACACATCATCTTAACCCTCATCTGTCCAGGTCATACCTATTGGACATATGGGAGACCTGTGACACTACCCTCTGAACCTGAGCCCCTCACAATTTGCTGTGAATGGGGAACAGCTGCCTGAACTTCACATTCGCATACCCCAGTCTGCACGGGCAGCTGATCAAACACCTATGTGACACACAAGTATCGTCTCCTATGGTCACATCTCCAGGGGCATGCTGAGCCCCTACCAAGAAACACCCCAGCAGTCCTGGCAACTAATCCACAGCACACTGACACAGAGGCAGACACCTGAGGGGTCAAATCACTGTGCACAATGTGTCAGCTGATACACGGGAGTGGGAGTACAGAGTGCATTGCATGGCCTGGAGTAGGCATGACTGTCCTGCTCCACATGAATGAGGGATGTGCCCTGGACAGTGGATAGCTGGCTATGTACGTGTGACACACGTAATCTGCACACTCCTGGGGCCCAAACATTGTTCCCACCCGCTGCATGGGCGTGTGCCACATACCCCAGGCACATGTGGTGGCTCAGCTCAGCAAGTGGACCGCATATCAAAGCAACACGCAGATCACATGTCCGAACACAGGCGTTGTGTGAACAATGGACCCACCCATGATGCCCACAACAGAGTTAGGGAAACAGATGCTGTCCCCCACCTTTAGTGAAACAAACTGCAAGGACACATTTCCAAGTGACACAATTCCCTGAATGTAAGGGCCACACCTGGGTATCAGATGAGCAGTGGGCAGTGCACAATAGAGGGACAAGGCTCCTGGACAACATGACTGCTGCACTGTGGCAGTTGAACCAGGCCAGAGGAGGGCACAAAGCATGTAATACAGAGTTCACAGTGCAGTCTTTGACTCACCCCCTCCTTGCTGCTGTCTGGCCTTCAGCTGCCCATCCAGGTCGGGAAACACCACCGCCAGGATCTGGAGCATGTGGGGGGTCAGGGTCCGTGTTCCGCCCCTCCTGCGAGGAGGCGACAGCTTCAGCTGGACCCGTGCAATCCTCCGGGTCCAGCCCCGAAGGTCCTGCCACATCTTCTGGCAGTTGCGGATCCGGCGCTTGTAGACCCCCACGGACCGGACGGCCCGGACGATGTCCTTCCAGATCTCCTGCTTCCGATGGGCATTAAGCTGTCAGGATGACAAAGTGAAAAGGCCATTACTACACATGCAACATATCCGTGCATGACACAGTTGTATATACATGTCTCAATCACAGGGGCACATGATGTACACAGGCAGTGCAAAGCTGCCCATGGACAGTTTGCCAGACGTCACTACATGGTATCATTGCATGGGAAGTAAAACCTTGTTCAAATGCACTGTCACTGCACCATACCTGTCCAGTGCATGTCACTACACACTATGGGGGGTGACAACTACTCAGTGAGCCTGCTAGCCAGTGGCGTGCAGACTTTCAGCCTTGCTAGTCAGACAATATGCACATTCAGAAAGGCAGTGCACAGAACACTCACCTGCTCCCCTGGTGTCCCATACAGCTTGCTGTACTGTGGAAGTAGGCTGTCCAGCAGGGCCTGGTTCTCTTCAAGGCTGAAGGCTGGGGCTCTCTCCACAGTACGTGCCATTGCAGGGTCCAGAGGGGCAGAGACAGCAGCAGTGCAGTGGCAGATGTCGTCCTGGAGCATGTAGTGCAGGCAAGTGAGCTCTCAGGGGAACAGCCAGCAATATATATGTGCTGGAGAGGCAGATACTGTCCCTTGTGTCCAAAGTGATAGGTCCAAGTCGTTTGCATCTTCTGAATCTGGCCAATCCATGGAATAGCAGCACCAAAACACGCCCACAGCATCCTTCAAATCTTCAACTTCATGACATACATGATTTTGCAACATTGTTGTGGGTGACCAACTGATTTTCCAGCAACCGACTCGTTCGAAATTCGAAAACGCGTCCGTTGCCAGGCAAGCCCATTGTCAATGGGTGCGCACCGATCGGTCCATTGCGGTACAACACGTACAGGGGTACAACGCGTACCCGCACACATTGAATGCAATGGGCCGGCCGGGGGCACCGATCGGTCCATTGCAGTACAACGCATCACTGTACATGTGACTGGCATATGTCAGCATGCCTGTCTCAGATGGACATATGCCAGCCACAGATAGCTCCCAGGGAGTGAGGGGCACACCTACATCACGACAGCCTGTCCAAACTTTATCATAAGGCATGTAAGGCTGCATTTCCTATTGTGTGTATGTTGGTGTACATGTTGTCCTGTGGGTGTCACCTGTGGGCAGCCACCCCCAGGCTGTGCACGTGTTCATGGGGACAGGATCCTGGGTGTTACGTGTACATGACCACTGTGATGTGCAACTGTTCATATCTGTGCATGTGCCATGGTCACATTTCACGGTGGTGTATGTGTATGTCATGTCACATACCCCGTGAGTCCCATGTGGGACGGTATGTTTGAGCCAGGGTGTCCCAGTGGCACAATAGTGATGGTCCTCCACAGTCTTTGTGCATGTAGTGTTTACAATGTCTCTGATTTCATGTGCACAATGGGAGACAGTCTCCACATCCAGGTTGTGTGTGCATGGACTTTGATGTTGTGCGTGTGTGTGTCACAGACGTCCATGTCTGTCCTGCCTTGGCAAGTGGGGCCACTACCTGTGGGGGTCATGGTTGTTTTGCTGTGGTGTATACATGATACTCCATGTAATGCCAGTGTCCATGCGGCAATACAGGGTCCCTGGGAATGTACCTGTCGTTGAGCTGTGGTGCCTGGGGCACATCTGTCCTCACATGTCACTGTGGGGGGTTATTGTGACACGGCAGCAGGAGATGGGAACTGTGACACGGCCTCATGATATCCAATGGGCCAACCTGGGACTAATTGATGCCACCTGTTGGACCGTGTTGACAGATGTTGGCCATGTATGTACCATACATGTCCTTCCGGAACTGCACACTTCATGTAGTTGTGCCTCATAATGATGTATGTTGGGATATTGAGTGTGTTCAATGCCGCATATGTGGGGTGACTGACAATCTTGCTTACTTCTCCTCTGCACTGCAGGGCTCCTGCTGTCCATCGACCATTCCCAGACCTGGCAACGATGGTGGAACGGGACAGCATCCGACGGTACCGCTTCACCAGGCAGCTGATTGAGGATTTGGCAGTGCAGTTGTCCCCACATTTGCAGCCTGGCCGGCCGTATCCTACAGCGCTGACCCCCAAGGGGAAGGTGATGGCAGCCCTACACTTCTTTGCCACCGGTACCTTCCAACATACTGTGGCGACTGCTGGTGGGATGTCACAGACCATGTTGAGCCGTGTGCTCCACAATGTTTTGACGGCAATGTTGCTATTCCTGAACCGGTACATCTATTTCCCTAGACTGCAATGACTCACTGACGTGAAGAGTGACTTTTATGCCCTGGGGAGGATGCCGCATGTCATTGGCTCCATTGATGGGACACATGTGGCTTTGGTACCACCACAGGCCCAGGAGCAGGCCTACAGGAACCGCAAGCACTACCACTCGGTCAATGCACTGGTGGTGTGTCTTGCAGACATGACCATCACACACGTGTGTGCCCGTTTCCCTGGTTCAGCACACGATGCCTTTGTGATGAGGAGTAGTCGCATCCCCAGGATGATGGCACAGATGCAGAACCAGCGTGCCTGGCTTGTCGGTGTGTACTGACTTTGTGCCATTGTGTGAAATGAAATGAAATGAAATGAAAGAGATTTTTATAAAGCGCATGGCTACCCGGAAGCATCCCAGCGCTGCGGAAGTGGCCAGAGGACAGATGGGTTTACGGGAACAGCCAGGTCTTCAAATGTTTGCGAAATATCAAGTGGTTTGTTTCCTTACGAATAGTGAGAGGAAGGGAATTCCAAAGTTTGGAGGCATTATAGGAGAAGAGGCGGCCACCCGTCCGTGTCTTCTTGATTCTTGGGGTGTCGGCTAGGGAGAGATCATCTGAACGTAGATTTCTATTGGCTTTGTATGGTTTAATCAGGTTTTTTAAAATAGAAGGACCCTTGCCCTGAAAGATTTTGTGCGTAATGCAAAGGGCTTTAAAATGGATTCTTTCCTGTACCGGGAGCCAGTGAAGTGATCTCAAGGCAGGTTTGGCAGAGCATCGGATTTTTGTGCCCGTGAGAAGTCTTGCTGCCGAATTCTGAACCACCTGTAGCTTAGTGATAACTGATTTGGGAGCTCCTAAATAGAGGGCATTACCGTAATCTAATCTGGATAGAATAAGTGCCTGAATTAGGAGCTTTCTAGAGGGGCCAGGTAAAAGAGGCAGTATTTTTCTCGAGGTTCGGAGCAGACCATAGCAAACAGCGGCGGTTTTCCTAGCTTGTGTTCTAAAAGTAAGGTCCTGGTCCAGCCAGATGCCCAGGCTCTTTATCTCTTTTTTGGCAAAGGTGCTGGTCCCATGCAGGTCGGCCACATAGAATTGGGGTGGAATATTGATTGATCGCCCAGCAATAAGAGCTCTGTTTTTTCGCCATTAAGTTTGAGGTGTGCTCTGTTCATCCAATGAGTCACTTCTTTGAGACAGGAGCATAAGTCTACCGAGGACTGTTCCACCTGATTCAATGTTACGATTAATTGGGTGTCATCTGCGTAGGTGACCATTTTAATTCCAAATGGAGTTACAATTTCTGCCAATGGGGACATGTACACATTAAAAGTGTAGGGCTCAAGGATGAGCCCTGGGGAACCCCACAGCGGAGTGGTACTGGTTGGGACCGGATGTTGTCTTCAAATACTTGAAAGGTTCTATTTTCCAGAAATGATTTCAGCCAGGCTAAAGCCGATCCTGTCACTCCTACTCTTTTAAGGCGGCGTACCAGAGTGCAATGGTTTACCGTATCGAAGGCTGCACTTAGGTCCAGAAGGATAATGGCCGCGGATCCCCCCGAGTCAAGAATCCTTCTAGCCTCCTCTACCACCGCAATCATTGCAGTCTCCGTACCCTGGCCAGGGCGGAAACCCGTCTGGGAGGCGTGGAGGAGTCCAGCGGACTCAAGGTGAGCAGAGAGTTGACGGTTTACATATTTCTCTGCCACCTTGCTAATTCCCGGTAGTAGGGAGATGGGACGATAGTTGCTCATCTCTGTCGGATCCAGATGGGGTTTCTTCAGAAGTGCCCTTACCATGGCCTTTTTCCAGTCCAGAGGAACTATGCCCAATGTTAAAGAGGCATTAATTAAATTAGTGATGGAAGAGTTAATGATAGGTGTTGCTGACTTTAGTATGTTAAATGGGGCGGGGTCAAGCGGAGACCCACTCTTGACCGAGTCTAGGATAGGGGAAAGAAGTTCCTCTGTCAGAGGGACATAGGAATTTAGACAATGGGCACTACTCTGTGGTTCTGAGTTATGAGGCTCAGAACAGTGTTCCTTGGTATTAAGTGGGAAGTTTTTTAAAATATTTTGAATTTTGATGGAGAAGAATTCTGCTAATTCGTCACATCGGTGGCCAAAAGGGTCAGGGGCTGAAGGTGGATCCGGGACTTTCAGGAGCTTTTAACAATACGAAATGTTTCTCTAGAGGAATTGGAAGAGGATCGAATTTTTCTTCGTAGTAGGCAGCCTGTGTTGTTTTTAATGCCACTTTATAGGTTGTAATAGATGATCTATATTCGGTTTTTTTCTCACTGGCAAAGTCTTTCCTCCATGCTCTTTCTAGTTTCTTACATTGTTGTTTTAATTTGCGAAGTTCCAAGGTAAACCAAGGGGATTTATTGGGTCCACCTTTTTTTAATAGGGTTTTTTGGGTAATACTGTGTCTAATGCATTCTCGATCCATACAGAGAACTTTCTGTTTGCTACTGATGGATCGGAATCATATATGGGTTTGGTAGATTCAAGTACACGAGTCCAGTCCTCTGTAACCAGTTTGGACCATTGCCGGGCTTGGGTACGTAAAGCTGGTATGTGAGGGTCAGAGGTAGGTGGGTACCACAAAAGCGGGACTAAGAAATGATCTGACCAGGGGACGGGAATAGGTTCCCTCCCTTTTAGTTCTGTTATATTTGAAAAAATAGGGTCCAAAAGATGACCTTTCATGTGTGTAGCTTGGTGATTCTTTAGGTGGAGTTGGTAGGCTGCGAGATCCAGAGCTAATTCGTCAGCCACTTTATCCAATGGATTATCAAAATGAAGATTTAAATCTCCAAGGAGGTTAAAATTGGATGAGACACTAGCCAGAGAGAGGACAGTTTCTAATAGCGAACTGCAGAATTGTCCCTGTACTCCTGGGGAACGGTATATGAGGATACCAACAAAAGAATTTGCGGGGGAAAATTCAATTGAAAAATGAGCGTTTTCACAATCTAGGAGGGGGCTATCCAAGATGCGGCAAATTAGGTGGTCTTTATATATAATTGCTATCCCCCCACCTTTGCCACTTGTTCTATCCAGACGCTGGATCAGGTAGCCAGGGGGGAGGGCCTGCACCACGTCAGAATCTGAACTTGGGGATAGCCATGTCTCCGTAAGGAACAGAACATCAAGATCTGTGTCCTGTAGAAGCATGGAAATTTCCAGTGAGTGTTTTGGTAAGGATCTGCAATTCAGCAGAGCCATATTAAACACCTTCCCTGCCACCTGTTGGATTGTCTTTAATGGAAATTCATATAGGCAGTGAGTGCACTTATCTTGTAGTTTCTCAGTGGAGATAGGGTGGGAGCATAGTTGCTTTGATGTTTGCCTTATGAGAAATAGTTTTTCTCTCGAGTATTGGAGGGGGGCTGAGAGCGTAGGTGCAGGGGGACTGGGCCCTGTGCCCGATCTTGCGCGGACGAGCGCAGACGGGCTTGCCTTTGGCGCGCCTTCGGCGCACCAGCGGCGCGCCCGCTGCGCGCGTCCGCTGCGCGTCGAGGCGGGCATCGGTTTTATATGGTAGCGGTTGTGTCAGCTAGACCGCTAACCGCCCCAATCACCGTTGCAGCACTTCCGGTTTGTGTCAGCCTTCCCTCCACTCAATCGGAACACTCCGTGGTGGACCGGGGAAGACACAAACCTGGTGCAAGTGCAATGGTTGAGTAGGTGAGTGTGGGCCACTATACAATAGAATTTCTTTTGTTTTTAAAAATGAGGACGAGTTAAAAATAGAAACGAGGTTAAAAGCAATTAAAATTGACAGTGCAGTGCAGTCCGTATACGGTAAGTCGGGAGCCCTTATCCAGGCGCTCCTTCCCTTGTTCTAAATCCCGGTCAATATCCTCTAGCGCGTCCGCTGCGCGTCGAGGCGGGCATCGGTTTTATATGGTAGCGGTTGTGTCAGCTAGACCGCTAACCGCCCCAATCACCGTTGCAGCACTTCCGGTTTGTGTCAGCCTTCCCTCCACTCAATCGGAACACTCCGTGGTGGACCGGGGAAGACACAAACCTGGTGCAAGTGCAATGGTTGAGTAGGTGAGTGTGGGCCACTATACAATAGAATTTCTTTTTGTTTTTAAAAATGAGGACGAGTTAAAAATAGAAATGAGGTTAAAAGCAATTAAAATTGACAGTGCAGTGCAGTCCGTATACGGTAAGTCGGGAGCCCTTATCCAGGCGCTCCTTCCCTTGTTCTAAATCCCGGTCAATATCCTCTAGCGCGTCCGCTGCGCGTCGAGGCGGGCATCGGTTTTATATGGTAGCGGTTGTGTCAGCTAGACCGCTAACCGCCCCAATCACCGTTGCAGCACTTCCGGTTTGTGTCAGCCTTCCCTCCACTCAATCGGAACACTCCGTGGTGGACCGGGGAAGACACAAACCTGGTGCAAGTGCAATGGTTGAGTAGGTGAGTGTGGGCCACTATACAATAGAATTTCTTTTGTTTTTAAAAATGAGGACGAGTAAAAAATAGAAACGAGGTTAAAAGCAATTAAAATTGACAGTGCAGTGCAGTCCGTATACGGTAAGTCGGGAGCCCTTATCCAGGCGCTCC
This sequence comes from Calotriton arnoldi, assembly GCA_963921515.1. Classification (NCBI taxonomy): domain Eukaryota; kingdom Metazoa; phylum Chordata; class Amphibia; order Caudata; family Salamandridae; genus Calotriton; species Calotriton arnoldi. Next base: position 1,149,727 of record CAWUFW010005764.1, read on the forward strand.
TTCCCTTGTTCTAAATCCCGGTCAATATCCTCTAGCGCGTGTGTGATCTGATCTGTAGTATTCCGCCCACTTTTCCAAGTCAGCTAATGTGCACTTGTCTGTCCGTAGGTGACTCGGGATACCCCAACATGCCGTGGTTGCTGACACCCCTCAGGAACCCTGTGACACCAGCCCAGATGCGCTACAATGAGGCACATGGTCGGACCAGGAGAGTGATTGAGCGGACCTTTGGTCTCCTGAAGAGCCGCTTCCGCTGCCTGGACAAGACCGGAGGGTCCCTCCCATATGCCCCTGCGAAAGTGTGCAAGATTATCATCGTCTGCTGCATGCTCCACAACCTGGCAGTGCGGAAGGAGTTGCCTCTCATCCAGGATGACAATGACCAACATCCGCCACCTGTGGAGGATCCTGGCCTGGACCACGATGCCAGTGACGATGATGATGATGATGATGATGGTGATGTCCGCACACAGCTCATCACCAACTTCTTTAGCTGAATGTGAGTATCCTGAGGTGTCATGTCAATGATGTGAGTTGGCATGATGTGTAGGTGGTGCTCTGGTGCTGTTGGAGTGTGTCCATGGGCTACTTGACTGGATGTGTGTTGCGATGTGTGCTTACAGGTGGGCTGTACTCCCCAACAGTGTTGACATGCTAACTTGGTTCTGGGTGGGTATCTTGTAACATGTATTGTGCATGAGTTTTGCTGTTCTGTCCTGTACTCCATTGCTTTTGACTGTGTGTCATTTCTGTCCTTCACAGGGTACTTTCAGATTCGTTTGGTCAACTGTGTCCACCGACGACGTGATTGCACTTCCAGGCTGGTAGCTGTTGTGTCCCTACAGGTGATGTGCGCCACACCCATGGACTTCCTTCCGTCTACAGTTGTTGACTGTGTGCCCACTGCCAGGTGGGATTACCTTGCATCTGTAGTGGTTACGACATGTTGCAACTGTGTAATAAACCAGTGCTTCACTTTGTGATGTGCGTTGTCTGTGGTCACACATTTGAGTGCCATTTGCTTACTGCACCTGTGGGCTACTTGACTACAACTGGGAATGGGTGTGGTGTCTGTGCATTGCACCGTCTTCCCTGGCAACATCAGTGTAGGCAATGAGTCAGATGGCCTAGGTGTGTATGTGTTGTGTAGCCCTGGTGGTGTGTCTCCCTCATATGTGTCACGTTGCCTTTACTCACATGCCTGTGTTGTCCTTGCTGTTGCAGTTCGCATACACAGTGTAATTTTGCAGTTCATCATCCCCATAACAGCACCTACGTTGGAATCACGATAGAGGCAAGTATGGTGTATTAGTGTGTTTATTGTGATACATTTGTGTGAATAGTGCATAGGATGGGTAGTGCTGTACATAAATCTTGCAATACGAAGTTCCTAGGTGAATTGAAAGTCCTGGTAGACAGAATCCCCAGTATCGGGGCCACAGTTGTCTGACACATTGGTCCAACTTGTACTCCCCATGCAATGTGTGGGAGTAGTGTTGCCGTCAACAGGGTGAACAGTCTGTGCACAAAGGCGAACATCCAGAACAGGTTCAGGCTTCCTGGGAGTTGTGCTTGGCCATCGGCCTCTCACTTGCCCCTCCTCGGACGACCCCTCTTCTTGGGGGGGCCCCTCAAGTACAGGCTGCTGCGGTGCAGGGGACTCTCCGCCAGAGTCATCCTCCCTCCCTGTGGCAGTTGCAGTTTGTTCGGCACCAGATGTTGTTGGCACACAGGGAGGTGTGGACTGGTTGCTGTTCATCTGGCGGAGGCATTGTAAAATGTCCCTGTGCACCGCCGTCATCTCATGCAGTGCATCCCACTTGGACTCCACGCGGGACATGTGTGAGTCCACGCGGGACATGTGTGACTCCACGTGGGACATGTGGGAGTCCAAGCGGGCATGATGGGCAGCCTGCTGCTGTTTCATGTCTCTGAGGAGCCCCACTACCTGGCTGAGGTCTCCGGTGCTGGACTGGTACGCATCAGCTATGCGTACCAGTTGTGGGTCATCATGCACACCAGCAACGTCTGCAAGCAGCGACCTCTGTCTCCCACCCCTCCCACCACCCCTGCTGACATGTGCAGTGTGTGCAGTGGCACGCACAGATAACCCTGGTCCACCTTGGGGGTTGGTGGTGGTGGTGGTGTCCATGGCCCCAGGTTGGTCCAGGGTCCCTGTGCTGGTGTTGCTCCTTGTTCTGTCCATGTCGGCAGGGATGGTATTTGTGGTGACAGTCGTTGGAGGGGTGGGTGCAGGGGTGCAGCTGGTGGTCCTGCTGGTGCTGCAGCTGGTGGTCCTGCTGGTGCTGCATGTAGACTTGCACCGGATGTGCCAGGTTGGTCTTCATCGTCCGAGGAGGACAGAGGCTGTACGACGCCAGTGAGCTCCGCATCCTCTTGAGCCTGGGACTGGGACTCCTCAGCGTCTGCTGCTGTGTCCCCATCATCACCTGTTTTTGGGAGACACAAACAATGTATGTTATGTTTCTGCAGGCATCAATGGTTGACACACATGACAGTTGTGACTGCGCCTCTGGGTGCGGGCCTGTACATTGCATTGTCCTAAGTCGTCACAGTCAGGGGTTGATATTGGTGTGGCACATTGTCCTGCATTATTTGGGCATTTCTATGTATTTTTGGGGTGTGAACATGGTCTGCATTGGTTGTGTTTGGTTGACAGCCGGCCCTCCTTCCCACCCACCCAGCCAGTCAGTTATCCCACCATGGAACGTGCTTGCATTGCAGGGAGTGGAAGTTGTCTCTCAGGATGTCAGTCAGTGGTGTCCTGCTGTTTGTTGGTGCACAGTTGCCAGCAGGGCCTTGTGCTCCCCACAGCAGTAGCCAGTGTCAGCCATCTTGTGAGTCCTTCTCCACTCCCTGTGATGTGAGCATGGATCAGGGTGGTGTTGATGGGACAGTTGTGGGGGTGAGCTATGTCTGTGACTACGACTCCCATCATGCTATTGCCTCCACCCCACTTCCCAGCATTCCCATACTTACTTGCCTTTGTGGGGAGTTCAGTGTGTGTGGGTGTGAGAGCAATGGCAAGATGGCTGACAGTGGTGTCCTGCTGTTGGTTGGTGTGCACTACCCAGTATGCCCTTGTGCTCCCCACGACACAGCAACAGTGTCAGACATCTTTGATGGGCCTTTCCACTCTCTGTGGGATGTGCATGCGTGAGTGTGAGCTTGCTGGGCCATGTGGTGGGGGATGTAGAGCTGTGACTACGACTCCCATCATGCTATTGCCTCCACCCCCTTCCCAGCATGCCCATGCTTCCTTCCTTTTGACTCTGCTTCCCTGTGGGGTGGGCTGGCTGTGCTGACAGGATGGCTGGGAGTGTTGTCCTGGCAGTTGTTTGGCTAAAAGTCCCAAGAGTGGCCCTGTGCTTCACACAACGTAACCCAGGGTGGTGGTTCTTTGTGGGATCTTGTGTTAGGATGGGAGCATTGCATTCTACCAGGTGGGTTCTGTGGAGTTTGTGTTGGGGTGTGTGTGAGGGGAGGTGCTTGTGACTATGGTCAGTGCTGCAAGTCCTCCTTCCCACCCAGCTAGCCAGATATCCCACCATGGAACGTGCTTGCATTGCAGGGAGTGGAAGTTGTCTCTCAGGATGTCAGTCAGTGGTGTCCTGCTGTTTGTTGGTGCACAGTTGCCAGCAGGGCCTTGTGCTCCCCACAGCAGTAGCCAGTGTCAGCCATCTTGTGAGTCCTTCTCCACTCCCTGTGATGTGAGCATGGTTCAGGGTGGTGTTGATGGGACAGTTGTGGGGGTGAGCTATGTCTGTGACTACGACTCCCATCATGCTATTGCCTCCACCCCCCTTCCCAGCATGCCCATGCTTCCTTCCTTTTGACTCTGCTTCCCTGTGGGGTGGGCTGGCTGTGCTGACAGGATGGGTGGGAGTGTTGTCCTGGCAGTTGTTTGGCTAAAAGTCCCAAGAGTGGCCCTGTGCTTCACACAACGTAACCCAGGGTGGTGGTTCTTTGTGGGATCTTGTGTTAGGATGGGGGGCATTGCATTCTACCAGGTGGGTTCTGTGGAGTTTGTGTTGGGGTGTGTGTGAGGGGAGGTGCTTGTGACTATGGTCAGTGCTGCAAGTCCTCCTTCCCACCCAGCTAGCCAGATATCCCAGCATGGAACGTGCTTGCATTGCAGGGAGTGGAAGTTGTCTCTCAGGATGTCAGTCAGTGGTGTCCTGCTGTTTGTTGGTGCACAGTTGCCAGCAGGGCCTTGTGCTCCCCACAGCAGTAGCCAGTGTCAGCCATCTTGTGAGTCCTTCTCCACTCCCTGTGATGTGAGCATGGTTCAGGGTGGTATTGATGGGATAGTTGTGGGGGTGAGCTATGTCTGTGACTACGACTCCCATCATGCTATTGCCTCCACCCCCCTTCCCAGCATGCCCATGCTTCCTTCCTTTTGACTCTGCTTCCCTGTGGGGTGGGCTGGCTGTGCTGACAGGATGGGTGGGAGTGTTGTCCTGGCAGTTGTTTGGCTAAAAGTCCCAAGAGTGGCCCTGTGCTTCACACAACATAACCCAGGGTGGTGGTTCTCTGTGGGATCTTGTGTTAGGATGGGGGGCATTGCATTCTACCAGGTGGGTTCTGTGGAGTTTGTGTTGGGGTGTGTGTGAGGGGAGGTGCTTGTGACTATGGTCAGTGCTGCAAGTCCTCCTTCCCACCCAGCTAGCCAGATATCCCACCATGGAACGTGCTTGCATTGCAGGGAGTGGAAGTTGTCTCTCAGGATGTCAGTCAGTGGTGTCCTGCTGTTTGTTGGTGCACAGTTGCCAGCATGGCCTTGTGCTCCCCACAGCAGTAGCCAGTGTCAGCCATCTTGTGAGTCCTTCTCCACTCCCTGTGATGTGAGCATGGTTCAGGGTGGTGTTGATGGGACAGTTGTGGGGGTGAGCTATGTCTGTGACTACGACTCCCATCATGCTATTGCCTCCACCCCCTTCCCAGCATGCCCATGCTTCCTTCCTTTTGACTGTGCTTCCCTGTGGGGTGGGCTGGCTGTGCTGACAGGATGGCTGGGAGTGTTGTCCTGGCAGTTGTTTGGCTAAAAGTCCCAAGAGTGGCCCTGTGCTTCACACAACATAACCCAGGGTGGTGGTTCTTTGTGGGATCTTGTGTTAGGATGGGGGCATTGCATTCTACCAGGTGGGTTCTGTGGAGTTTGTGTTGGGGTGTGTGTGAGGGGAGGTGCTTGTGACTATGGTCAGTGCTGCAAGTCCTCCTTCCCACCCAGCTAGCCAGATATCCCACCATGGAACGTGCTTGCATTGCAGGGAGTGGAAGTTGTCTCTCAGGATGTCAGTCAGTGGTGTCCTGCTGTTTGTTGGTGCACAGTTGCCAGCAGGGCCTTGTGCTCCCCACAGCAGTTGCCAGTGTCAGCCATCTTGTGAGTCCTTCTCCACTCCCTGTGATGTGCGCATGGTTCATGGTGGTGTTGATGGGACAGTTGTGGGGGGCAATATGTGTGACTGCGACTCCCATGATGCTATTGGCTACACTGACTTGGCCAGCATACACAGAATTCCTTCCTTTGAGTGGTCTTCACTGTGTGTTGGTGTTGTTGTGGTGGCTACATGTCTGGATGTGTTTGTTAGTTCTATTTGTGCCCCTGCCTAGCTGTAGTTGTAGTTGTGTTTGTACATGTGATGGCACAGTTGGATGTGACTTTTTTGATGGCATGTGTTGTGTTTATGTGACTGACATACACATTTTGGGATGATTCTGTTCTGGTTGCTGTGTAATTGCTATGAGTGCATGGTTTGACTCTCCCCTTGACAGTGATGTGTGTGTTTTGTGGCAGTATATTGTGTACATTTGTTGTGTACTCACCAGGCTCTGGGATGTCCTCTAGTCCATATACGCTCACTGGCGGAAGGATGGCCCGCACCTTCTCCTCCCAGGGCCTGAGGTATATTGGCTTGGCAGGAGGGCCACTGCCGGTGTATTGGCTGTTGATGTAGTCTTTCTTGAGCAGGTCCCGTACCCTCCTGCGCACGTCATACCACCTGTTCTGGATGTCGCTCTTTGTGCGCTGACATGGTGATTGTGCGTTCACCCTGTTGATGATCCTCTCCCACATCTTGGTTTTCTGGGAGATGGGGGTCTGTTGGACCAGTGTGCCAAACAGCTGTGGCTCTACCCTGAGGATCTCGTCTACCATGACTTCCAATTCACAATCTAGGAACTTGGGATTCTTCTTGGGGGCATGGTGATGGGTGGTGATGGTGAGTGATGTGTGTGTTGGTGTGCAGGTGAGGGTGTGTGAGTGTGTGTTTTGCTGGGTGTATGTGAGGTAGGTATTTGTTGGTGTGCTGATGGTGTGTGGCTTGTGTGAGGGATGAGCTGTGGGTGTGTGGTTGCTTTCTCTTGGGTGCTGGCAGTGGAATGGCATTTGCAAAGGCTCATGGTTGTGATTTGTGTCCTTTATATGGGTGGAGTTGTGGGTGTGTCTTTGTTCTCTGTCCCCACCCCCCCAGTATTTATTGGCTTGGTAATTGCTTGTTTGGCCTTTTTTGGGTGATTTTTCCTTTGTACTGGCTGTGTATGTTGGAAACGTTCTTGTGACCGAGTCGGACCCTGCATTTGTCTCGTACGGTCTTCTCCGTTTCGTTCACGCTGTGTTTGTGCAGTTTTCTATGCTGCGTACGCGTCGGTCGCGGTGTTTTGTGTTGCTTCGGCTCGGTTTTGTATGCGTGTCGGTCGTACGGCTTGGCCTCCGTCCGACTCGCTCGTGGTTTTCGCGCCTTGCATCGTACTTTGTGGTTTGGAGTTCGCGTGTACGTTTCGGTCGGATTTGTTCCGGGTGCGTGTCGGTCGGTTGGATTCGCGTGTTTTTCCGACCGGATTGCTGTTTTCCGTGCGGCTCGGTCGGTCGACTTGGGTTCGGTACGTGTCGGTCGGATTTTTCACGCCTTGCATCGTACTTGGCGTGTCGGGCGCCACAGGTACGTGTCGGTCGGTATTATTTCCGGATCCGAGTCGGTCGGTGTGTCTGGAAATTGTCTTCAAAGAAAACATTGTCTTGACAGGGGGTCTCTGAGTTACAAACTTCAGAAAAATTTCCCTTAATAGTACCACTCTCTAAATTACTATTTTGTCTTTCTACTGCTAACAAGGTTTGCAGAAATTCGTTTTCATCCTGTAGATCACAGGCTGACATCAGGTGAGGATCAAGGTTACAGATGGAATGAAAATCTAACATAGAAGGATCAGCCAACCACAGGGAATAATATTCAGCACGTAAGTGTCTGTTTTGTTCCATGAATCGATCTCTAGAGTCTAAGGAATTTCTATTAGGTTGTACGGAACTGCCCTGCCTTGGCAATGGATGTCTGCCATCATACGCAGACTTTCTGGTTCTGATGCTAAACATCTTGGCAAGAACTGACTGGGAAAGCTTTGAGAAAAAAAAAGTGGTAGCTAACTGAATGCAAAGAAACCTCACAAGTGACCCTGGAAATGTGGGTTGGTCATTCTGTCAGGGACTGTCCGGGACTATGTCGGGAACACAGTCAGGGACTTGGGCAGGACTGGGAACGGGGTAGACAACGTACACAGAGAGAGGAGTACAGCGCTGCCCAGGATCACACAGGAAGTCAGAGGAGAAAAGGGATCCAAAGGGGAAGCCTATACAAAGGAACAAGATGGCTAAGACTCAGAAAGCAAGGGCACTCACAAGGCAATTTAGCATTCAGACTAACTACACCCAGGACGGACGTGCAAGACATATATATAATACAACATTAACAATAAAGGGAATGTGGGGTAAAGCACTCAGGAGCTCCACACGGTAAGACTGAAGCTCAGTAAGTTCCTCACCCACAATTGCTGTTACAGACACTGACTGAAAATACCCACATATAGGATATGTATGCAAAGGAAGGGTCTGTGGAGCTTATACCTATGGTGATGTTATAACAGTAACTCAAACACAATACTCACAGTGAACAAGAAACTCCATCTAGGTAGTCAGCTGTGCCCACGGATCCTGGCGATCAAACAGGAACATGCAAGGCAGTAACAGCAAAGGGGTAGAACTAAACACAAGCACAATAGACAAGGAGCTAGCAAGGAGGAGTGCTTAACAGGAAAGGAAGGAAATCACAGGGCACACTTAGCAGAAAGCAGGTAACAAACATACAAGGTAACAGAGGCAAGACAGCAGAAATAGAAAGACAGCAAACTAGAACTGGAACCAAGGAAATGGGAAGAAAAGCAGGGACTGGAAAAGGATATACAGAAGGGGAGGCTACAAGGGTATACTAGAATAGTGCAGGTTCAGGAATCAAGGAAACAAAGTAGCATAGAAGGCAGTGCTGGGGCAGGAACAAGAATTGAGCTAAGGCTCAGGAGTCAAGGTAGCACTACAAGCAGTGCTAATTCAGGCACAAGGAATAGCTATAGCTCAGGAATCAAGGAACAAGGATTAACTATAGCTCAGGAATCAAGGAATATCAAAAGCTCAGGAAACAAGGGTATCAAAAGCTCAGGAAACACTGGAAACAAGGATCGGCCTCACCGGTATACAGCTACAATGACCAACCCTGGGCTGAAGGGAGCTGGGGCTTAAAAGAGCTCACAGTAATCACATGCATCAGGTGTGAGCAGGCTAGCAGCAGCCAGCCACAGGTGAACTGAATTCCTCCACCCATCCTTGGCCTGCAGGGGTGGAGACAAAGCAGTGAGCAGGGGATTATAGGTAATGGAGTTTCCAGCATGAGCAGACTGGCTTCCACAAAACCCGGCATGGATTGGGAATGGATGTCAATTCCTAAATGATGTCCAAATGCCTGGAAGTCAGGATATGCATACAGGGGAGTGTCTGGAAGCATATTAGAATACTGGAAAGCCCCACAATTCGGCCCCCTGGTGGTGGACACGAGAATGCAGGGAGCGAGTTGTGACAGGCACACACCTTAGCACCATAGTGCTATGGTGTTTACCTGAGTCTACCATTGGTTTTATACTGGAAGGTTGCCCTTCCAGTACAAAATACTATGCATAGACACACTTCTAAGAATTTCCGACTTTGTATGTGTGCTACACAGTGCATCATGCATGCAAAGTCAGAAAAGCAAGGCAAAATTACAACATTTCTCCTTTTAACACCTTCTTTCCAGCAGTGTTAATTTTTGGGGCTAAACCCTATCTGCCAATGTCAGTAGATAGGGTTTAGCGTCGAAAAGCATGGCTGGTTGCATGGGAATGCCCATGTACCACCCATGTAATGCCCCTGTGATGCAAAGTAATGCAAAGCTGAACTTGGCGCTGCTTTAAGTTACTTTTTCATGCAAACCAACATGTTGGTTTGTTAATCCCAAAACAGGTTTAGTGTCGGTTTTACGTTAAAAAAAACTTACGCTAACCCGATGCTAAATCTTTGAGAATCTGGGCCTAATTCTTTTAAGTAGCCCTGCAGTTCTCAAGACCAAGGCAAATGGTAAAAGGTTAGTTTCTGTGTAACATATAAAATAAGTTTGGATAAAATGTGATCACAAATACAACTGACCACCCTGTACTCATGGTTGATCTTTTCTTACTTAGAAATTGGGGCTGACATTTATTTTAGTACCTTTGACATAATGGCATGGTGCCAGCAAGTTGTCTCATATGAAGGAAAGGCAAGACCTGAATGCTCCATTTTAGATTGTCAGTATCAACTCAGTGGCATGCCATTTGCTTGGAAGAATTTCGTTGCCATATTTAAGTGTTATCTGGATGATGTCTATGCTCAGTAACAGCTTGAAATAACCCATTCAATATTTGCCTGTAGAGCCCAAGACAATTAAATATGTGAATCAGGCCATAAGGAGAAAATACCATCTGAGAAAAGAATCTCTAGATTCCCATATCCAGAAAGGGTAACTGTATCAAATGTGTTCCCCCATTTCGTCCCCCAGGATGTTTCAATCTTGACTACCCAGGTTTTGGAGTTTCACTGTGAGTGAGACTCACTCACTACATGAGTCTCACTCACTTTAAATTCTGTGTAAATGGACTGAGAGGCCTTACTGCCAGTGTCCACCTTTTAAAGTAGGATCGCTGGTATGCAGCTAGGGGAAGAGGCTGTGGGATGGTGAAACGTGAATAAGTGAGCATGTGTGTGGGTGCACATGTTCTGCATCACATGTAAGACTACTGTCTTAGGCAGCCCAATATCTGTGCACAAGTAGCCTACTGTAGAAGAGACCTTCTCGGATTGGAACTGACCTGGGCTAAGCCTTAAATACTGAGTTGGTCTGCAGTGCTTACTGAAAACCTCTGGAGCTTACTTGAACCACACATTATAGGAGGAATCTGTATTAAAGTACAGTTTCACCCCACGTAGGCCTACAGGGTCCAGTGAAGTATCAAACTTAAGATAAACATGCATCCTGAGTGTACATTTGCAACCACTTTCATCATGTCTACATTTCTTATAGCACTTTAGGAGTTTCCATATTTGCTTGGATCAGCCATAATCAGATTTCAGGCTTTTGACCCCCCTACTGGGCCAAGTTAATAACTTTGCTGGCCAGCCAGAGGGTCAAAGTCCTCCCCACCCAATTGGGCCATTAACCATGCTTGACCCATTTCCTGAGAAAGCAAGGGGTGTAGAGGGTCTGAGAAAGCATGGGGCGTGGAGGAAATTTGCATCTGTAATTTACCTCCTCACACTGCACCTGGGCTGGGAAAGCCCACAGAAACAAAGGAGGAGGGACAGATATCTGAAGCCAACTACAGGAAGGCCACCCCCTTGAAGGTTTGAGGAGAAGCTGTGTCAGATGGGGGCTGAGCTGAGTCTCCCAAAGAAGGTTTTTTCATAGACCTCTTGAAGTTGCCATGTTGGAATGACTTAGGATGCTGTGCAGGAGGGTAGGTAAAGGTGTGGAGAAATAATGTGGCACCCTAGATGTGGCCAAGGGTGCTTGGCTTCTAGAATTTTACACCCCAACTTACAAACCCCTGCACAAGGGAGAGAGGCAGATAAAAAGATACTGTACCAGGGAGCAACGATGGTGAGAAAATTGCCATCTGGAAGTAGAAGCCATCTGGTGCCCTAAAAGGATGGGCTTTGCAAATTTGAATGCTGCTGGCCCCCAGAACTAGAATGGGTCTCTCCAAGGCCAGTGGCACTGACCCTCTGATGCCCTCTGAGGAACTGTTGGGGGAATGGACCTGCTGGTAGACCCTGGATGATATCCCTCGGACATGTGTGGACAGGCCCTTGACTACACAGACACACAAGTGCCCTTCAATAAGCCAGGAGGTTCTGGGACCTGGGGAGTGCGGCAGGGAGAGTATTGTACTGATTGGTTGTGCAGGGGCTGTTGAAGACACCCCTAAGCAGGAGAGAGCAGAAGGAGCCCAGGCAGAGGACAGGCCTGGTGAAGAGAGCAGTAAAAGTCAAGCTCTCCACAAAAACCACCCCTTTAGAAGCCAGTAGGCCTGCAGACAATTCTCCTGTTATCTGGGACTGTCGACTAGGAGCAAAAGGAGACCAAGGCCATCACATTTGGCCACAGTAAAAGTCCAAAAACTTGTTAGTCAAATGTGAAGAATCCAGAGGGACTAAATTGAAAAACCCAATTGTTATAGACTCCCATATCTCAGGTTCTGCTGTGAAGGGTGTTGTTAGACCTGTCATCCTTAGGGTGGTATTTCCCAAAGACTTTTGCCTTTTACCTCCCGTTTTTGCTGATTCTTTTTGTTGGCACTAGGACTCTGAGTACTTTACTACTGCTGGCCAGTGCTAAAGTGTATGTGATTCTCCCCTAAACATGACATTGGTGTATACCATATTTGATGTACTGGTAAGTCCTTGTAAAGTGGTATACCATATAACCAGTTCCTGTACTTCAAATGCTACTAGTGGGCCTGCAGCACTAATGTTACCACCCACATAAGGTAGGACATGTGTGTTTAATCTTTACATGTCCTGGTAGTGACAAACACCCAAATTCATTTTTCACTACTGTGAGGCCTACCCCTCTCATAGGCTAGCTTTGGGAAATCCTTAATAAACATTTAAGCTGTAATCCCTGATCAAAGAGGACTAGGTTATTCATGTTTCATATCTTTGGAATGGTAATGGTTATGATAATCCTCCTTACTGGTGAAGTTGGAATTAACATTGCTGTTTTAGAAATGCCACTTTAGTAAGTGGACATTTTTCTGTACTTACTGCTCTGTGCGCCTGGCAGCCTGCCTCCAATACAAGTCTGGTATAGGTGACAGCTACACTTTTGAGCATTCCCTCTAGACAGCCACAGCACAGAAAGGATAGGTGTGTCTGAGTACCCATCTTCATACATCTGCATTCTGATGGCCTTGCCTGGGCAGGGAGGGGCTAACACTTCACTTGAGAAGGCTGTGTCCTGTCCCCACACAAAGGACTGATTGCCACCCAGTGATAGCCTGGCTGACAGGACTGGGTTGATAGGGATCCTTGTGCACTTCAGAGAGGTGCTCTGAAGTCATACTCATATCAAAGGCACTTTTGTGTAGAAGTACTGGGTCTCAGTCCCCCTAAAATCAGACACTATTGGACTCTGCCAGAAGAACTGCTGTGCTGCTTAAAGGACTCAACTGGACTGCTGATCTAGAAGGCCTGCTTTTCTGTGTGCTGTTCTGCTGCCTGCTGCTCTCTGACTCTGCTGAAGGAGAGATGGACTCTGCCTTCCTTCCTTCCTTCCAAGTGATCTCCAAGGGCTTGTTGGCTTGCCTCCTGTTGCTTGAGACTCAGGAATACCAAAGTCTCTAACTCTGCTCATGTGCCTGGCTCAGTGGAAGTGACCTAGATACTTGTAACATGGATTTAATGGATCTCCTGTCTGTATGTAGCAGAACCAGTGCATCGAACTGGTTGCAAGAGTAAATTCGGCACATCGCCTCTGAACAAGTGCTTTGCCTCCAGAGATTGATGCATTGGACAGTCTATCGCCACCGCTGCAGTTTGGTTAGATCGACCCATCCCCTCAACTGCATGGCAGAATCCGGCACATCTCTCGACTGACCTCGGCACCTGTCTTCAGAACTGACACATCACCTTCACTGCATGGAGAAGATCGACGCATCCTGCGCCTGCGGGCCACGACCTTGACGCACCTTGTTTGTGACCAGGAACAGTACTTTGTTCAATGGGGTCTGCATGGGTCCTGTAGCCAGCTGGCTCTCCATTACAGACGGCCCGAACTTTGACTTTGTCCCTGTCCAGTGTGACCTAAAGTAACCTTTTTAGCGCTACTTGCATCTGAGTGCTTTATTGAATTTTAAAGGAATAGGTGCAGTATCTCAACTTCTATACATTGGATTTGTGTCGTTTTCGTGTTTTTTTTATAATATAATAATTTATTTTTATAAGACTGTGTGGAGTCTTTTTGTGGTGTATTCATTGTGTTACTGTGTCTGTGTGTTTTGCACAAATACTTTACACATTGTCTCTTTAAACAGGCCTGAATGCTCTGTGCAAGCTACTAGAGGTTGAGCACAGATAATCTTTTAGTGTGTACTTAGCTAATCCTGACTAAAGTGGTTCTTGTCTGGCCTGGGTGCATAACTCAGCCAACCAGGAATCCCTTTTCTAACTGGTGTACTTCTCATCACTTTCACCACCACACTGTCGTACTCATGAGACATAAATTATAGCATATATTGGATCCCTCAAGCATTCTTCAAGGGTATCAAGAACAATGTACTCAGAGAGGTCTCTCCGTGGCAACCTGCCAACAAAATGTTCTCTGTTAGGTAGCGTGTTTAGCCACTAAAGTAAATATTGCATCTACAAAGCCAGATAATACTCAAAGCTTGGCTCTGTCAGAACCTTCTGCTCATATGTGAGTTTAAACATCAGCAGCTTGATTGTTAGGTGGGAGTTGTCACACAGCTGCAGCAATCATGGCTCAGACAAATTCACCAAAGTGCCATCTGTATAGAGTAACAATATGTGGGCCATCCTAAAATGTTCCCCCCAGTCAGCTAGTTCTCATCTCAATATACTTACCAGTGTTTCTATGGCCAGGGAAACCAGGAGTGGTGGTAGTAGATGCCCTTGACTACTATGACATCCCAGGTCCTGACTCTCTGATATCACTCCGTAACATTTTATTTTAGCTTTGACCTGGGAATATGGCATTCTCATACAACCGAGGACCAGTTTATATTTTCTGTGCCTGATGCAGCAATTTTCAACCAAACGAGTCAAATGCTTTATCAGTTTGAGGTATACCACCACGTAGTCATCCATTTCAATTTCTACTAAGTGCCTAACATGAGTGAAACTGTGCAGGATAGCCACTGAATTCTTATATGGCACACATCTACACTGATTCTGATGTAACAAAAGCTTTCATAAGCATTCCTGCCATATCTTTACTAATGATTTCAATATTCATGTTTATCATAGGCAGGGGTATTTATGGCATAAAACGTCAAGTCCATAGTGGCTTAGGATCTATCATTATTACTGGCACTTGTATTAAGTCCAATACAGGGCACAGTTCCAGGGCTTTGATCCACTTCTCCAACAGTTTGTTTAACTGTATGTGTAGATCACAATCCCCTCAATTGTTTCCTGGTTAACGGCAGTGGCTGCACTCCCGTCCTTTCCATATATATTGCATTCTGCTTAGGATCTATCACAGATGGTTGCATTTAAGGCAATCCAAGATAGTGATGGAAAATATGACTGGTGTCTTTCTGGGTGGTGCAGTCTATATGTCACTTGTCAACCACCATTAAATTCAGGGCTCAAGACTTCTCTCTGTGCATCAACTAAGCCTAGATCTTCCCCTATTTGCTCCCTTCCTTGTGCTACTTCTGTCAAAATGACACATATATAGCTCTCATAATATTCACTTTTGTTTTACAATATCTGGGGTAGTATCTGATAACTGTGGTGTCTCATTCTCCAGTCAGACAATACTACCTTTGAGTGTCCCAATAGTTCTCCTACTCTGTGCAGATATTCCATATAGCTTGTTCAGTAATATCCCCCTAACTACCACCTTCATTTAGTTACACTCTATTGCTCTTGATGCTGCTATGTCCAAAATAATGTAACAAAATTGGAGCAACTAGTCACAAAATTGTGTCATAAGGCACTCATCCTGCAGGATGGCTTTTGATGTGTTCAATTTGACAGCCTAAATATTGCTCAACCGATGCCTTCCTCCTTAATTATCTTCATACCTCGTTCTATCTTCATCACTCTCTACAAGTTTGAGTGCTCACAAATAGAGGTGTGTGTGTTTTAAGAAACTCACACCCAATATTCCGATGTATTACTTCCTTTCCTATTTTGTCCCACAAAGGACCTCATTCTGAAGGTCTCTGTAAAACACATGGGGCCTGTAATCGACATTCTCATCCCCATCAGAACTTTATGATTGGTGAAAACTCTGAGGATCATGTGCGCATCACTTAGACTCATCGGTGGTTAACAGCAGCCGAAATGTCTGGATGAAACCATGAATAGAAACGAGGAATTACTAGTGGAAGACGGTGTGAAATGAGTGATTCTCAAAGTAATTCCTTATTTCTGAGGGTACCCTGAGGTGACACCAATTAGGCCTTGGTAATCCCCCCACAGCATTATTATGCCTCTGCTATCTGCTAAATATCAGTCCCCTACCAGGGCGCTTGGAGTGAGATGTCAGAATATAGATAACAAAGGTATCTTCTGACAGAAATATTGAGACCTAAATATAATTTAATACAAATTTCTTTATTAGAATAGATGTTCTATTATTAAATCCACTGGGGCAATATTTTTGTAAACAACATTTAGGATATGATATTCTGGTACCATAACACTCGAAATAAGGCTCATAATCTTCATGCACACATCACTTTTCTTCTACTGCTTTACTTACTGCTAATTTGTCTGCCTCCAGTCACATTATCTGTGTACACTACAATTCCAAGATCCAATCCTTCTTTTTATAATCACTTGTGTTTCACGTTATATTCAAACTTAAATTATACTAATTATGCGTTTTCATCACGTGCTCTTTTGATAGATGCACATTTTTCAGAATTTGCCTTCCACCAACTATAGGAGGTATCTAAAGAGGTTTGTTTATTAAACTGCATTTCTTGCTGTCCACAGTCACCCCTGGTTTCATGCAATTCCATTAATTACCAGTAAACAGACTGCCATCTCCAGAAAATGAGGGACAAAAGTTTTTTTTTTTTACATTGGCAGTGCCTGCAGAAATTGCTTTCGGCCGATGCATGGATTCACATTATTGTATAACAAAGAGATATGACATGCCAATGTATCATAGCTCCTTGGGATTGGATCAGGCCCTTATTTCCTTTTTTGAAAGATATGCATAGTGCCCTAACAGCGGTGATTAGATACAGGCCAGATGGAAAATGTACACAGACTTTTGAATTTAGGAATGGCGTCTGACAGGACTGTGGGGCATATTAGCAAGGGCACTATCGCCGCTTTAGCGGCACTTTTTGCCGCTAAAGCGGCGATATTCTTATCGCCCTATCAGCAAACTGTCTCTAACAGCAGTTAGCGACAGTTTTCGGGCATTAGCGCCCGTGTTTCTACCGCTTTGCATGTCAGCGATATTTATCGCTAATGACATGCAAAGTGGGCGTTCCCGACGAACAAACCTGGGAAACACCCGCTAACAGGCCTATCGCCTATTAGCAAGGTGGCCATGGCCCCAGTTAGCGACGTGAAAAGTCGCGCTAACCGGGGTCATCGCCATTTATTTAACACCTGCAATTAGCAGGTGTTAGCCATATCTAACATGGGGGAGTGGATTATGCTGATACGACCACAGGGTCGTATCAGCAAGGTTATCACCGTTTTCCATGAAACATCGCTGGAAAACCAGCGATGTTTCATGGAAAACACTGCTATGGCTGGAATAATTATCGCCATAGCGCTAAATGTCGCTAATACAGAGTTAGCATGGCAAATTATTCCGACGATAGCCGGCGATAAAAAAGTGCTCGCTAAACACGCTTTGCGATGTTTAGCGCACTTTTTAGATAATATGCCCCTGTATTCCTCAAAACGAATAGGTTTCAACCTGCACACCTGGTTTAAAAGATTAAATCACTATTACCAATATTTCAAACATTTATCTGTGCGTGCTGCTGCAAATTCGGGGTCCTGCCTGTGGCCCTATAACATCAAGTTCTGTAAGAAAGTGGGAACGAAAGTTCCAACATGCAGCGCACCGCTCACTGTCCCTAAGGTTTCATCATTAAATCAAAACTTCTTATGGCTCATTAATATTCAAACGTACACAGATTAATAATCAAAGTGAGACCAAATTTAACTGGCTCGATTGTTTCATTCAAAATCAAGAATTCATTATGCTTGATAATATAAATCATACATTGTTACAAACAAAATTCAGCATCCAGAATTGATGCTGCGTGCATACACAGTCTATACATAATACATCAACATTGCTGTGTGGTAAACCCAGTGAACTGAACCCAATGCATTTCGGGTAATATAACCCTTCATCAGGGGCAATGTCTTTCAAATTTTAAGCACATAGGAATGAGGCCACCTGTCGGAAACGGAAAAAAGAAAAGTAAAAAAGTAGAACATCACTTCAATACAACAAGAGCAGTATCTGCATTTGCACACTCTGAGTCAGTGAACTAGAAACCAATATATGTATATCAAGGGAGTATACAGACCAGTTAACCCCAAGTGAAAAGAGTAAACATTTTAAAACGTGACTGAAATGTTTTAACAGGCGATGAACGCTGAACAGTGAAATTGTGCAGTAAAAACAAACGAAAACATACACTCCCAGAGTCGAGTGACAACAGGCATGCTCTGTTGTAATCAAAATACACCACTGGTGGCGTAATGAAGTGCCAACAAGAAATAGATGATGTGCTTCTTATTCCCATTGTGCGTGAAATACAAAAATTCGTAAAAGTAGTGCGATAAAACGCCTACAAGTGAAGGTGGTTTGCCCAGAAAACACTGAACAACGTGTCAAAAACACGTTGTGTGCTAAAAGAAAAAAACAAGTATCAAAATCTATCATTACATAGTCACCAATATCAACAATTGTATAAACACTGATAGACTTACGTACCAAGCGTCTAACAACGAGGTTAATAAATCTGCAGAAACAATAATACCAAATCAATCACAAAATACGACCCTTAGAGAACCACAGCGTATTGCACCATCAAAGTGCCAGCTTAATGTATAAACTCACCGCGAAAACGGTTCAAATGCAAAAAACACGGGAGACATTAAACCAGCCCTCCGAGTTCCGTGTAGCGCAGGCTCCAGCGCACAACCGCGAATGATCGTCAAGAGTTCCGGTCCTCGTCACGTGAAAAGGTCAAGTAATCAACACAAACAAGGAAGTGCCTTTAATAGAACAGTCGCTTAAGAAAGCTGAAACGCTAACCTCTCTGTGATACTAACAAACTTTATTGAGATCCACAAACCATGGATTAAACTACCAATAATCAAGAAAAATAATGAAAAAGACGCAAATTATGGGAACATGCAAATGAAGAAAAAGTGCGGTGAATAAAACTGAATGTCTCACACACGTCAGTGAGGTGCAGATGCAGATTTCCAAAAATCACAGTTAACAAAGGCGAATAACATGATAAGGCATTATTACAAGAAGCAAAGCATTTCATAGTGATCATTAAGACCCTTGGGTATATGAGTGCCAAGGAAATGTATCCAAAAAGTTTCACGTTGTGCTAATACAGTGTTATTATCAATGCCTGCGCGCAAAAATGATAATAAATGGCATTGATAATAACACTGTATTAGCACAACGTGAAACTTTTGGATACATTTCTGGCACTCATATACCCAAGGGTCTTAATGATCACTATGAAATGCTTTGCTTCTTCTAATAATGCCTTATCATGTTATTCGCCTTTGTTAACTGTGATTTTTGGAAATCTGCATCTGCACCCCACTGGCGTGTGAGACATTCAGTTTTATTCACCGCACTTTTTCTTCATTTGCATGTTCCCATAATTTGCGTCTTTTTCATTATTTTTTCTTGATTATTGGTAGTTTAATCCATGGTTTGTGGATCTCAATAAAGTTTGTTAGTATCACAGAGAGGTTAGCGTTTCAGCTTTCTTAAGCGACTGTTCTATTAAAGGCACTTCCTTGTTTGTGTTGATTACTTGACCTTTTCACGTGGCGAGGACCGGAACTCTTGACGATCATTCGCGGTTGTGCGCTGGAGCCTGCGCTACACGGAACTCGAGGGCTGGTTGAATGTCTCCCGTGTTTTTTGCATTTGAACCGTTTTTGCGGTGAGTTTATACATTAAGCTGGCACTTTGATGGTGCAATACGCTGTGGTTCTCTAAGGGTCGTATTTTGTGATTGATTTGGTATTATTGTTTTTGCAGATTTATTAACCTCGTTGTTAGACGCTTGGTACGTAAGTCTATCAGTGTTTATACATTTGTTGGTATTGGTGACTATGTAATGATAGATTTTGATACTTGGTTTTTCTTTTAGCACACAACGTGTTTTTGACACGTTGTTCAGTGTTTTCTGGGCAAACCACCTTCACTGGTAGGCGTTTTATCGCACTACTTTTACGAATTTTTGTATTTCACGCACGATGGGAATAAGAAGCACATCATCTATTTCTTGTTGGCACTTCATTACGCCACCAGTGGTTTATTTTGATTACAACAGAGCATGCCTGTTGTCACTCGACTCTGGGAGTGTATGTTTTCGTTTGTTTTACTGCACAATTTCACCGTTCATCGCCTGTTAAAACATTTCAGTCACGTTTTAAAATGTTTACTCTTTTCACTTGGGGTTAACTGGTCTGTATACTCCCTTGATATACATATATTGGTTTCTAGTTCACTGACTCAGAGTGTGCAAATGCAGATACTGCTCTTGTTGTATTGAAGTGATGTTCTACTTTTTACTTTTCTTTTTCCGTTTCCGACAGGTGGCCTCATTCCTATGTGCTTAAAATTTGAAAGACATTGCCCCTGATGAAGGGTTATATTACCGAAATGCATTGGGTTCAGTTCACTGGGTTTACCACACAGCAATGTTGATGTATTATGTATAGACTGTGTATGCACGCAGCATCTATTCTGGATGCTGAATTTTGTTTGTAACAATGTATGATTTATATTATCAAGCATAATGAATTCTTGATTTTGAATGAAAAATCGAGCCAGTTAAATTTGGTCTCACTTTGATTATTAATCTGTGTACGTTTGAATATTAATGAGCCATAAGAAGTTTTGATTTAATGATGAAACCTTAGGGACAGTGAGCGGTGCGCTGCATGTTGGAACTTTCGTTCCCACTTTCTTACAGGACTGTATTCCTGCCCCATTTTTATTTACAAATTATTTTAATCGGCTAGAGAAGATGCTCCTGGACACTGGTGCTGATGTTCCTAGACTTGTGGAAAGAGCTATTTCAGCATTTTTATACACAGATGATGCGGTTTTAATTGCCCTCACCGCTAGGAGCCTCCAACATCTTTTAGATGCTTTTATTTTTGTATAAATAGTTTGGACTTATCCACTAATTTAAAAAAATCACATTTTATGGTGATAGGCCCCAAGAAAACAACGCTCTGTAATCATATAACACAGGGACAGGCTTTATCTAAAGTGGAAAACAGTTCTTGTCTTGGGATGTTACTCAACTCAGAGCTCAGTTGGAAAACCCTACTTACGAGAAAAGGAGGGATCCTACAAAGGGCTATCTCAGGCCTCCATGATTTTCCTAGACGCATTGGGCATAAGCCACCCGACCTTTTATTAGATATCTACAAAGGTAAATGTGTACCAATGGCCACATTTGGCTGTGAAATTTGGGAAATGGTAATATTGACAATGTGCAGGTGCTAGAAAACACATTTTTACTAACTCATTGGCCGTGGCCCAGGCAATTCCTGCAGAAATTAACCATGAGGAATTAGGTATGTCATATAGTACAGATTTTATTCTAGTTCACCCGTTACTATAATGTTGCTCTGTATGGTGCAAAGAGGCTCTGCACCTTAATAGGCTCATCCTAGAGGACTGCCTGCACTTAAATAACGTAGCCTGAATACCTTGGATACAATATGTCAAAAAATATTTTCATAAACTAGGGCGACCAGGACTATTTACTAATCATGCAATAAAGACTATTATTATTATTATTATTATTATTATTATTATTACTACTACTAATCCAAGGGATATCGTGAAAACTGACCTCGGGAGATTCAAGCAGGCGTGCCTTCAAAGGGTGGCAGCCGATAGGGAGAACACTGCTCTAAAAAAGCAGTCTGTGTGGAAGTTTGTTATGGTCAAATCCATTGCCGGTATTGAGCCATATCGCCTGTTGAATCTGTCTAATCGGCATCGCCATTTTTTGACATTTTTGAGGTTAGACATATTCCATCAGTTGTTGTTCCCAAAGGGGGTATGGTATAGCCTGTCTAATCTGCCTGTCTGTAATTGTGACAACATCTCAATTTGTGATACCTTTCATGTTTTACTCTTGTGCCCAAAGTGTTCTAATCTTCGACATAAATTCATCAGACCTCTCCTAATTTTGGGTGAGTTTAGACAGATTAGACCAGCTTTTCAATACATACAGTTGCTAGCAACACCTAAAATTTGCTTTTTGTATTTCGTTTTCATCGGGTGTGCTCTCTGTATGTCATTAGATTTGGGCAGCCTCGGTTTTACTTGTTCTGGGACTTTGGTAGGTACTCCAGTTCCTTACCACGGTATTTATTATCCATCTCTTACATACCTTTGAAAGTTTTCTCATTTTAATTCTTACCTGATGTATTTGGATAAGAGCTTTTGTGATTTTATGCTGCTAATTAATGTGATGTACACTTTTATGATTTTATTTAAAAAAATCAAATGAAGTTTAACGAACTGAACAGAACGTTATCTTAGCTCCAATAGCTATAGAAGCAATTAACCCTCCTTCTCTACTACTGCACATTCACAAGTAAGATGGTTTAATGAAAAGAAGGCAAGGGATTTGTTTGATTCATGGGAATTTTTTTCTGGTCAAAGTACCAAATCTTTAGATTTTCTTTTAGAAATGCTACTGGGTTATGCCCACAAAAATGGTTACATGTTGTACACCTCCGCCGCTAACTCTGCTCTTCTGCAGTTGCACTTTCCTCAAACTACCATATGGCTGTGTTAGCTCAAAGTTCACCCCACTACATCACATTAAATATATTGATGAATACTTACCCAGACGTCATTACATTGATATGTGTAGCTACATAGAAATACACAGGGTAGGATTAAAGATGGTTAAAGTGAAAGGTAAGTTTAGGTTTGGGGTGTGGCTTAATGTCTGGGTTAGAGTATGGGTTATCTTCAGTGTTAGGTTTAGCATTAGGCTAAAGAGTAGGCTTAGGTTCAGATGTAGGATTTGTTTTGCAATGGTGTTAGGCTTATGGTTATAGGTAGTACAAAGACTAAGCTGAAGGTTAGTGAAATGATTAGACTTAGGCATGGAGTATGAGCAAGTTTAAGATTCAGGGTCCAGTACAGGGTAAGGTTTAAGGTTAGGCATAGTGTTAGATTTCAGGATTGAAAAATGTATAGTTATGCAGTAAGGATTAGGGATAGGGCTAACCATATGGTTACTGTTAGGATGAGTATAGGTGTTAGTGTTAGGAACATGAGTGTTATGGTCAGGGACATGGTTAAGTTTAAAATAATGGGTACTGTTAGAGTTATGTGTTTCTTTAAAGCTGTTACTGTAATATTGCTCTTGCATTATCGATGTTGTGTCTAATTTCATTTCACCTATATCTAGTCAATGTAACCGTAGCTTGTGGTACCCCAATGCAGTGCTATTCTGAAAGGTGAAATAAAACCGCCTGCAATGTACGACTGTACTGAAACCTTGAGTCACACTGAAAACTCCTCTCAAGGACTGATGGATTGCATGGATCGGCCTGTGTCAGAAGCCCCTTAGTGTAAAGCAACACTGGGGCATATTCACAAGGAGCTATCGCCGAATTAACGGCACTTTATCGCAGCCAAAGTCGTGATAAATTTACCTCCCCATTCACAAGCCGGTGTTAACAGCCAGTTTACCCGCGATAGCAGCGCAAAAAACATCGCCACAGAGGACCCCCGCAAATATCGCTAATGAGATGCAGAGTAGGCGTTCCCGTGACAAAAGTCGAGACAACAGCACACCTCAACATTCACAACGACCAGCCACATCGGCGATAAAAACACAAAACAGGCGATAAGGTGCGTTAGCACCAGGAAATCTACACCTGCTCTGACCTGGTGTAAAGTCCGACGGCAGCCTGCAAACCAAAAGGATGCACAGCCCAGGGCTTAATAGGAAGGGCAACAGATGCCATGGAACCACCCATCATGCGGCCCGGACACCCAAGAGGGCCACAACACCCACAGCCACCACCCCCAGGACCACCCCTCCCTGGCACCCCCCGACCAAAGACATGCCACATCAGCCAGACCTAAACATGTACAAAATATTCCGCTTGATGCCGCACAATCACAACTGGTGACATGGATGTGTCGTCACAGAAATGACCAGCACACATTCACTTTCGAAGCAACAAATGAAACTTTATTAAAATGAACAACAAAATGAAATGAAGACACATGGCCGCTCCCCTCCGGACAATACGTAGGTCACAGCCTGTAAGACAAAAAACATGATGAGAAGGTGTGTTGTGCGCACATCAGAGGACAGAGAGAGAGCAAAGGAGAGAGAGAGGAAGAGTGGGAGGGAGAGAGGGAGGAAGAGAGGGAGAGAGAGAGAGAGAGAAGAGGAGAGAGAGGAAGAGAGAGAGAGAGAGAGTGCCGCCCCTGTGCACCCAGGCCACACTGCTCACCTGCTGCCACCGGTGTGTCTCCAACCACGTGCCGGTATGTAGTGCAGTTCACCAGGTCACACATCTAATTCAGAGCCGTCAGCTGAAACAGAGCCCAGATACATGACTGGCACAGTACACACACTCTAAAAAAAGAGAGAAGGGTCCAACTCACCAAAAGGACAGGACACCAAAATGACAATAAGTCTAAAATAAACTCCCTTTGGGATACGCCAATTGCATACCGCAATAATATCACACCACATTCACCATCCAACTATCACCGAGTCAACGTCACAGTAGCCAAAAAATCCAATATGAAACAATGTTTATTTAGTTGGTTAAAAATCTTTCATCGTTAAAATATTAAAATACAAAATTAACAACAATTATCACAATATAAAATCAAATCTAAAGTTCAAGAAAATCAATACAATTTAAAGGATCATCATACACAACAATTCATAATTTCATTTTGTTTTTCTTTTTCATATGTTGCTACAAAAATCCATATATTTCACAAAACGTTTGTTATCAGTAGACCAAGAAGCGACGCGTTTCGGAGGTATTAACAGGTTCAACCTCCTTCTTCAGGCTTTACTACAAATATCTCCCAGCACTTCTGTCTATGTGAAAATATATAGAACAATCAATATGTTAAAAACCATAATATGTTATTGATAGTAATAAAAAAACAACACACTTATTCAATTTTAATCACAGTCTCTAAATAGCAAACACATTAATTCACTAAAAAAAGGACAAACATATTGAACTAATGGCCCTGTACTGTGATACTCTATCCACAAACACATCCACATTCAATAACATCAAACTCACTCTCTATTTTTTTTTTATTCATATTTTAGGTTTATACCAAAAAGACATATCTTCCATATAGGTTCAAAGCTCAAAAACTTTTATTTTCTCAAATAATGCTGTACATGCCATCTGATTTTACATATGGCCATATTATCTCTCTCTCTTTTATCATCCTGCTCATTAGTAGAGAGAGACGGTCTACCTCCCACAGGTTTAGACTTCCAAGGGGATTCAGGGCTAGTAAAACTTCTTTCCTCACAGCTAATAATGTACATTCTCACTGATTTTATATATGATCATATTGTTTCTCTCTTATAGTCCTACTGATAAAGACCAAAGTACCCACCACAAACTTAGACAGTGTAGGATTTCTTCACGGGAAATTCTTTCCTCCTGATAGTATTCTTCAAAGATTTAGATAATTTTGATGGAGGGGACAATTCTCCACTTCTATACAATCTAAAACAATAAAAGACCTGAATGAGCTAATTAAACCTCCTTAAATGGGAATACCCCAAAAAGGTTTTTTTGTGTATTACCTACCAAATTATAGTGACAAGTGATGGATGTCACGAATTTAACCTGCACCTTCCCTCACTCCTAGCTACTGAAAAGGGGGTTCATCCATTGATACCAGGCAGGAAGTAGATGGAAGGATCGCCCAACGTCAATGTTCTAAAAATAAACAATATTACACCTAATATTAAAACTCATTATTACTCAATACCATTATTTAAAAAGGGGAGAGAAGCGAAATTATGCATTTACCTCATATTCGAAGGTCACACGATAATCTTCCTATTGCATCGAGTCAGCAATTTAAATATTTATATATATTATTCCTGCTATATAAGTTTTACTGCAGGAGTCCGATATTTGTAGCCCAGGTATCTATAATCAAAAGACATAGACCAAAATTATAGTCACCTAGGCTATTTAGCGAACAGTTCTCGCACTCAGCTTACTAAAAATATATGTTAGCCAGACACAGAGGAAAAGACCCCTTCCATGCCGATAAATACTTAGTATAATGCCCAAACTCAAAAGGTTTATAGATCTTCTAAATCTTTATAGCTCATACATAAACTCAAACGAGCTCGCCCCAATTGGCAATATAATTTAAGATTGCCATATAGGACTCTGAACTTTCAAATACTGCCAAGGTTTGCTTCCCATATCCAAAAACGCTAAGCCTCCATCACGCCAAAATGGCACTAAAAATAGAATAATACATGTTCATTATACTTTGCTTTAAACGCGCTACACTAATGCCAGAAACCCTCGTTTCCCTATCTCGCTTACCGGCATTGAAAAAATCTCCGTACGGGCTCCGTCTGTGTTCCGTTCTCATCGTCAATTAACGATGACTCGGAGACCCTTTTTAAACCGACCGTGATTCCTAGTCACGCGCCAAATTAGTGTAGAAACCATGAACATAGGACTAAAATTGTCTACCTACGGCCGCCATCTTAGAATGGTGTAAATAGATGTATTTGTGGCAGCGCACAGCGTGCATATACTAAGCATAACGGTAGGACTTAAATTATTGACCTAACGCCGCTATCTACAAAATTAAATGTTATTTTAGAATTGTATAAATAAATGTATTTATAGCAGCGCACAGCGTGCATCTACTTAGCATAAAGGTAGGACTTAAATTATTAACCTACCGCCGTTGTCTTCAAAATTATATTTTATTTTTTAAAAAAAGAATCATAATCTATTTAAAGATTGTGGCAGACACGGACCTTTAATAATTCAATATTCTTAGGGGGCCAAACATAATCTAAAAACTAACCAACGAATTAAAGTTATCACTAACCTATTCAGGTAGCCAAAAATATTAAAATTAGGCCAACGTATTTTTTAATAAATCTAATTCTCATTTTCAGAGTTAGTGCTGAATTACAATTCTAAAACCTATATTCAAAATGATAGGTACATCAAGGACTCTCTCTCTCAATCCACAGGTTGTTCCAGACTTATTTTACTAACTTTTCCCACTCCTCTCTGGAATTCAGACCCTGTCTTATGGTGTTGAGAACAGATATATACCACTGTTCTCTTGCTTTGCGCTTTTCCTCCATATTACCACCTCTTCTATTTATGTTAACCCTTTCCAGAATGAACCACATAAAGTCAGTTTCTCTATGTCCATGTTCCAAAAAATGAGACACTAATGGAGCATTTATTTTTTAGTTTTAATTGCATATTTATGTTCAGCCAACCTGACCCTGAATTCACGACCAGTTTCCCCTCCGTAAGCCAAACCACAAGGGCAACGCAGAAGGTAAATCACATTTTTGCTACGGCAATTGCTCAGAGTATGGGCAACTATTGTCCTGCCATTATGCGTTACTTCCTTAGCTACAAGACACTGAGCGCACATCAAGCAACTGCCACAGCGTGTGTTGCCCTTCACCACACTGTTGTCAAGTGTTTTCTGTTTATTCTTCGATTTCTCTCTATAAGTATGCACCAGCTGATTACGTAGATTTGTATTTTTCTTATAAGCAAACAGAGGTTTTTCCAATTTAATATTTTCCTCATCATTGAGGATACTCCAGTTCTTGTTCACTACATTTTTTATCTTGTTGCTAATACCATTAAATTGACTAACAAAAACAACTCTAGACATCTCCTGCTCTTTCTTGGTCCTATTCAACATTGCGTCACGGTCGTAGAACCTGGCTCGTTTGAACGAGTGAGATATCAATTTTTTGGAGTATCCTCTATCTTTTAATTTAGATTTCAACACTTCTGAGTGTGCATAAAAATCTTTCAGATCGGTACAATTTCTCCGTAACCGGAGAAACTGGCTAAAGGGAATGTTATCTTTCTGTGACTTCGGGTGGAAACTAGAATAATGTAATAGGGTATTTTTTGCCATTGGTTTTGTATATAATTCTACTGCCAATTTCCCTTCATTTACTTTTATTGTAATGTCTAGATAATCCACCTTTTCTTTACTCTGATGTGCAGTGAATTTCAAATTCTCATCACCCAAGTTTAACCAGGTGAGAAAATCCGCCAGATGATCAGTTGGCCCATCCCAAATAAAAAAAACGTCGTCTATGAAACTATGCCATTCCAAAACATTCTCATAAAAAGGTGCCAGTTCATTATATATATGGCGTTCTTCAAATTTGCCAACGTATAAGCATGCCAGGCTGGGGGCACAGGTCGCCCCCATGCTGGTCCCTTTCTTTTGACGATACAACTGATCCTTAAAGAGGAAAATGTTATTCTTAAGAACCATCTCAGTGCATTGAACTATAAATTCTTTGTTTACTCCTTCCAGCATGGTATTCTCGAGGATTTCTTTTATAACATCAACTGCGGTTTGTTGAGGAATGTTTGTGTAGAGAGACTCAATGTCCAGTGTTACTAGACACTGTGGGGCCGATTCCGATTCAGGCCGGAAATCACTCCGACCGAGCCGGACCCGGAGAGGTTTCCGACCGAATCGGACTCTGGCAGTCCGACCGAACGAGTACGATGCGCACGCATGCAATCGGACTCGAGTCGGTCGGACTCCCATTGAAGTCAATGGGAGCCGGACGTACAACGCGTACGCGGGCTCCCATTGACTCAATGGGTGCGAGGCGAACAAGGGCGCCCCCTACAGCGGGTACGCCTCGATGCGACTCGCGGCGTGCATGCACAGGTAGGGGGGACCCATGGGTCCCCCCTGTGTGCGACTCGCACGGCTACGCGTACAGGGGGGTCCGACACGGACCCCCAAAGTCCGGCTCTGACTGCTCTTTTGAGCCGGACGGCGCGAGTCGGTCGGACTGCTCGAGGCGCGCATCGTACTTGCCCGGCCGGGGAACGTCTCCATTGCGCGGTGCGAGTCGTGTCCGTGCGAGTCGGTCGGAGCGGTTCGGACCCGGGAACAAGTCAGTCGGCGATTTCGCGTGCGCTCGCATCGTACTCGCTCGGCCGGACGCACGTACGAATCGGTCGGGAAAGAGGGCTCCGAATCGGATCCGGTTAAGCCGAATCCGATTCGGTGCCCTACCGGCCGAGATCGGAATCGGCCCCTGAGTCTCCCTCACAAATGGTTTGTTCTCCACCATACTGATAATATGTGAGGAATCCCTAACATAAGATTTCAATTTAACTACCAATGGTTTTAAGAAAAAATCAACATATTTGCTTAAAGGCTCTAACAAAGAGCCCAAGCAGCTGACAATAGGTCTCATTGAGGGATCCAAGCTATCCTTATGGATTTTTGGTAACCCATATAAAGCAGGAATTTTGGGGTTCTGATTATTTAAAAATCTAAACTCTGCTTCACAGATCAAATTGTGCTCATTTGCCTCAAGTAAGAGATCACTACATTTCTTTGTTAGAATTGTTAATTCTATAATATGTACCTTCTCATAGTGAGCAGACACTTCTAGTAGTTTGAACATCCTGTTTTCATAATCACTCGTATCAAAAACTACCACTCCCCCGCCTTTATCGGCGGGTTTGATGGTAATAGAGTAATCTTCCTTTAGAATGCTAATTGCTTTTCTTTGACTTTTACTTAGATTAAAATCCTGGGGTATTCATTTTTAATAATGTTATGAATCCCTATCTAAACTGACTTTTCAAAGGTGTCTACATTTCTTCCTACTTGAGCTATAGATGGAGTGAAAGTCGATTTTGGTTTAAGACCCGTAATATTATCAGATTCTCGTAATGGTCTATCTTCAAAAAACCTTTTTAATCTAATTTTTCTAAAAAACATTCTGAGATCCTTTTCCAGTTGAAACCTGTTCACCAGGAACAAAACTGAAGCCTCTTTCATCGTTAAAATATTAAAATACAAAATTAATCATCATACACAACAATTCATAATTTCATTTTGTTTTTTCTTTTTCATATGTTGCTACAAAAATCCATATATTTCACAAAACTTTTGTTATCAGTAGACCAAGCAACATATGAAAAAGAAAAAACAAAATGAAATTATGAATTATTGTGTATGATGATCCTTTAAATTGTATTGATTTTCTTGCACTTTAGATTTGATTTTATATTGTGATAATTGTTGTTAATTTTGTATTTTAATATTTTAACGATGAAAGATTTTTAACCAACTAAATAAACATTGTTTCATATTGGATTTTTTAAATACTGTGACGTTGACTCAGTGATAGTTGGATGGTGAATGTGGTGTGATATTATTGCGGTATGCAATTGACGTATCCCAAAGGGAGTTTATTTTTGACTTATTGTCATTTTGGTGTCCTGTCCCTTTGGTAAGTTGGACCCCTCTCTCTTTTTTGAGATTCTAATTACAGTCCTTGTGACTGGAGAGTTTGGATTTGTTGATATTGTGCGTATTCGACGCGGTTTCCATCTCAGCTGATTTGCTGACGGATCAGTTTAAAACATTTGAGTTTAATGATGACCAGTTCAATAGAATTATTAACACGAGAAAGGGTAATACATTTACGGTGATCACTAATAAAGGTGAAAAATGGGGCACTCTATTAAATCTAAAAAAGAAACTAATTAGAACAGAGGCCCTTGCTGACTTTTTAATTGAATATGTAAAATCAGCGGTGATACCGATAGGGTTACAGGTTCGAAACGAACCCGGGGTTTTCGTGGAACATAACAAATTTCTTGAAACCTGGTCCCAAATCTCAAATCGTTGCAGCCGTGACTGGATGCTTTTAATAATAGAAACTGCTCAAGAAGTAATTATTTTAGAATAAGAAGCTATAGAGAAACTGGAAGCAGAATTGAAGGTCAAATCAGCTCTGGAGGAGGCTAAACTAAAACTTGAGGAGATCAATAAAGATGTTGATGGTTATAGGGACTATTTAATAAATAAAAAAACTAATAAGCTGAAAAAGGACATTGGTAGATTCAGTTATGAACTTGCATACCCTTATTTAAAAGACAACTATTATGATCAGAAGAATGATCAGGTATGGGACAGGAACTCTTACAAAAGACCGAGGTACACACAAGGTGGAAGAAAGGAAGTTTTCGGAGGTATTAACAGGTCCAACCTCCTTCTTCAGGCTTTACTACAAATATCTCCCAGCACTTCTGTCTATGTGAAAATATATAGAACAATCAATATGTTAAAAACCATAATATGTTATTGATAGTAATAAAAAAACAACACACTTATTCAATTTTAATCACAGTCTCTAAATAGCAAACACATTAATTCACTAAAAAAAGGAGAAATATATTGAAATAATGGCTCTGTACGGTGATACTCTATCCACAAAAACATCCACATTCAATAACATCAAACTCACTCTCTATTTTTTTAAATTCATATTTTAGGTTTATACCAAAAAGACATATTTTACATGTAGGTTCAAAGCTCAAAACCTTTTATTTTCTCAAATAATGCTGTACATGCCATCTGATTTTACATATGGCCATATTATCTCTCTCTCTTTTATCATCCTGCTCATTAGTAGAGAGAGCCGGTCTACCTCCCACAGGTGGCAGATGGAAGATTTTTAACCAACTAAATAAACATTTTTTCATATTGGATTTTTTGGCTACTGTGACGTTGACTCGGTGATAGTTGGATGGTGAATGTGGTGTGATATTATTGCGGTATGCAATTGACGTATCCAAAAGGGAGTTTATTTTAGACTTACAGTACACACACTTGCACAAGACAACATCGCCTGCCTGCCCATGCACACCCAGGCAGAGGCACCAAACCTCACCCGCCCGCCGCCCATCGGAGCATACCCGCTCATGCACACCCAGGCCTCAATGCTTACATTCCGCCACCGGCGCGTAGACAGGAGGTCCCACCACGTGCCGCTGCAAGCCACAAGCCCAGGGCCCGCGGACATGGCACCCTCCACATCATGCAGCCCCGCTCCGCAGGCCACCAGGTCTCACGTTTGGTGCTGGGTCTTGATTACTCCATGGCAGAGGACATACCAGTGCACCCGGCACCATCTCAGGCTGCACACCCGCTCAGCCCAATGGGTGCCACCAACTCTGGGATCCCGGAAGCGTCGCCACGTGGCGGTAGGCCCGCGCTGGCTCTGGCCTACACTGCGGTCCAGCAGGGCACACAAAACCTGAACTGTCCGGACCGCCGGGACGGGGCATCATCGCAGGCTGCACACCCGCTCAGCAGCTCAAGGTGCCACTGACACAGTGCACCCAAAGTCACCGTCCCGTGGCGGGGTGCCTGTGCCGTCCGCAAGGCCCCGTGTGCCACTAACCCTGTGCAACCCCAGTCTGCGCAACGTGGTGGTAGGCCTGTGCCGTCCGCAAGGCCTCGTGTGCCACTAACCCTGTGCAACCCCAGTCTGCGCCACGTGGTGGTAGGCCTGTGCCGTCCACAAGGCCTCGGATGCCACTAACCCTGTGCGCAACAACTCATGGGCCCTACATGAGTGAG
The DNA here is from genome assembly GCA_963921515.1 of Calotriton arnoldi. Classification (NCBI taxonomy): domain Eukaryota; kingdom Metazoa; phylum Chordata; class Amphibia; order Caudata; family Salamandridae; genus Calotriton; species Calotriton arnoldi. The sequence goes on from CAWUFW010005764.1 coordinate 1,181,781, forward strand.
AACCGTGGAGCGGCCGTCATCCAGTCACCACCGGAAGAGGGGAATGTGACGTCGTCGGCCCACATAGCCTGTGACGCCTGTACCAGATGGGTGTGGTGTGTGTGAAAACCTGCCCTCAGGGAGTGGCTGTGACATGCTGACAACTAGACCAGTGACCTGCACACCACCAGCGAGTACGACTGCGACGGGTAGCAATGAGGGCACCCCCACGGGGCGTTAGCGGAGTGGTCTGGCCTGCCGTACGCCCGACCAGCGCAAGGCTTGCAACAATGACTCGTGGGCTCTGGGCGTGGTCCAGTCCATGTCCGGACAAGGAAGTGACTGATGCGTGTGTCCCTGTTGTAGTGTTCACGGAACCCGGTACACAAAATGCAATGTCGCACCCTCTGACTGGCATCCCACAGGATGAACATCATTGACGCAAGGGAAGGACTGTCCCCACATTCATCCACACATCCATACAGAAATGACGTAAGACATTACACAGCAGTGCGTCACTGGATGTTTATTTGCACATCCTGGGCAGTCATGCAGCTGGAGCGGTACAGGGCAATGCCGAGCACACTACACAATATGGGCCCGTGGAGGGCCAGCCAGTGTCCATCCGGGGATGACCTGTACTGCGGAAGAGGAAGGGTACAGTCCGCAGTCTGTCCGCCGTGTCATTGGTCATCAAACAGGATGTGGCAGTCCATGTCGCTGTCCAAGGTGAGTGCATCGGAGTGTATTGGGGGTCAGTGGTAGGTCTTGAGGCCATGTGCGGCACCAAGCAGACACAGGAAAGGTGGCGGAAATGGATGCTAGTGCCTGGCCCTCCTGACCACAGTCCCATCCACGTCCTCATCCCCGGGTGTGTGCCCTGCCCCACCTGTGGGTGTTGCAGTACCGGCTATGGCACTGTGTGCCACTGACACATCAGGGGCTGGAGGAGGATTGTCGGCCACACTGTGTGGCAGTGACACATCAGGTGCCGGAGTGGATACGCCTGCCGCACTGGGAGGCACTGACACACCAGGGGGCGGAGATGTGGATGGTGTGGGGGCAGCAGCATTCATCATCGCCACGCCTTGTGGCAGCAATGCCATGATGAGGACATGCAGGGCACAGTAGATCCCAGCTACATTTCGCTGATGTGTAGCGACGGCTGCCATCCTTTCCGCCTCCATGCGCACCATGTCCTCCATGAGCCTCCGCATGTGTGCCAGCTCATGGCTGGCATCGCTGGGGCCACTTTGAGCAGACAAGTATTCTTCCCTCCGCATCATGACTCCAGAGATGTCAGTCAGGGCTCACTGGAGTCCATGGGGCGGACATTGACACCCAAGGATGGCGTCCAGTTTGGTAGCCATGAGCTCGAACCCCACCCGCACCTGCTCGGCCGTCTCCCTCTGGCCCTCCAGCACACGGCATTGGAAGGCCATTTGTTGTTCCTGGGGGACTTGGGAGGGTGCCAGAGCTGTGGGTGCCTCCTGCTGGGTGGTTTGGGTGGTGGGTCGGGTCTCATGGATGTAGCTGGGCTGCCCTGATCCTCGAGGTGAGTTGCGGATGAGGTCAATGAGGTCTTGGATGGTTTGGGTGTCAATGCTGGTGTTGTCCTCCTCCTCGTCATCAGTGAAGAGTGGCTGTGAATGCTCTGCAGGAGGTGTTGACGATGCCCCTGCAATGTGAAGGGGAGATGGTGTATTACAATGTGTCCACATGTATGTAGCCGCATGGTACAGATTGACATCCAGACAGCATGGCATTTTACATTGTGACAGTCTGTGGGTCTGGGCGAGGACCCAGAGTGATTGTGGGTGTGCAATGTGCCCTGCTTGCTTGTGCATGTGTGCCATTGTGGCCATCTCCCCCTGTCCCCCAGTACCTGGTGGTCACTCACCCTGTTGCGGTTGTGTTGTGTTCTGTCGAGCAGTGTCCAGTCCCCCAACTCCAGCCACAGTCTCCACACAGATGACTGTCGACACCAGCTCCTCCATGTCATCCAGCTCCAGCTGTGGCGCTGGGCCCCCACCTCAGGTCTGTGTTGCTGCCTTCAGGTTGGGGAGAGTTTCTCCTTGGTCTTCCGCTTGATGTCATTCCATCGCCTCTTGACCTCGTCCATTGTCCGCTTGTGCTCTCTGATGGCATTGACCTTGTCGACGATGTCCCGCCATATTCCAGTTTTGGTGCCCAATGACACGTTGGAGGTGACGAGGAGTTGTTGATGGTGTTCCATCACCTCCGTGACTATGATCCTGTTCGCCTGCGGACTGAACTTCGTCTTCCTCATCTTCTTGTCCTTGCCCTTCCCTGTCCCCGAGGTCCCAGGCTGGTCATCCGGGGTGCTTGTGGGGTTGCGCTCGTCCTCTGCGCCTGCTCCGGCTGCCTCCATGGTGCTTGTGTGTTGGTCAGTTTGTGTGTGGGTGTTTTTTCTACTTTTATGGAGATTTTTGATGCCTGCCAGGTGTGTGTTGCAGGCCTGGCGCTGCTTGTCGCTGTTTCCTCATCGCGCTTTGGCCCATCGCGTGTTTTTTGGTGTTGTGGTTTGTGTTTTTATCTCCATCGTGGTGGTTGTATCGCGGACATTATCCGCGGTTTCGGCAGACTATCGCATGGTACCACCTTGTTGTGAATTCCACGTTGACACGGGGTTATTTTCCCGCGATAGGCTGCGATATTGAAAGCTGCGTTACGCTACTCTTGCGGTAGTTATTACACGTTCTTGTGAATATACCCCACTATTTCTTGCCGTTGCCAAGTAAGTGGAAGTACCCTAGAAAAGAGGTTTGCACTGTTTACTTTATTAATGCATGAGGGTGGAATAAATCTGACATAGCAGGTTCTGCATTATAAAACGGGTTTTGAAGATAAGCTTTTCAGTGGCAATGTGCTTCTAAATTGTGAATGACCGCTTCTACTAAAAAACAAAGCTATCAATTCAGTGATGTTTTTTGTCAAGCACAGACACGAAACTTCTATCATAGCAGAGTATATCTAAACAACATCTTGAAAGACACTGTGTATGCACAAAGATAAATTGATTTCTTTCCAACTAGGCGGTGAGCTGTAGTAGAATGTTAACTGCCTTTCGCATATTTATGGCTAGTTCATTAACTTGCGAGCACACAAAGCTGTAGTTAAAATTATATAAACACCATCCCTCTTAAAAGTAATTTCTAAATAATTTCATGCAAATTCTTTCATTATCTTTTAAAGTGTTATTTGTAATTATTTGATGATTTACCAAGAGCATAGAATGCATTTTTAATGATTATTTATCTTGCTGTATTGACTTTACCAATGGTTTCCTTCATATTGGGTACAACTGATGGAGAAGAAATATTTTATTATACCCAGTTGTTAACAAACATGGAATTATATAAACACAGTGTGATTTTACCAATTGAATCGGCAATCAAAAATTCATCCCAATGGATTTAGTCCAATGTGTCACATTAGTAAGACTGGTAAACTATTATTATTATTTTATAATCAGAGACGTATTAAATATGCTACAAATTATTGAAGTTCATGTTTTTGTATATGAAGCAATGTATGCTTACTGAAAGCTGGTGAACCAATAAATAAGGTGACCCATGCTGTTATAAAATTGGTATTAAACATGTACAAATTCACTGCAAAAGTTAGACTAAGGGGCCGATTCCGATCTCGCTTGGACAGCCCTCCCGGAGCTGTCCGTAGCGTTACCTGCCGACGGACTCGTTCCGGGAGCCGGTCCGTCCGAACGATGAAGTACGATGCGCAAATGTGTCCAAATCCCGAACGACACGTACGCTCTGAATCCAGCCACATTTCCCGTACGAGCCGGCACCGTAAACGCTGAATGTAGTCGCCCGGAAGCATTTTCACAGCAGTTTCCGGCCGGCCAAGTACGATGCGTACTTCCTAAGCGCCGAACAGGTCGCCACCTCCAGCACGTCACAGCATCTGGAAGAGCAGTATATCAGGTCCGAATTGCGCCACAACACGATCTACGCCTACGAGACGAACCAACCATGTATCCCATCGCGCATGTCATCCCTGTACTGTACGTCTATGACCGAATCAACAACCGGAACCGACGCGTACGGTAAGTGAGACACCTACCACACACAAAAAGGTCACGAACCCGTGAAAAGTGGCACACACATAGGGGGTGGATATCTATCTCCTATAGCATTGCCCACCCCATAGGGGGTGGATGGCCATCACTCCCAGCAGTCCCTACCCATAGGGGGATGGATGGCTATCACTCCCAGCATTGTCCAGCCCACAGGGGGATGGATGGCTATCACTCCCAGCAGTCCCTACCCATAGGGGGGTGGATGGTTTCACTCCCAGCAGTCTCTGCCCATAGGGGCATGGATGACTATCACTCCCAGCATTGTCCAGCCCACAGGGGGATGGATGGCTATCACTCCCAGCATTGTCCAGCCGACAGGGAGATAGATGGCTATCACGCCCAGCAGTCCCTACCCATAGGGGGGTGGATGGCAATCACTCCCAGCACTCTCTACCCATAGGGGGATGGATGGCTATCACTCCCAGCATTGTCCAGCCCACAGGGGGATGGATGGCTATCACTCCCAGCAGTCCCTACCCATAGGGGGGTGGATGGCTTTCACTCCCAGCAGTCTCTACCCATAGGGGCATGGATGGCTATCACTCCCAGCATTGTCCAGCCCACAAGGGGATGGATGGCTATCACTCCCAGCAGTCCCTACCCATAGGGGGGTGGATGGCAATCACTCCCAGCACTCTCTACCCATAGGGGGGTGGATGGCTCTCACTCCCAGCATTGTCCAGCCCACAGGGGAATGGATGGCTATCACTCCCAGCATTGTCCTGCCCACAGGGGGATGTATGGCTATCACTCCCAGCAGTCCCTACCCATAGGGGGGTGGATGGCAATCACTCCCAGCACTCTCTACCCTTAGGGGGATGGATGGCTATCACTCTCAGCATTGTCCAGCCCACAGGGTGATGGATGGCTATCACTCCCAGCATTGTCCAGCACACAGGGAGATGGATGGCTATCACTCCCACCAGTCCCTATCCATAGGGGGGTGGGTGGCTTTCACTCCCAGCAGTCTCTACCCATAGGGGCATGGATGGCTATCACTCCCAGCATTGTCCAGCCCACAGGGGGATGGATGGCTATCACTCCCAGCAGTCCCTACCCATAGGGGGGTGGATGGCTTTCACTCCCAGCAGTCTCTACCCATAGGGGCATGGATGGCTTTCACTCCCAGCATTGTCCAGCCGACAGGGGGATGGATATCTATCACTCCCAGCATTGTCCAGCCCACAGGGGGATGGATGGCTATCACTCCCAGCATTCCCTACCCATAGGGGGGTGGGTGGCAATCACTCCCAGCACTCTCTACCCATAGGGGGATGGATGGCTATCACTCCCAGCATTGTCCAGCCCACAGGGGGATGGATGGCTATCACTCCCAGCATTGTCCAGCCCACAGGGGGATGGATGGCTATCACTCCCAGCAGTCCCTACCCATAGGGGGTGGATGGCAATAACTCCCAGCACTCTCTACCCATAGGGGGAAGGATGGCTATCACTCCCAGCATTGTCCAGCCCACAGGGGATGGATGGGTATCACTCCCAGCATTGTCCAGCTCACAGGGGGATGGATGGCTATCACTCCCAGCAGTCCCTACCCATAGGGGGGTGGATGGCTTTTACTCCCAGCAGTCTCTACCCATAGGGGCATGGATGGCTATCACTCCCAGCATTGTCCAGCCCACAGGAGGATGGATGGCTATCACTCCCAGCAGTCCCTACCCATAGGGGGGTGGATGGCTTTCACTCCCAGCAGTCTCTACCCATAGGGGCATGGATGGCTATCACTCCCAGCATTGTCCAGCCAACAGGGTGATGGATGGCTATCACTCCCAGCATTGTCCAGCCCACAGGGAGATGGATGGCTATCACTCCCACCAGTCCCTACCCATAGGGGGGTGGATGGCTTTCACTCCCAGCAGTCTCTACCCATAGGGGCATGGATGGCTATCACTCCCAGCATTGTCCAGCCCACAGGGGGATGGATGGCTATCACTCCCAGCAGTCCCTACCCTTAGGGGGGTGGATGGCTTTCACTCCCAGCAGTCTCTACCCATAGGGGCATGGATGGCTTTCACTCCCAGCATTGTCCAGCCGACAGGGGGATGGATATCTATCACTCCCAGCATTGTCCAGCCCACAGGGGGATGGATGGCTATCACTCCCAGCATTCCCTACCCATAGGGGGGTGGGTGGCAATCACTCCCAGCACTCTCTACCCATAGGGGGATGGATGGCGATCACTCCCAGCATTGTCCAGCCCACAGATGGATGGATGGCTATCACTCCCAGCATTGTCCAGCCCACAGGGGGATGGATGGCTATCACTCCCAGCAGTCCCTACCCATAGGGGGGTGGATGTCAATAACTCCCAGCACTCTCTACCCATAGGGGGAAGGATGGCTATCACTCCCAGCATTGTCCAGCCCACAGGGGGATGGATGGGTATCACTCCCAGCATTGTCCAGCTCACAGGGGGATGGATGGCTATCACTCCCAGCAGTCCCTACCCATAGGGGGGTGGATGGCTTTTACTCCCAGCAGTCTCTACCCATAGGGGCATGGATGGCTATCACTCCCAGCATTGTCCAGCCCACAGGGGGATGGATGGCTATCACTCCCAGCAGTCCCTACCCATAGGGGGGTGGATGGCTTTCACTCCCAGCAGTCTCTACCCATAGGGGCATGGATGGCTATCACTCCCAGCATTGTCCAGCCAACAGGGGGATGGATGGCTATCACTCCCAGCATTGTCCAGCCGACAGGGGATAGATGGCTATCACTCCCAGCAGTCCCTACCCATAGGGGGGTGGATGGCAATCACTCCCAGCACTCTCTACCCATAGGGGGATGGATGGCTATCACTCCCAGCATTGTCCAGCCCATAGGGGGATGGATGGCCATCACTCCCAGCAGTCCCTATCCATAGGGGGGGTGGATGGCTTTTACTCCCAGCAGTCTCTACCCATAGGGGCATGGATATCTATCACTCCCAGCATTGTCCAGCCCACAGGGGGATAGATGGCTATCACTCCCAGCAGTCCCTACCCATAGGGGGGTGGATGGCAATCACTCCCAGCACTCTCTACCCATAGGGGGATGGATGGCTATCACTCCCAGCATTGTCCAGTCCACAGGGGGATGGATGGCTATCACTCCCAGCATTGTCCAGCCCACAGGGGTATGGATGGCTATTACTCCCAGCAGTCCCTACCCATAGGGGGGTGGATGGCAATAACTCCCAGCACTCTCTACCCATAGGGGGATGGATGGCTATCACTCCCAGCATTGTCCAGACCACAGGGGGATGGATGGCTATCACTCCCAGCATTGTCCAGCCCACAGGGGGATGGATGGCTATCACTCCAAGCAGTCCCTACCCATAGGGGGGTTGATGGCTTTTACTCCCAGCAGTCTCTACCCATAGGGGCATGGATGGCTATCACTTCCAGCATTGTCCAGCCTACAGGGGGATGGATGGCTATCACTCCCAGCAGTCCTTACCCATAGGGGGGTGGATGACAATCACTCCCAGCACTCTCTACCCATAGGGGGATGGATGGCTATCACTCCCAGCATTGTCCAGCCCACAGGGGGATGGATGGCTATCACTCCCAGCATTGTCCAGCCCACAGGGGGATGGATTGCTATCACTCCCAGCAGTCCTTAACCATAGGGGGTGGATGGCAATCACTCCCAGCACTCTCTACCCATAGGGGATGGATGGCTATCACTCCCAGCATTGTCCAGCCCACAGGGGGATGGATGGCTATCACTCCCAGCATTGTTCAGCCCACAGGGGGATAGATGGCTATCACTCCTAGCAGTCCCTACCCATAGGGGGGTGGATGGCTTTCCCTCCCAGCAGTCTCTACCCATAGGGGCATGGATGGCTATCACTCCCAGCATTGTCCAGCCCACAGGGGGATGGGTGGCCATCACTCCCAGCAGTCACTACCCATAGGGGGTGGATGGCTTTTACTCCCAGCAGTCTCTACCCATAGGGGCATGGATATCTATCACTCCCAGCATTGTCCAGCACACAGGTGGATGGATGGCTATCACTCCCACCAGTCCCTACCCATAGGGGGGTGGATGGCATTCACTCCCAGCACTCTCTACCCATAGGGGGATGGATGGCTATCACTCCCAGCATTGTCCAGTCCACAGGGGGATGGATGGCTATCACTCCCAGCATTGTCCAGCCAACAGGGGTATGGGTGGCTATTACTCCCAGCAGTCCCTACCCATAGGGGGTGGATGGCAATAACTCCCAGCACTCTCTACCCATAGGGGGATGGATGGCTATCACTCCCAGCATTGTCCAGACCACAGGGGGATGGATGGCTATCACTCCCAGCATTGTCCAGCCCACAGGGGTATGGATGGCTATCACTCCAAGCAGTCCCTACCCATAGGGGGGTTGATGGCTATTACTCTCAGCAGTCTCTACCCATAGGGGCATGGATGGCTATCACTCCCAGCATTGTCCAGCCTACAGGGGGATGGATGGCTATCACTCCCAGCAGTCCTTACCCATAGGGGGGTGGATGGCAATCACTCCCAGCACTCTCTACCCATAGTGGGATGGATGGCTATCACTCCCAGCATTGTCCAGCCCACAGGGGGAGGGATGGCTATCACTCCCAGCATTGTCCAGCCGACAGGGGGATGGATATCTATCACTCCCAGCATTGTCCAGCCCACAGGGGGATGGATGGCTATCACTCCCAGCATTCCCTACCCATAGGGGGGTGGGTGGCAAACACTCCCAGCACTCTCTACCCATAGGGGGATGGATGGCTATCACTCCCAGCATTGTCCAGCCCACAGGGGGATGGATGGCTATCACTCCCAGCATTGTCCAGCCCACAGGGGGATGGATGGCTATCACTCCCAGCAGTCCCTACCCATAGGGGGGTGGATGGCAATAACTCCCAGCACTCTCTACCCATAGGGGGAAGGATGGCTATCACTCCCAGCATTGTCCAGCCCACAGGGGGATGGATGGGTATCACTCCCAGCATTGTCCAGCTCACAGGGGTATGGATGGCTATCACTCCCAGCAGTCCCTACCCATAGGGGGTGGATGGCTTTTACTCCCAGCAGTCTCTACCCATAGGGGCATGGATGGCTATCACTCCCAGCATTGTCCAGCCCACAGGAGGATGGATGGATATCACTCCCAGCAGTCCCTACCCATAGGGGGGTGGATGGCTTTCACTCCCAGCAGTCTCTACCCATAGGGGCATGGATGGCTATCACTCCCAGCATTGTCCAGCCAACAGGGTGATGGATGGCTATCACTCCCAGCATTGTCCAGCCCACAGGGAGATGGATGGCTATCACTCCCACCAGTCCCTACCCATAGGGGGGTGGATGGCTTTCACTCCCAGCAGTCTCTACCCATAGGGGCATGGATGGCTATCACTCCCAGCATTGTCCAGCCCACAGGGGGATGGATGGCTATCACTCCCAGCAGTCCCTACCCATAGGGGGGTGGATGGCTTTCACTCCCAGCAGTCTCTACCCATAGGGGCATGGATGGCTATCACTCCCAGCATTGTCCAGCCGACAGGGGGATGGATATCTATCACTCCCAGCATTCTCCAGCCCACAGGGGGATGGATGGCTATCACTCCCAGCATTCCCTACCCATAGGGGTGGGTGGCAATCACTCCCAGCACTCTCTACCCATAGGGGGATGGATGGCGATCACTCCCAGCATTGTCCAGCCCACAGATGGATGGATGGCTATCACTCCCAGCATTGTCCAGCCCACAGGGGATGGATGGCTATCACTCCCAGCAGTCCCTACCCATAGGGGGTGGATGTCAATAACTCCCAGCACTCTCTACCCATAGGGGGAAGGATGGCTATCACTCCCAGCATTGTCCAGCCCACAGGGGGATGGATGGGTATCACTCCCAGCATTGTCCAGCTCACAGGGGGATGGATGGCTATCACTCCCAGCAGTCCCTACCCATAGGGGTGGATGGCTTTACTCCCAGCAGTCTCTACCCATAGGGGCATGGATGGCTATCACTCCCAGCATTGTCCAGCCCACAGGGGGATGGATGGCTATCACTCCCAGCAGTCCCTACCCATAGGGGGTGGATGGCTTTCACTCCCAGCAGTCTCTACCCATAGGGGCATGGATGGCTATCACTCCCAGCATTGTCCAGCCAACAGGGGGATGGATGGCTATCACTCCCAGCATTGTCCAGCCGACAGGGATAGATGGCTATCACTCCCAGCAGTCCCTACCCATAGGGGGTGGATGGCAATCACTCCCAGCACTCTCTACCCATAGGGGGATGGATGGCTATCACTCCCAGCATTGTCCAGCCCATAGGGGATGGATGGCCATCACTCCCAGCAGTCCCTATCCATAGGGGGGTGGATGGCTTTACTCCCAGCAGTCTCTACCCATAGGGGCATGGATATCTATCACTCCCAGCATTGTCCAGCCCACAGGGGATAGATGGCTATCACTCCCAGCAGTCCCTACCCATAGGGGGTGGATGGCAATCACTCCCAGCACTCTCTACCCATAGGGGGATGGATGGCTATCACTCCCAGCATTGTCCAGTCCACAGGGGGATGGATGGCTATCACTCCCAGCATTGTCCAGCCCACAGGGGTATGGATGGCTATTACTCCCAGCAGTCCCTACCCATAGGGGTGGATGGCAATAACTCCCAGCACTCTCTACCCATAGGGGATGGATGGCTATCACTCCCAGCATTGTCCAGACCACAGGGGGATGGATGGCTATCACTCCCAGCATTGTCCAGCCCACAGGGGGATGGATGGCTATCACTCCAAGCAGTCCCTACCCATAGGGGGTTGATGGCTTTTACTCCCAGCAGTCTCTACCCATAGGGGCATGGATGGCTATCACTTCCAGCATTGTCCAGCCTACAGGGGGATGGATGGCTATCACTCCCAGCAGTCCTTACCCATAGGGGGTGGATGACAATCACTCCCAGCACTCTCTACCCATAGGGGGATGGATGGCTATCACTCCCAGCATTGTCCAGCCCACAGGGGGATGGATGGCTATCACTCCCAGCATTGTCCAGCCCACAGGGGGATGGATTGCTATCACTCCCAGCAGTCCTTAACCATAGGGGGGTGGATGGCAATCACTCCCAGCACTCTCTACCCATAGGGGGATGGATGGCTATCACTCCCAGCATTGTCCAGCCCACAGGGGGATGGATGGCTATCACTCCCAGCATTGTCCAGCCCACAGGGGGATAGATGGCTATCACTCCTAGCAGTCCCTACCCATAGGGGGGTGGATGGCTTTCCCTCACAGCAGTCTCTACCCATAGGGGCATGGATGGCTATCACTCCCAGCATTGTCCAGCCCACAGGGGGATGGATGGCTATCACTCCCAGCATTGTCCAGCCCACAGGGGGATGGATGGCTATCACTCCCAGCAGTCCTTACCCATAGGGGGTGGATGGCTATCACTCCCAGCAGTCCCTACCCATAGGGGGGTGGATGGCTATCACTCCCAGCATTGTCCAGCCCACAGGGGGATGGGTGGCCATCACTCCCAGCAGTCCCTACCCATAGGGGGTGGATGGCTTTTACTCCCAGCAGTCTCTACCCATAGGGGCATGGATATCTATCACTCCCAGCATTGTCCAGCACACAGGTGGATGGATGGCTATCACTCCCACCAGTCCCTACCCATAGGGGGGTGGATGGCAATCACTCCCAGCACTCTCTACCCATAGGGGGATGGATGGCTATCACTCCCAGCATTGTCCAGTCCACAGGGGGATGGATGGCTATCACTCCCAGCATTGTCCAGCCCACAGGGGTATGGGTGGCTATTACTCCCAGCAGTCCCTACCCATAGGGGGTGGATGGCAATAACTCCCAGCACTCTCTACCCATAGGGGGATGGATGGCTATCACTCCCAGCATTGTCCAGACCACAGGGGATGGATGGCTATCACTCCCAGCATTGTCCAGCCCACAGGGGTATGGATGGCTATCACTCCAAGCAGTCCCTACCCATAGGGGTTGATGGCTATTACTCTCAGCAGTCTCTACCCATAGGGGCATGGATGGCTATCACTCCCAGCATTGTCCAGCCTACAGGGGGATGGATGGCTATCACTCCCAGCAGTCCTTACCCATAGGGGGTGGATGGCAATCACTCCCAGCACTCTCTACCCATAGTGGGATGGATGGCTATCACTCCCAGCATTGTCCAGCCCACAGGGGAGGGATGGCTATCACTCCCAGCATTGTCCAGCCCACAGGGGATGGATGGCTATCACTCCCAGCAGTCCCTACCCATAGGGGGTGGATGGCAATCACTCCCAGCACTCTCTACCCATAGGGGGATGGATGGCTATCACTCCCAACATTGTCCAGCCCACAAGGGGATGGATGGCTATCACTCCCAGCATTGTCCAGCCCACAGGGGGATGGATGGCTATCACTCCCAGCAGTCCCTACCCATAGGGGGGTGGATGGCTTTCCCTCCCAGCAGTCTCTACCCATAGGGGCATGGATGGCTATCACTCCCAGTATTGTCCAGCCCACAGGGGGATGGATGGCTATCACTCCCAGCATTGTCCAGCCCACAGGGGGATGGATGGCTATCACTCCCAGCAGTCCCTACCCATAGGGGGGTGGATGGCAATCACTCCCAGCACTCTCTACCCATATGGGGATGGATGGCTATCACTCCCAGCATTGTCGAGCCCACAGGGGGATGGATGGCTATCACTCCCAGCAGTCCCTACCCATAGGGTGGTGGATGGCAGTCACTCCCAGCACTCTCTACCCATAGGGGGATGGATGGCTATCACTGCCAGCATTGTCCAGCCCACAGGGGGATGGATGGCTATCACTCCCAGCATTGTCCAGCCCACAGGGGGATGGATGGCTATCACTGCCAGCATTGTCCAGCCCACAGGGGGATGGATGACTATCACTCCCAGCCCTGTCCACCCCATAGAGAGTGGAGGGTGAACACTCCCCCCCACTATCATGCCAAGATTGTGGCATGTATCCACACTGCTTGCAATAGTGACACATAAAGGGAAAAAGCACTGAAAGACCCATCACAGTTGTGACCAAAAGTTGAGTGTGGGGTGCAAACCCCCAGCATTTGGAGGCAAAAAGGGGAAATGGGGTCTACCCCCCCTCGCTGCAGTGACCAAAAGGGGAGTGTGTGGTCCAAAATACCAGCATTGTGAGGCAGAATGTGGAAAAGGGGTCTAACCCCCCCTCACTGCAGTGACCAAAAGGTGAGTGTGGGGTGCAAACCCCCAGCATTGTGAGGCAAAATGGGGAAATGGGGTCTAACCCCCCCTCACTGCAGTGACCAAAAGGTGAGTGTAGGGTTCACAATAGCAGCATAGTGAGGCAGAATGGGGAAATGGGTCCAATTACTCCTCACTGCAGTGACCAAAAGGTGAGTCTGAGGTTCAAAATTTCAGCCTGCAGTCGCAGGTTGTAGCACGCCCCATCCCACAGTGGGATGGGAAGACCCCAATGATGAAGCATGACATCAAGGGTCCTTTTGATGTGTGAGGGGTATTTAAACAACGTTTGTGTATGTCCTATCATGGAATAGGAACACAATTTATTCTTTTCCCCTACCCTCTATAGGCCCTTTACTTCATTATTTAGATCATTACCCATATGGTGGATCTTGATGTTTTGATAACCTTTGACCTGAGGAGGACGTATCCACCGTCAGTGTCCCTAGGGGCACTACCTCTTCTCTCCCTAACTTTGTTTTTTGTAGGCTCAAATGCAGTAGGCAGGACGGATTTGGGGGACACGGTCTCCACTGCAGTTGCATGAACTGACTGAGGGTGCGATGTTGTGTGAGTGGCAGTGCTTGTGGTTGGGGGGGAAAGCCTAATCATCTTGGGGATGGTGTAACGGTGTGTAGGGGAACCTGGGACAGGGTGTGGTGGGGGAACTTCTGGAGTGGTGGCCTGGGTGCTGGAGGTCGGAGACTGTGTGGTGGGAATGCGGGATTGTGCTGGTGTTTTGCTTTTCCTGGTCCTGGGTGATTTTCGGGTGGGGGCCTCAGTTTTCCTGCTCCTGGGGGAGGGTGTGCGTGTGGTGGGGGCTCTCCTCTCTGTGTGTGGTGACGTCCTCTTCCCCTTGTGAGTCGGGTCAGATGGATCTGTGGGGAATAGGCCAAGGTCACAGAGGAAGAGCTTCTGGGAAGGGGGTGTTGCAGGTGAGTCAAGGGAAGGGGCTTTGGTGGGAGAGGTATCTGAGGAATGCGGAGTGCGTGTGGATGGCTGTGTGTGCTTTTGTACCCTAGTCCCTGTGTGTGTGCCATCAGTCCCCTGAGTGTGCGTGCTTGTTAGTTTTGGCTTTGACTGATGTTGCTGTGTGCTGCTTGTGTCTGTAGTGTCTGCATGCATGCGCCTGTGTGAGTGTGTGTTGGGCAGGTAGGGTAGTGGGGAGTGTGGATGGGGCAGAGGTAGGAGGGGTGAGGGACTGTTGGAGGAGGGACACTGCTGCCGTCAGTGAGGAGGCCATGGACTGAGTGGTCCGCTGTAGGGCAGACATGTGTGATGACATGCCCTCCGTGTAAGACACCAATTGAGTTAAAAGACTGGTGTGGGCATGGAGGACACTCAGCATTGATGTCTGCCCCACATGGATCTGCTTTAGCAAGTCCACAGACTCCACACTCAGGGCAGCAGGGGAGACAGAGGCAGGGGTTAACACACATATGTTTAGTCCTGTGTGCAAAGACAATTTCCACATATTAGATTTCTGTCCATAACAAACTTATTGGTCAGATTTGTAATCCAAAAAGCTATGCCAGTCAACACTGACACAGAGTCAGACACATAATTACTAATTTCACAATGGGCAAACTGTTGGCTGACACCCAAGATTAGGAGGCCACAGTGTCTCAGATTGCTGGAGTTGGCATACCTGTCCTTGGTCCATGTGAAACATGGGATTACCTGGAGCACTAGGCAGGTGACTACGCATATGTTACGCCCATACATTTAATTTGTCTGAGGCCTCAACATGGGTCTTACCTGCTGCATGGGTGTGTAGTAAATACCTCAGACACCTATGCTGACCCAGATCAGCGATTCGCACATTAATGTATGGGACACACAGAGTACAGGTCATATGTGTCAGTCAATGTGCTGACACATGTCCGACAATTGGCTCACTCATGATGCTCAACTCAATGCACCTGTTGCAGATGTTGTTCTCAACATCAACCCTGGACGACAGCAAATCCACACAACCCAAGTGACACATGTCACAGACGGAAAGGAGCACACCTGGTCATCAGATGGAATGGGTCATCACCACATTTAGCCACATGAGTCTTGTCTCAGCAGACAGACGAACTGTGGGTGTGTTACCAGGCTGAAGGAGTGCAAATTGCATGTTAGACATAGTTCACCAACAAGGAATGAACTTACCCCCTCCTTCCTGCTGTCTGG
The DNA here is from genome assembly GCA_963921515.1 of Calotriton arnoldi. Taxonomy (NCBI): domain Eukaryota; kingdom Metazoa; phylum Chordata; class Amphibia; order Caudata; family Salamandridae; genus Calotriton; species Calotriton arnoldi. The sequence continues at coordinate 1,197,313 of CAWUFW010005764.1, forward strand.
CCTTCAACTGCCTATCCAGGTCAGGGTAAGACCACCGTCAGTATCCGGAGCATGTGGGGGGTCAGTGTCCGTCGTCCGCCCCTTCTGCGAGGAGGCAACAGTTTGAGCTGGACTCTGGCAATCCTCCGGGTCCAGCCACGAAGGTCCTGCCACCTCTTCTGGCAGTGGCGGATGCGGCGTTTGAAGACCCCCACAGATCTCACTGCCCGGACGATGGTCTGCCAAATCTCCTGCTTCTGATGGGCATCAACCTGTAAGGATGACAAAGTCAGATCCCATTGCTACACAAGCAACATGTTTGTTGATCACACCATTGGGCATACATGTCATTGTCAGAAGGGCACATGATGTATACAGGTAGTGCAATTATGGTCATGGGCAGTTGTCCTATGTGCAAGGATGCATTAACAACATCGGAACAGTGCATGGAAAGCCTAACCATGAAAAAACACACTTTTGCATCACTGTACCTGTACAGTACATGTATCTGCACACTTTGAGACTTACAATTGCTCAGTGTACATGCTTGCCCTTGGTGATCAGAATGCCAGTAGTGCCAGTAAGATAACATGTACAAATCAGTGCTTAATTTGTGCCGGTACTTTCCGGTGCTTGGACCCGGCACTTAGTTCTCAGGGCCAGGTCTATGACACACCTGCCAACTCACATGGTGTGGTGGCAAAGTGTGTCCCGGACTATATCGGCACTTCACACTGTCTCTCAGTGAAGAGCCAATATCATCACACAGTTAACCCATCCCTGGGTAATCAGTGTTCCCTGCCAGTTAGGTGATTTCCCACACAAATGGGTGATATTTTTCCTCATCTGTGCATGCAGACTTTCCACAATTCGGGGCAGTAGTAGTTGCCCCCTCAGAACCCTCCTCAGCCCATGGGGGTCACTGGTGCACCTGAGCTGAAATCCACCCCCGCTGCCAGGCCTGACACTGCAGGATGTCTCTGACAAGGTGTGAGGGCCCATTGAAGAGAGAAATAACCACATCAACAGATACTCAGCACCGCTTTGACCTGGCCAAATTTGGTTCTTGCCTTGACCTCATGCCTCCCCTTAAACCGGGTCCTTTGCAGCATGCCATATCAGTGAATGAGAGCATGTGGTGTAATGGCCAGATGATGATCTGCCGACCTTGGAAAGGGAACCCGAGTCTCGGCGTTGGCTCAACACATCGTATGATTCTGGGCAAATCACTTAATCTCCCCCGGTGCTGTTCCTACCTAAGATGAATGTGTTCTTTCGATGCCACTTAATGGGATATGCCAAACCCAGACATTTCCTTAGTGGAGTTTTGACATGTATTTATGCACAGTGACAGCACAGCACCCTTCAACCCTGCTGCCTTCTCCTCAGTACAGGAAGACATAGCTTGACAGTCTTTCACCTTTACCACTCCCTCCTCGCAGCTGAGAGACTCCTTACACAATCTTCACATTGTTCACTCTCCTCGGTGGTGAGAGACTCCACATATACAGGTTGACATTTCACTCTCGTTTCTCAGTGGTGTTAATCTTTCCAAGCACTCTCTTTTTTGACAGCTTGCAAAATATCCTGACAATTTTCCAGCCTACCTCGTGCTGGGGTGAGGCCTGGACATGTCCGTTAAATGTTTCAATGCTCTCTGTGACTTCCCATGTGCACCGGCCTACAAGGCCCAAATAATGTCTTACACTCCGAGTTCTCACATGACATTTTATAATCCCACAAACATTCTTACTGATGCCTCACCTTCTAATATTACATCTTCCCTTTGAATGAATGAGAAGCAATTGAGATGTGCGTGTTTTTGCACTCAGGGCTGGATTTAGGGAGGTGCGATTGGGGCAGCGGCATCAGGCTCTGACTTTGGTGGGGGGTACTATATTTAAACATAACTTTTGGTTTTAAAACTCATAAACTTCCCTGTTCGTCCAGCAGTTTCAGGCAACAATGAAAATGTCAATTTAACTAATGTTCCTATTGGTGAGAGATTGGAATTTTATTTTGTGGCTGTTTTTGCTCATCATAAAGCAGTGTGGATGGTTAATGTGCCTGCTGCAAAGAACGTGTACTATGTAGATCACAGAACAGAGCGTGAGTGAACTATGAGTAGCACTATAAAAAATGGAATGCATGTCAGAGAGAGGTTATGGAGAGATGAGGAGCACTGTTGGAGAGTGGTAGTGAAGGAGTTAATGGAGAATGAGGTTATGGGGGGGCAGCAAAAAAGTCTGTCGCACCCGGCACTACCAGCGTAAAAGCCGGACCTCCTTGTAATTACAGACTGCATGCCACCTGCAAAGCTGAGAGCAATACCCCACTTGACTGTATTCAGCTCACTGAGACGGTCTGGACCTTGCACGTCATATAGGACTGAAGATGAGCTGCAAGGCACCTTCTGGAAGCCACAGCTAGAATGATCTTAATATTTTACAAATTAAGCACTGGTACAAATGAAAGGGCAGTGTACTCAACACTAACCTGCTCCCCTGGTTTTCCATACAGCTTGCAGTACTGTGGGAGGAGGCTGTCCAGCAGGGCCTTGTTCTCCTCCTCAGTGAATGCTGGGGCCCTCTCCACAGTCCGTGCCATTGCAGAACCCAGAGAATGCAGAGACAGCAGCAGTGGTAGTCAGAGATGTAATCCTGTGGCATGTAGTGCAGGCAAGTGAAGTCTCTGGGGAACAGGCAGCCTTATATCTCTGCTGCAGAGTCAGAATCTGTTCCATGCGTCAGAAGAAATAGGTCCTAGATGTTCGCATCATCCAAAATTGGCCAATCCATGACATTTCACACATCGTACACGCCTTCTGCGTCATTCAAATATTCCGCATCTTTCAAATATTCTGCATCATGACACCATTTATTTTGATACATTGCTGTTGTGAGCCAACCGAATCTGTTTGCACATGATTCGTACACATAGCAAAACCGCGTCAGTCTCCATGACAGTCAATAGCCAAGGCGTGCGCCCGGCTTGGTCCCTAAGTGTACGCCACGTCTTTAGAATACTCACCCGCATCTGTCTCCATGACAGTCAATAGCCAAGGCGTGCGCCCGGCTTGGTCCCTAAGTGTACGCCGCGTCTTTAGAATACTCACCCGCGACTGTCACCATTACAGAAAACAGCCAAAGGATGCCACCCACAATATTTTGGCAGAGACTCAGGTGCTTTACAACAGACAAACAGCCTGTCATACAGTATATGAAATCACATTTCACGCATAATGACATGTGTGTGTATATGGCTTCACATTTCATATTGTAGGGAGCACATTGTGGCACACACTCCCTGGCTATGCCATGCGTCATGGGGACAAAAACCATTGTGTGTGATGCACATCACACTGTGAGTGACAACTTTGCAGATCACCACCCAAGGCCTGTACACAGTTCCAGGTGCCCATTGTGTATTCACATGTTACATACACCCTGACTTACAGCTGAAATGGACTGTGTGTAACAAAGTGTTCCTGAGCTAACATTGTGAGGTTAATCCAGAGTATTTGCGTATTATGCTACGCACATGTGTCTTTTGGTATGTGGTAGATGTGAATCGTTTCCAACATCCATCAGAATATGGCATGTGGGTTGCTGTTGGGTCTGTGTGTCACAGACATCCATGTTTGACATGCAAAGTAATCTGGGAGCACATCATGTGTGTTTCATGGGTGTGATGGTACGTGTACATCAGGCGCTACAATAATGACAGTGTCCATGTGGCATGACGAGATCCCTGTGTGTGGACATTAAAAACACCTTTCATTTTGACAACACATCTATCCTCAATAGTCACTGAGGTGTGTGTTTGGTATGTGACATTTTCTCAGATGTACTGTGACAGACCCCATATATTGTTCACAGCACACCATCGCACTTGTTGTGTCACCATCAGGAGATGAAATGTTCTGTGAGAGGCACATAGCTAGCATATGTGTCCATGCTCAACAGCACATACCTGACTTCATTGAGTCGTGCTATGATGTAGCATGGGAATTATTGCATGTTTGTTGCCACATATGAAAGCAAAATGTTAATCTTTCTTTGCTCACCTATGTACCGCAGGAGACCAGCTGTCCACAGACCCTTCCCAGACCTAGAAACCATGGCTGAACGTGACAGCATCCGGCGTTACCGCTTCACCAGACCACTAATTGAGGATTTGGCTGAGCAGTTGGCAGCACATTTGCAACCTGGACAGCCATATCCATCAGCGCTGACCCCCAAGGTGAAGGTGATAGCAGCCCTACATTTCTTTGCCACAGGAACCTTCCAGTACACTGTGGCTACTACTGGTGGGATGTCCCAGACAATGTTTAGCCATGTGCTACGTGATGTTTTGGAGGCTATGTTGATTTTGCTGAACCGGTACGTCAAATTCCCAGTTCCACGACAATTTACTGATATCAAGAGTGACTTTTATGGAGGGGGCGTGGCTTAGGTGCCGGAGGGAATGGACGCTGCTTCGAGAGGCTCCGGGAGGACGTAGGGTGTCGGGACTCCTCCGGGCCTCCAATGCGGACGAGGTGATTCCGGGACCGCTTTTCCATGCAGCGGAACCTCTTCGGCGTGGATTGCCGATATCGCGGAGACGCAGGGTGAGCGTGCAGTATGTTTTTGACGGCTCTGAGGAAGTCCGCGGCTCGTCGCTGAGTCGCGGCGGCCATTTTGCGTTTCTGCCGCTCCCGCGCTTTCTGCTCAGCTTGGGAAAATGTTTTTAAAACAGGCAATGGACGATTTTGAATGCCTTTTTTCACCTCCTCCTAACTTTTATGGGAAATGAGTGTGTTTCTGCAAGTATAGACGAACTTTCATGTTTCCTCAGAGAGGATAAATGTCTTCCTGGACGCCATTTTGATTTTCTTCTTGAATTCATCTACCAGTTGGTTTTTCCTTCGCCCACTTTAAGCAGTGCTGTTTTTTGGTCTTCAGGGTCACTGTTTCTACATGGAGGTTAAGTCTGTCCTTCGCTTGTGTTGATTGAATTTATTAAATCTCCTCGGCTTTACTCAGTGCTCTCTTGGGCGCCATTTCACTGTCCTGCCTACAACTGCCAGTTATTTTATTAACTTGTCTGAAGACAATGGCTCGCTCCAACCGCAGTACTACACAACAAATTAATGCCAGTAGCACGTCGTTAGAGGACAGTAACCCTTTCAGTGTGTTGCAGGAAGATATGGATGAAAATCCTAGTGACTCTGTTGGGATAAAAAGCTCCTCTTCTAGTAGTACTCGCCCAGGTTCTAAAATGAACTCTAAAATACCTTCCACATCAGGAAAGCGAGTGAAGACAAATCCTCCTTCTCCCTCCAACTCTTCCTCCTCCATTTCTATGGAACTCTTACTTGAGGAGATACGCTCGCTCAAACCATATATGGCCGAAACAAATGCACGTCTTCAAAACCTTGAAGATAATTGGTCTCATACCGAGCAACAAGTAGCAGACCTTGACAGAAGAGTAACCGCAGTGCAGGGAATCTCAGCTCAGGTTCCAGGTATGCATACAGAAATACAGCACCTTAAACAGCAGGTTGAAAATTTGGAAAACCGCAACAGGCGCAACAACCTACGTATTTACGGCCTTGCGGAAGGTCTCGAAGGCCCTGATCCTATATCCTTCTTTCAAACCTTTCTGCCAACGCTTCTTGGTCTCCCAAATTCTCCTTCATTAAACATTCAGCGAGCTCATCGTTTAGGTCAACTCTCTCGCTCTTCCACCTTCTCATCAACGCCAACGAAACCTCGAGGTGTTATCCTTTATTTCCTAGAGTACACAGATCTGGTCAAAGTTATCCAAGTTGCCAAACAGAAGGGGAAGCTTACCTGGAATGGTTCCAACCTCTTTCTAGCGCAAGACTACGCCAAAGCCACTGCAGACCGCCGTAAACAGTTTTTGAACATGAGACCTGCTCTTCGTTCCCTGAACGCTCGATATGGATTGTTTCATCCTTGTCTCTTTAAAGTAACTTATAATAACAAAACGACGAATTATGAAGATCCTGCGCTCCTTCAACAATTTCTGAACACCTGCGGAGTTGACCCCATGGACATTCCCCGTTTATAACTGTCTTGAATATCCCATTAATATGTGTTGTTAATTGTATTTATCCACCTTTCCAATTGTATCTGGTCTTGTTCTGAGGCACCTTCCTAATGTCTTCCTTTTCTTTTTATCAGGTGCGGTCTTGTGATCCTTTGTGTTATAACTTCTTCGTCGTAGGCCTGGAGGTCGCTCCCCCCCTTGCTGCATCCCCTTGGAGTCCTCCGTCCGGTGTGCTACCTCCCTAATGTGGCTCCTCCATCCCCATTTTCATTGTCTCTGTGTGGTATGTCTTTTTGAAATTTTTATGCATCATCAATTGTTGTTTGATTTGTCTTGTACCCCTGTTCAATGTTTTCTTCCTTCATATCCTTTTTTCTTTTCTTCTCTTTTCCTTTCTTTCTCTTCCTTTCTTTCCTTCATTACCTTTCCCTTTTTCATTTTATTTTTGGAGATATTTCTTCTACCTCTCCCTTTTTCTCTTTTCAATCTGGAATCTTTTCTATCTCATTCCTTATGGTCTCACTCTCTATCTTCCTTCCAGTAATGAATTTAGATTTTTTAGTTTCTACATAATAATTGTTCGAGTTCAATTCATCTGGTTACAATTTTGTTCCCTTTTTTATCATTTGTTTAGATATAAATTTAATGTATTTATTGTATGCATGATAATTGTTCATATTAACGTTGATTGGTTACTATTAGAGTAGTTACATGGAATGTTAAGGGATTGAATAACCCCATAAAAAGACAACGGGTACTATCCCACTTAGCTAAAATACATACCGACATAGCATTAATTCAAGAGACTCATCTATCTGATACTGAAGCCTCTAAATTGAAACGATGTTGGGTTGGAAATGTTTTCTTTTCTCAAGCCTTAGGTAAGAAAAATGGAGTCGCTATTTTATGTCACAAAAAGTACCAGGTATCAATTACCCATCAAGAATGTGATTTGGAAGGTCGTTGGATCATAGTTAAACTTCTCTTAAATCAAATTCCTTTGGTCCTTTTTAACATTTATGCCCCAGTTGCTGTTGATAATGTTTTCTGGACTCAAATATCTGAGAAGCTCCTTTTATTTGACGATGATTATATTATTTTTGGGGGCGATTGTAATCAGGTTTTTGACCCCATATTAGATAGGCATTCTTCAGTTAGATTCTCTAATACCAAGATGCACTCCCAATTTACATCTGCCATTAGACGAAAATCCTTAGTTGACATTTGGAGACTTTGTAATCCTGATACCCGAGAATATAGTTTTTACTCCCCTTCCCATCACTCACAATCTCGAATAGACTATCTCTTTTTCAGTAAATCCCTGTCCCAACAGGTGTCCCATTCCGAAATTGGATCTATCCTAATTTCTGACCATGCTCCAGTTTCTGTTGATTTTGATTTGTTACCTTTTACTCCGCACTCACGTAGATGGCGCTTCAATAATTCCTTACTATTGGATCCTAATTTCTCAAGCCAATTCGCCTCCTTTACTTCTGAATTTTTTTCCATCAACTCTACTCCGGATTCTACTCCTGTTATGATCTGGGACTCCTTTAAAGCTACAGCCAGAGGCTTTATCATAAATTATGTTTCCCAGAAGAAGAAACTCTTTGATGTTAAGAATACCCAATTACTTGCTGAGATCAAACAACTGGAGTATACTTATTATCATTCCAATTCTGAATCTTCATTAAAAAAGCTAATTGATGCAAAATTCAAGTTTAATAAATCTTCCACTGAAGCCGCTTCTTCATATCTTTTAAAAAGTAGTGCTCGTTATTATGGAGGTCAAAATAAAATGGGGAAATTATTAGCAAATTACTTGAAAATACGACGAGATAGGACTAAGATTGAGTCTATACGGAATTCCGCTGGTTTATCCTTATTCAAAGATAATGACATTCTAAACGAGTTTGCTTCTTTTTATAAATCTCTATACACTCCCGAACTTCAACCGACTCCAACCAATCTCTCTACTTATTTTCAATCTATTGATCAACCCCCAAGTCATGATACTGATTTTGCATCTTTAGAAAAGGATATCACGCTTTCTGAAATTACTCATGCAGTATCTCTTTTAAAAAGGGGAAAGGCTCCTGGTCCAGATGGATTTACTATTGAATTTTATGCGCATTTTGCTAGCCTTCTTCTCCCACGTCTTCTTTTACTTTTTAACTCGTTTACCACAGCAGGCGCCTCTTCAGGTACCTTTCAGGAAGCAATGATCTGCTTAATACCTAAAGATAACAAAGATCCTTCACTTTGCAAAAACTACCGCCCAATATCCTTAGTTAACCTTGACTATAAGTTATTTGCAAAAATTCTTGCTCTTTGTATTGATCCCATTTTACCTAACCTTATCGGTTCAGAACAATCGGGTTTTATAAAAGGTCGTCTATCATCTGATAATTCCAGAGTCTTTTTTAATATCCTTAGTAAAGCCCCTTCTCTCAATTATCCTATTGCAGCTATAACGTTGGACGCTGAGAAAGCATTTGATAGAATTGGATGGGATTTCATGTTTCAGGCGCTAAAATGGATAGGGTTTCCTCCTAAATTAATATCTCTTATATCATTATTGTATTCCGGTCCTAAAGCTTCTATTTTTGTTAATGGGAAGACCTCAGATTATTTTCCGCTTCTTAGGGGAGTTCGTCAAGGATGCCCCCTCTCTCCTCTTTTATTTATAATAGCATTGGAACCTTTTTTAACTCATATTAGACAAGATGCTCAAATTTCTGGCTTCTGTCTTGACACCTCTCAGGTTAAGATGTCTGTTTATGCAGACGATATTCTTTTTATTGTTCCAATCCCTCTACGTCCATTCCTGCCTTTATGAAACAGGTTGATATATTTTCTCTATTATCCGGTTATCGTCTCAACTTAGACAAATGTGAAGTTCTCCCCCTCAACGTACTTTGCCTTAAGCAAGACTTCATTTCTTCTGGCTTTTCTTGGAATACTTCCAAGATAAAATATCTAGGCCTGTGGTTTTCTTCTAATATTCCCGAAACACTAAAATTAAATTTTGCCCATATATCCAAAATGTTATCCGACTCTATTGATCGCTGGCACCCGCTTTTTCTATCTTGGTGGGGACGGCTAGATTCTATTAAGATGATGCTTTCTCCTCTAGTTCTATATATTATTTCCATGATTCCTGTCCATATTCCTGACTTTTACTTTAAGAAAATAGATTCTCTTTTAACAAAGTTTCTTTGGAAAAACAAACCTCCCGAATAGCTCTATCCGCTCTGAAGGCGGACAAGACTTCTGGTGGACTTAAATTCCCTGATTTCCAAAAATATCATTATACTTTCTCTTTAAAACAATCTTCCCGTTGGCTTTCTTTCGATCGGTTTATATACCCTCCAATCTGGTTAACTATAGAAAACTATTTTATATCTCCCTTCAGTTTTAAGGAATCTTTAGCTTTTACTAACAATATCTCCTCCTTTCGAACTCCAATCATCTCACACACTCGTAAAATCCTTGCACCATTATTACCCTCCTCCTTTCCTTCATATTCTTCACTAGATCAACAACCCATTTGGCACAATAATCTTTTACGCATCAAGAACCGCACTATTTATTGGAAATCCTGGAGAGGTAAGGGAATATTTTGGATTTCACAATTATTACTTAATAATGTTCCTTTATCCTTTTCGGATCTTCAAACACAATTTTCTCTTCCTTCCACTTGTAGGACTCAATATGATCTTTTATGTCCTTCCCTCTCCCTTTACCTTGATACTTTACCATCGACGTCGTCTCCTTCCTCCAGATGTTCTTTGTTATTTCCTTTAATATTTACTTCCTCCTCAGCTTCATCACTTTATAAATGTTTATCTATTTCTTCTGATAGAAACAAAACAAAGGGCGAGTTGGCTTGGGAGAAGGACCTTACGGAATTTTGGACAACCCCTTTCTGGGATAAGTTGTGGCTCAAGATACACAAGACTTCCAGAGCTGCTAATACTTCTCAAACCCTTTATTTTGTATACCAACGTCTTTTATTTACTCCTGCAAAATTAGCTTCCTTTTCAGCTAACTCTACCTCTACCTGTTGGTCTTGTTCTTGCAATAATGCTGATCTTAAACACATGCTTTTTAATTGTCCCCCAATACACACTTTTTGGCAATTAGTCTGGTCCCAGATTAACAGAATTTTTAGTACAAAAATTCCTTTCTCCCCTACCAATGTTTTTCTAGGCTCTTTATCACCTAACTGGCCCCAATCTCCTGCTAATTTTAAAATAGTAGATTTGCTATTGGCAATTGCTTTTCACTTAATAACTTCTAATTGGAAACAAGCAGATAAAGTCACGTTTAGAGCTTGGTGGAATGCAGTTTGTTTTCATCATAGACTTGATACCAGTTATGTTTCCCCCATTTCCCTGTCCATTAAAAGAGATATTTTGTGGCTCCCTATATCCACATACCTAACATATAGTGCCTCTCACAGTAACCCATCAGTACTTACTTCAGATGAGGTTCGAAAACCTCCTTGATATGCTGGTTGTCTTCTCTTTCTTTATTGTAATAGGTTCATATTAATAATCCCTTAGATGCTTTTTTTCCTTAATACAATAATTGTTTTATATCTCTTTAATTGTGTTTATGCATACAGATATTTTATTACATGTGCTATTTTTCCTTCCAGATTATAATAGTATAATGTTTATAATAGTAGATGTATTTTCCCTTTCCCTTCCCTCCCCCGTCTTTTCTTCTCCCTTCCCTCTCTTCTTCCCTTCCCACTTCCTCATAGAATGATTTTTAATAATTTTTTCTTCATATGTATTGTACTTTAAGGTACATGTTGTACTTTCTTATATTTTATTGATCTTTGATGAATAAACTTAAACTTAAAAAAAAAAGAGTGACTTTTATGCTCTGGGAGGGATACCAAATGTCATTGGCTCCATAGATGGGACACATGTGGCTTTGGTACCACCACAAGCAAATGAACAGACATACAGAAATCGTAAACATTTTCACTCCATCAATGCCCTGGTGGTATGTCTGCCTGACATGACAATCTCACATGTCTGTGCACGTTTCCCCGGATCCGCCCATGACGCATACATCATGAGGAATAGTAGGATCCCACAGATGTTGTCCCAGCAGCAAAACCAGCGTGCCTGGCTTGTTGGTGTATAATGTCTGCTTACCTTGTGTTCTTTTTGTATCTCTGATTTTAACCATCTTCTCAGAACCATGATATGTTTCTTTGTTTATATGTAGGTGACTCCGGATACCCCAACATGCTGTGGTTGCTAACACCACTCAGGAACCCTGTTACCCCTGCTGAGATACGTTATAATGAGGCCCATGGGCGGACCAGGCGAGTGATAGAGCGGACATTTGGACTACTGAAAAGCAGATTCCGCTGCCTGGACCGGACAGGAGGGGCCTTCCAATATGCACCTGAAATGGTGTGTAAGATCATCATTGTGTGTTGCATGCTACACAACCTGGCAGTGAGGGAAGAGCTACCTCTCATCCAAAATGATGACGACCAGCAGCCTCCAGCAGGGGAGGATCCAGCCCTGGGTCATGTTGCCAGTGATGATGAGGGTGAGGGTGATGTTCGGAGCCAGCTCATCAACAACTTTTTCTCATGATTGTGAGTATACAGTGATGAGTTGGCTCAGCTCTTTTCTTTGCCTGGCATGTGCATGTAGTGCAATGTCTCTGCGTACAGGTGGCTGCATGCTAGTTGACATGATCCTTGCAGGTATGTTTCCGTTGACTTAGTATGTTCTCCATTACAGTGTTGACATGTGTCCTAGGTTGTTGCCACGAATCATGTGACTTGTTTGTGTAATGTGTATTGGAGATGTATGCAGATATTTAGGTATTTCAATACTGTTCTCTGTCTGTCCTTCACAGGCTCCTTTGGCTGTTGTCTGGTGTTATGTGACCTCCAGAACACACAATGCTGGTACAGGGTGCAACTTTTCTTTGAAACCGGATGCGGTGCCACACAACCCAGTGCTGACATTTCTGACCCTCTTGGTTGCTCTGTGCGCATTGTCACAATGCGGTTACCTTGCATCTGTTGTTGATGCGACATGGTGTTATTGTGTAATAAACCTGTACTCCACATTGGGGGGTGCCTCGTCTGTATACACACATCAAACATTCCTTGGCATACTGTACCTGTTGCGTGATTGCCACTTTCTCTGAATGAGTTTAGTGTATGTGCATTTTGGTGTCTTTTCAGTTCACAATAGTGGAGGCAATGAGTATGTGTGGCCTTGAAATTTTTTGTTGTGTTGACCTTGCAAGGTGGATCTCTCATATGTGTCACATCTCTATCACTCACAAGACTGTGTTTTAATTGCTGTAGTTGTTTTCCTGAACAGTATTTGCTTAGCAGGTCATCATCTCTATGTCACAAACCAAGTTTAATTCACCACAGAGGCAAGTATTGTGTGATCATGATTTAATTTATATGCATGTGTCAAATAGTACACAAAATTAATAGTGCTGTACAGTGTGATATAAATCCTAAGTTCACAGAGGAGTTGTTGGTGTTGGTAGATTAAATTTTCTGAGCCAAGACCACTGTAATTTGAGTCATTGTTCCAACTTAGACCCTCCATCCCATGTGGGAGAGTTCCATGTCAGTGAACAAGGTGAACACTTTGCACACAATGGAGGATATCAGGAGCAGGTGTTCACTTCCTGGGGGGTATGCATGGCCATCTGTCTCTCAATTGCCCTTCTTCGGCCGTCCCCTCTTCTTCTTTTCAGGGGGAGCCTCAGGTGCAGGCTACAGCGGTGCTGGGGACTCTGCACCAGAGTCCTCATCCCTCCCTGTGGCAGTTGCAGGTGTTGTGGCAACAGATGTAGTGGGCACACAGGGAGGTGTGGTCATGGTGTCAGCAATCTTGCGGAGCCATGTGAGTATGTCCCTGTGCACCGCAGTGAGGTCATCCATTTTATCCATTTTGGACTCCATCCTGGACATGTGGGTCTCCACCCTGGACATGTGGGAGTCCATCCTGGACATGTGGGAGTCCATCCTGGACATATGGGAGTCCATTTTGGAAAAATGGGCAGCCTGCTGATGTTGTATGTCGTTGAGGATCCCAACTACCTGGCCAAAGTCTCCGGTGCATTCTCGGTATGCATTTATGATGCGTCCTAACTGTGGGTCATCTTGCACAGCAGCACCATCTTCAGGACGTGACCTCACCCCGCGCAACCTCACACCACCCCTACCCACATGAGCAGGACCTGCCGTTGCATGCACAGACAACACTGAGCCTCCTTCACTGTTGACAGTGGTGTTGTTGTCCGCCAACTCCGAAGTGCCCTGTGTAGCTGTGCCATCAGTGTTCTCTTGCCTTGGTCTGTCCGTGTTGGTAGAGGTCATCTGGGTGTTGGCAGATGTAGCAGGAGTGGTCGCAGGGGGTGCTGGAGTTACAGGTGCTGGTGCTGCATGCCGATCCACACCGGAGGGACCAGGTCGTTCATCGTCATCCGAAGAGGACTGAGAAACATCCACACCGGAGAGCTCAGGGTCAGCCAGAGTCTGGGACTGGGATTCTTGTTCTGTTCCTGCAGCGTCCCCAGCAGGCCTTGTGGGTAGGAGAAACACACAATGTATGTCGTGGTTTTGCACACATCAACGGATCACACACATTACAGTTGCTATTGTACTTCATGATGAGTGTATGTACATTGCATTGTCCTCAATTGTCACAGACAGAGGCCTATATTGGTTAAAGACATTGTAATTACAACGTGAAGCATTTTGATGAGCACGTAGAGCTTTGTGCATGAGATACTCCTGTATTGATTCATTGACTGCACATGGCCATTGAAACTCAAGTGCCACCTTGGGCCAGACACAGGTGTGTATTTTTTTTCTACATTTGTGCTTTCCCAATGACATACGTGCACTTCCTCTTACAACGTGTGGCAAGATTTGTGTATGTGTGCTGCCATTTGTGCATGTATTTTTCCGTCACGTTGGTGTGTCACACATCATAGTCACAGTCCGGTATGTATGTGATGAATTGCGAGGTACTTTTTGGGTGTATGTGTTCCTAGTTCTCATCTCATTGCACTCATGTGATTGTGTTACCAATGCAAATGAGGTTGCTGCTGAGGTTTGTACTTGAGGACGTCATTTATCTTGTCCATGTCCTCCATGGGAAGAGGAGTCAGGCAAGGCTGCTTTCGTGCTTTTCCATGCTGATTACAGTGAGGTCCAGAGGTTTGTGTGTTTGTGTTATGGTGCTGTAAGTTGTACGCCTCCTCCAAACCAGTCCAGATTACTCCTTGTGTGGAAAGTGTAAATGACAGTGAGGGGAGTGTAGTGGCATGGATGCTGAGAACGCTGCATGATGTAGGAGTTGAAAGCAGCTCACTGCAGCGCTTTGTGTAAATGAGACCATGCAACAGTGTCCGCTATCTTTCTGTGGCCATTCCATTCACTGTCAGGTATCCCTTGTCAATGATGTATATGTAGCTTCGTGTGTGTATTGATGTGTGCTATGTCTGCATCTCACCACTTGTCCTGTACTCCACACACCTTCACAGCCAGCCCAGGGTGCGCCCCTGGGACAATGCATCCCCAGACAGTGAATTGAAATGTACAGTTAAGATGGCTGAGAGTATGAACATGTGTGAGAGTTCCAGTGCCTAGGTGTGACTTGTGACCAATTTATACATCACCCCCAGGGCATTAACTTTCACTGTCATGAACTGACTGGTTCCAAGAGTGCAATTTGTTCTGGCTGAGAAGGTGTGTGTAGAGCAGGCCTTGCTAGCAATTGGAGTCATTGCAGAACCTCCTCCTCCCCCAGAGCCCAGATAATCCCCCATGAACCATGCTTCCATTACAGGGAGTCCGACTTTACATTCAAGGTGTCTGACATTGGTGATCCACAAAAAATACTCCCCTTATACCCTAACCGTGTAGATCGGTTATTGAATACAAACAGATACTGATTAACCAATGGTGGAATATCCCTAAATGAAGCCAATGATTTTACACCACTCTAAAGTGGCAAAGGAGGCAACTCCTTTTGTTTTATATTCCCTCACACACCCTAGTGGTGTCATGCTTCATCATCGGGACACCCCGACGCCTATAAGTCGGGGTGGGCTCGACTCATATTGCAGGGAGCTCTTAAAGAAATGTTTGGCCAGGGGGTTAAAGATTAAAAATCCACTGGCAGATCCCGGTTTCCCTTTATTCTTGGATCTGTCAGGGATATTAAAATAGAGAAGAATAGGGTCATTGGGATATTGTGGTCCTAGGACCCTAAAGCCAACATGTTTCAGTCCAAATAAAGCCCAAAATATGGTGCAGGACTTTCTTCAGGGCGATAACGTTGTCCCCCTGGAAAGATAGTAAAAAGGAATTTCCCTATACTAATTATGAAAAAAGGGCAGAAAGCTGCTCCTTTATTTGTCACAATCTTAGGTATTGTTAGATCACTCCATCTGTAAGGAGACAAAGATAACGACAAAACAAACAACACACCATTGTTATAGGCATGTATACAGTATCTGAAATCACGTATAGTGAAGAGTGATGTCACCCTCTGTGCCAATTATGCCGAGGGTGACAAGACACAGCAACAAGCATGCTAATACCGTATGCGTAACGTATGCTCATTTGTAGGTCTATATCACACTCTAGAATGTGTGCATAATTGTATCGTGGCGGCTAATTGTCGCATACTAACAGTATCCAAAACAATTTGTGTACATTGAATATTTGTGAAAAAAAACGAAACATTCACTCTCACTCATACCGCTATAAAAGTTGTTATAAAACTAAATACAGGACACATAAAATTCTGTGTCTTACTCCATATAGGGAGAGGCTAGACTCCACGTGGAACCTCACTTTGATATGGGGTAGCCCTGTAGTCAGACACTGGTGCCGTAAAAATGAGTCGACAAATTCACGGTCAGTATTTTTCAAATGGTGTGATTAAAGGTGGGAGATAAAATAAAATAAACAAAATCATGCGTCAGTAAATGCGGTAAAAGAAGCCTCCGTGTTGGAGATGCATGCACTCATACCTGTTTCTGGCGTGTTTCCCGTTCATTTACTCACGTCATCAAGGGTCCTACCCCGTGGTGTGACCTGTTCGGTGTGGGTCCCTGCGGCTTGTAGCAACCGGGAGCCTACACTAGCTGTGTCTTAAAGGAACGCTATGAAAGGCGCGCCTATTTCCGGGGTCACGTCTAGGGTCTATCCTGACCACACCTTGATCTCTGGGAAATGTAGTTTACAAAATACTCAGAGGGGAAGTACTAAAACAGATACTTAAACACGCTACGTATGGAAATCAGATGTTTATGCAATTTTTTTTTATATATAAAATCCTTTATACTAATATATGGCCAGTATGATGTTAATATTCACACTATTGAGAAACAAGGAGTTCCAAAGTAATCGCTTTTTCCGGGGCGCGTGAAAGATACGTCACGCCCACCCAGAGAATTATGGGCTTTTTACAATGCGCGTGCGACATACATCTCGCATGCCCCGCGAATTGTGGGAACTGTAGTTCTCTTGTTATACTGGTGTTTAAACAATTATGCAATAGTGTTGTCGCGTGTCTGCAATGCACTGTAGTGTATTTAAAAAAAAAAAAAATGTACCTTATCAAACAACAATAAAAGTGAAGTTAGCGCTTGTGGTGACTTACACGCTAGATGGTTAATGTTAATGTCAATGTAGTATAACAATACTTCAGCACAAAATATATACTCTCATTATGTATAACATACTGGAAAATCAAGTTAATCCCATGTTTTTTCAAAACCCCATATGCTCAGTAGGGTGTGTCAGTGATGGTGTCACAGATAGGGGGTTATAACCCATACTAAGGTTAAATAAGTATCAGCTTCCACCAAGAATTATGATTCATCTACTCTTGTTAAGTTGGTGCCAGGGAATGGAATCATTCAATCCGTGGATATATGTTTTTAATCGATGCACCCAACGTTGCTCCCTCTCCAGAAGTCTTCTGGTTAAATCGTCTTCTCCTTTGACTTTCTCAATTACTGTCCACCACAAATCCTTGTCAGTATGTTTCATCTCCACATAATGGGATGTTAATCTTGTCGCTGTGATTGACCTTCTGATGGTGCTTCTATGTTCGCTTATGCGCACCTTTATTTTTCTCCCTGTCATACCGATGTATATGAGTTGGCATGGGCATTTAATCATGTGTATCACCTTTTCACTGTTACAATTAGTATGGGTCCGCTGTTCCCATGCGTGATGCATACCCAGGTCAATTTCCTTTGTATGTTCCGTGAACTCGCATACAACACATGACCCACATGGATAGTGTCCAGTGACTGGAGATTGATTCCAGAGTGTCAATTGGTGAGTTATTTTTGATCTCTGCAGGTCCGTATGTATCAAGGAATCTCTAAGGCTTTTATTTCTTCGGATTGAAAACATAGGTTTTTCATATTCAAGTTTGTTAGATGTAAGAATTTCCCACTTTTGTTGATGATTTTCTTGATATCATTGGATGATGCATTGTATGTTGTAACACAGATAATTGTGTCTTTCACCTCCTTTGAATTTGTATCCAGTAAAGCCTCCCTCGGGGTGTTGCGAGATCTTTTCATTGCTTTCTCAATAATTCTTTTAGGGTATGCTCTTTGTTCTAATTTCTTAGACAGTGTATCAGCTTCCATTTTGTAGTCTTGGAGATCCTGGCACTTCCTGCGTATACGCAGGAACTGGCCTATGGGTAGATTTTCCCTGAGGGAGCGTGGATGTGCGCTTTCAAAATGTAACAGACTGTTTTTATCCGTTGGTTTTGTATACAGTGAACTGACCAGGCTATTGTTACTGGCCCGGATCTTTACATCCAAGAAAGAACCCTCCTCATGGTTGTAGGTCATGGTGAACTTTAAGTGTGGATTCAGTTGGTTCAGCCATTTGTGAAAGTTAGCCAAAGTTGTTGAATTGCCATTCCATATCATCAGGACGTCGTCGATGTATCGCCACCACTTACTAATGTTGTTAGAGTAAGGATTGGCGGGCCAAATATGTTGTTCTTCCATTTGGCCCACATACAGACACGCTATGCTAGGCGCAAAGGTGCTGCCCATCGAAGTGCCATGGACCTGGAGATATAGCTGTTCCTTAAACCTAAAGAAATTCTCCATGAGTGCTAGGCGCATCAGTGTGATAACCCAACTTACGGGGGCATCCCAGGTCCAATTCTCTTGTTTCAAAAGGTTCTCGATGACCCGGATGCTCTCCTCTTGTGGGATGCTCGTATAGAGCGCTTCAACATCTAAACACACCATTATGTTATGCCTAGGATCATAATCAACGTCTGATATTAGGTTGAGCAGATGTTTTGTATCCTGAACATATGACCTGATGCATGTGACTAATGGGCGTAGGAACCAATCAGTATTCCAAATAGGCTAACTACATGGGTGCCTCAATTAATTGCTAGTAGTGGCTTTGTTGGATCAACTTGTGGTGAGGTAGGCTCTGATGATATAGGACGAACAAAACAGGGCAGAATTTCTGGCTGCTTCCAGGGAGAGGGAAATGACCAGGTTCCGGCACATAATCACACATGGGAGAGAAACCATGCCAACAGAACATTTTATTCAACCAGACCAATTGGTCAACTGGTCAATTATTTTGCTTCCTTATACTCAAGGCCCAAGACCATCTGACCGACTTATCTATGATATCCTTGGTGGCTACTCATCTTCTTTGGTTTTCACGCTTATGGACACTCAGAAGGCAATTGAGTCTCTAAAGCTAGCAAAGGCACACGGAGCAGATGGGATACATAGAGATCTCTTTAGGTCCAAACCAATGATTTGGAGTTGCAATCTCAAACTACTCTTCAATGCCATAGCAAGAGGGACCCCTGTACCAGACTCTTGGAAGCGGGCAATTTTTATGACGGGGGACAGGGGTTACCCAGGCAATTATAGGCAAATTAGCCTCCTAGACAATGACCAGAAAATCTTTAGCAGAATAATATTGATGGAGATCCAAGGGTGGATGGAGGAAGTTAGAGACCTGCCAGATATTAAAGCGGGTTTTGGGCCGAAAATCAGTACTTTTGCTCAGTCTTTTCAGTTGCATTGATAACTTGGAAATACAAAAATGCAATCAAGGATCATTTGTATACTGCTTTCGTGACCCTCAGAGCAGCCTTCGATCTGGTGTCCAGGCATAAGCTTTGGGGCTATCTGAGGGAGATCGGTGCTCCAGAGTCATTGATCGCCATTCTGGTTAGAATACATGAAGGCAGTTATGCCCAGGTGAGGTGGAGGGAATTGACCAAGTGCATCCCTGTCGATAGGGGAGTGAGGCAGGGGTTGCGCCTTGGCGCCTACTCTCTCCCCTTTACCTGAGTGATGTCAATCCCAGCATGCTGCAGTGCACCCATGACACCCCAAAACTTAATGGACTGCCCATACCTGCCTTATTATTTGTGAATGACATCCTGCTTATTTCCCGCACCCCTATAGGCCTTCAAAACTAAGTTGTTGGATAGAATCCAGGCCTATTGTAACAACATGGGCCTGGAAATAAAAGTGAGAAAAACTAAATACATGACCATCAATCCCCATATATCTTGCAAGAGGAGATATACTGTGTGAGGTATTGTTTGGAAAAAGTTGATAGGTATGATTAATGAGGGTTAGAGTGGATAGTTAGGTTATCCTGGGTTCTCCACATTGAAATAATGAAGACAAATCTTAACATAGAAGTGTGGCTGTCCTCAAACTATATCGGACAACTTATTCTAGAGCAGTGTTCCCAACCTTAGAAGTGTTTAAGGTGAAGGCTCCATCAGCAGCACTTTAGGGGACAGAAATATGGGGCTCAGAATGTTCCACTATTCTAGTTTGGGGTGAAAATTCCTTCTTTAGATCACGACTTGCGCTGCCAGTGAGTACCTCCTTGTTGCCCATATATTACTTGAGATTGAAAAGGGTGGACCTATTGGCAATTCTTCGGCCTCTGCTGAATTGGATTCGTCTTTGGACGACTCCTAAGTTACATGTCTACAGAAGTGGCCTGGAAGAAATATTTGGACTATTGGACTCTGCTTCCTTATTGTGGTTTAGACACGTGAAGAAATGGTCTGGTATTTTTGGCATGCCGTGCTTATGGGACAAGCCCTAATTATTAAAATTGGTGTCCAATGAGATTCTCAAGAGGGTCTATTGGGAGTATATAATATGTATTCAGACTCTTACACTGCACAAGGGCACTTTGTCTGATATGCTTTTATTGTTTCAAACAGTTGCTCTTGATAGTGCAGCAGCCTGAAGGGTGAAAGTGGCCCGTGTCGTGGCACGGGAGAGCCACAGAACTTCAAGGTGCACCGGGACAAGTACCTCAGTCCCGGCACACCCTACGCACAACGATCGCAGCCACACCAGTACCCAAACTCCGGCCCTGGCGGAGTCCAGCTAGGGATCACAGGAGAGGCCCAGAAGGCACACACTACGGCAGCTGGTGGGGTAAACGAACCCCTGGCCGTGATGCAGACAGACAGCGGTGTCCCAGGATGGTGGACCGGGCTGGAAGAAAGGGCCTTGGTGCAAGATAAGCTGGGAGTAACAGAGATCTACCGGGCCTAGAGGAGGCTGCCCCAAGTCACTACTGTGCCGCAGAGCAGACGATCAGGACTGGTCACCACAAGGATCTTCTGGGTGAGGGAGCAGCCCAGGGGGGTCTGGTTGCTATGTGCTGCAACTTTGAGGATGCAGAGAGGCCTGTGGATTTTGGCCTCATCAATCAGGTGAGCGGGTGAGTCAGGAAAGGTGGCGTTTCCCTGGTTCCCTTTTCTCCTCCTTCCCCCATCGCCTTTCCTCCTGACCGGTGCATTCAATTATCGTTGCCTCAGGAGGGCTGAGGCCCAGGGTCCGAGTCCAGTGAGTGGCCTAACATTCAAGCGTGGGGTGGGCTAGCCATCCCCCCTGGCCACCACCCTATGAGTACCATTCCAGGTCCCTTTTGTGGCACCTGAGCTGACTCATGTTGGGTGTAGGAACAAGCTGATGGCTGGGATCTGACTGCTCGTGTGGCCCAGGTGGACATCACTAGAGCATGAGGGTTGAAGTTCCCCTTGTTAACCTGACAGCCTTAGGGTGGTCTTCCCCCAAACCTTTTTGCCTGCTTGCCTCCAATTTTATTTTTTTGGGGAACAAATTTTATTGATTTTATAAAGGTTCCAAGTGTTCAAGTAACATGAGGAATACAGTTTCGGTAGACAGGAGATCAATACAGTAACAGACCCTCATCTTTTCTTGAACAGCCCAGAGAGAACACAAGAAACATTATACCAAAACCCTGGTATTTACCCATAATGTACAGTGCCTCTGCATATATCGCATTTACAATTGTAATCCACATCAATGTTATCATGTCCTTTAAGTAAACAGTTATTGCTGACATCACACTTTTATTATTGCCTCGCCTTCAGACTGGCCATCTGTGACCTCGTATATTTTCATGGGGATGCCCCTGTAGGCGGTCCACCTAGTCCAAATCTTGGTATGTTTTTAAGGCAGCCTTGTGCTACAAAAACTGGAAATTATAAGTCCATTGCGTAGTCCATGCCTGTTTTCCAAGCGATACTCGGGGAGAATTTTCTGCTTTCCATTGTTGAGCAATGTCTCGCCTAGCCAAAGTGAGACCCAAGAAAAGAAGATGTATTTGTACCTGTTTCCACCAATATCATCTGTGCAGTGTAACATTGTGATTTTTGGAGATCTCGGAAGCTCCCATGACAATACCTCTGCAAGACGTGCAAGGGCTTAATATAGGTTATTTTTATAGCTCAGGTTATGTAGATGCCAGGGTGATAAGCGCCAATGCATCGGGTACCTTTGGGGGCCAATCTCAAGTTGTAGTTGGACAGGGGAATGGTCTGATAAACCTCTGGGTAGGATGTCTGCTCCTGTTATCCGACTAATAAGTTCCCTAGTGATAAATATGTAATCTATTCTGGAAAACGACCCATGCACGGTCGAGAAAAACGTGAAGTCAGCTACGTCTGGGTGTAGAACACGCCACGTGTCAGCCCACCCCAGCGCACTCAACATTGGTCCAATGCGGGACTCCCTGAATGTATGCTGTGTAGTTGCAGGCCGGCATCTGTCTAGGTTTGTATTCATGACATTCTTCCAGTCGCCCCTTATCATTGCAAGGACATCAGGTATTGAGCTCCAAACATCAATAATTCTTTTGATGATCGTGTGGCTGAGTGGCAGGGGTGCATATATACTACCCAGAACTATCGGATCTCCGTTGAGCACACCCTGTATGAATACGTGTAAAGGAAAGTCTGCGATGGATCAAGATAGCCACCCCTCTCAAGCCTCTTGTGAAACCGGAGGGGAAAACATGTATATAGCCATAGCGGGACAGGCATGGCACTTTAGATCCTAGCAAGTGTGTTTCTTGTAATAATAGGACGTCCGCCCCCAAACATTTCACATGTCTAAGCACAGCCCCACGTTTAATTTTGTCTAAAATACCTCTAAAATTCCAGGTGACCACCGTGATTGTCTCCATTTGGTTTGAGTTATTCAAGTGTGTTGTCATGTTATGTGACGGCCAAGATTGCGAGGTGTAGGACACCAGTACCAGAAGATGCCAAGACTGCACGAGCACGGGAGAACTATAACATATAACGGGGCATATTAGCAAGACTGGCGATAACATTATCGCCGTTTTAGCGGCAGGAAACTGCCGCTAAAGCGGCGATAATTAACTTGCTAATATGCGTTATAGAATTCAATAGAAGCCCAGGTTAGATGTCCTGCACATCTAACCTGGGCTTCTATTGGAATTCTATAACGCTTATTAGCAAGCCCATTATCGCCGTTTTTGCGGCAGTTTCCTGCCGCTAAAACGGCGATAATTTTATCGCCAGTCTTGCTAATATGCCCCAACATTTTTAAAAACTGTAAATTCATCCCCCCACCCTAAGCCACCCCAATACCTCAAGTAACAATGAAGCATCTGTTGTGGATAGTAGACAGCTCCCATCCCAACTGAGGATGAAGGCTGGAACAGTCCAAAAGAACCCCACAAATCCATCCCTGATAAGTGTCTAGGGGATCTGAAACAGTCAATTCTGGAGTAAGTAGCCCTTCTTTGTGCCGGTGGAAGTTGATGTTAGTCAGACTCCATTGTTCATTTTCTTATGTAGCATGAGCTGTCTGTTAGGGGACGAGCGTGAATCATTTGTCTTATGACCTAATTTGCTTGTCGCCATGGGAGCGGGATTGCCAAACCTGTGTCGTTGTTTGTCATTTTCATTTTGGTCCTCGATCAGACGCGGATCCCCGGAGGAGGAATCCAAGTCTCGGGGCGGTGGTGTATGAGGTTTGACTGGTCGACGTTCATTTGCCCATTGGAAGACCTCCTCCAGAGAATCAAAAAACATGGTGTGTTTTTATAGCTGATTCTGAGTCGGGCTGGAAAAAGCAGCATGTAAGGGATTTGTAGTTCTCGAAGGCTTGATTTCGCGGCTGTAAAGGGTTGTCTCTGTTATAATCCGGGAAGATCATTATTGGATGAGAGTCAAAAGTGAGGGACTTCTGCATCTGGCCCTTCCATAAAATGGCGTCTCGGTCATGATAATTTAGTATCCGTGCAATAACTGGCTGAGGACAGGAGCCAGGTGGGGGCCTGGAGGCGAGGGCCTGGTGGGCTCGCTCTAGGATGAATCAAGGGGATAGCTTCCCATCAGGGATCCAGGATTTAAGCCAACATTCCAGGAATTTGCTCGTCAGTGCCCTCACACCCCTCTGAAAATGCCACAAAATGTAAGTTATTACGGTGGGCCCTCCCCTCCGCATTCTCCACATGTGTAGCAAGGCCTCGAGTGAGCGTTTCAAGAGTCGTGACATGTTTCTGTAATATATTGATAGTGTCTTCTGCTCCAGCGATCCGAGCCTCCACTTGTGTCACGCGTTCTGTGGCATTACACAAATCTTGTCGTAAAAGCATGACATCTGCCCCTACAGCACCTATTTTAGCATCAAGCATATCTCGTGACTGCGTTATCATGGCCAGGATTGTGGTGGTGTCAGCGCCTGTAGTGAGGTTGTCGCTCAAGGTTGTGGTGCTCGCACTGCAGCTGGTAAATTTGTCCATTGTGCTCTGTTTCATTGCACAGCCTGTAGGCAGGCCTTTGAACATGTTGGGCATGTAAAGTGGACCTGCCACCAGTGGAACGTGCAGTATCAAGTTCTGAAGGTGCTACAGTTCACAATGTCTGGGGATGCAGGTTGGTGGGGATACCAGGTCTCCCCCACCCACAAGCCGCACCGGGGCCTATCCCGGCCACCTCCGCAGATGAGGTACTACCTCCCCACCTCTAGCGGGAGCTGCTCTAGGTCCAGATATGCTCCACTGTGGGTCTGGGGGAGTATCACTCGACCAATTACGTCCACACTCTAATTTGATGGGCCTGCCACTGCAGAGCCTGTGTGTGTAGTATACACTGCCATGTCAACTTGGCATTTAAATTCCCTTGCCAAGCTCTAAACTCCCTTTTTTTTACATACAAGTCACCCCTAATGTAGGCCCTAGGTAGCCCATACGGCAGGGTGCTGTGCAATTAAAAAGGTAGGACATGTACTTTTAAGTTTGGCATGCCCTAGTAGTGAATAACACCCAAATTCGTTTTTTGCTACTGTTAGGCCTACCCCTCTCATAGGTTAACATTGGGAATTACTTATTACACTTATAAGTTGTATTTTCTGATTGAGAAGGAGTAGATCTGTCATGTTTCATATCACTGGAATGGGAATGATAAGTCCTCTTTACTGGCAAAAATATGAATTTATCAGGACCCTTTTAAAAAATGCCATTTTTAGTAAGATGGCATTTTTCTGCTCTTAGCCCTGTGTGCCTGCAGCCTGTCTCCAATACACATCAGGGGTGTGTGACAGCTGAACCTTGTGCATTTCCTTCAACAACAGCCACACATAAAGGGAGCTTAGGTGTGACTGAGCGGCCAGCCACATCCCGATGGACCATTCTGGGCAGGATGAGAGGAAGAAGCTGACACTTGCACCTGAAGAGACTGAGTCCTGTCACCACACAAAGGGCTGCATACCCCCCTTTAGTGAGTCCGGGGCCAGAGCTGGGAAGGAGGACCTCTATGCAATTCAAAGCCCCTCTTTAAAATCACCTTCACTTCAAAGGTACAACTGGGTCCAAGTACTGGGTCCCTGATCCCACCAAATCAGACACAACTGGACCTGTGCAGAACTCTGCCAGGAGAAAGGACTGCTGTGCTGTTACAAGGACTGCCACTCTGCTGGACTGCTACTCTGGAAGAACAGATTTTCTGCTGTGCTGCCCTGCTGCCTGCTACGTTCTGGCCTGCTGAGGAAGGACTGGATCAATCTCACTTGAACCCAGAGTGACTCCAAGGACATGCTGGCTTGCTCCCTATTCTAAATCTTAGGGACATCTCATCTCATCACCCTGCAACAGCACCTGGACTTTGCTTGCTGCAAGTCTTGCCCTGCCAAGTGGAGCCAACCCAGTCCTGGGCCCTTGGAAGTTGGTATAAGGTGTTGCAACTGCTAATATCCATGCATCAACGACGTTGTACCGATCAGAACCAGCGCATCTCCCTCGACACCGATGCCTCACCACTGTTGCACAGACTGTGGACCTTGCATTGCCGACTGCATGGTGCATTGTCTCCAGTTTCTGACGCATCTCCGACTTTGCGTTGCTCGGCACCTACGCATTACTTTTGATTCAGCAGTTCGACACCCATGCAGTGCCTCTTTGCTTCTCTCTTCTCGATTCCATCAATGACTCATCCCAGGTACTTTTCAGTGGTCCAAGGCTTGTCCCTGTGTCCTACCCAAGCTCCATCACATTTGGCCTGAACTTTTGGATTCACCCCGGTCAAGTACGACCAGATGTCTCTGGTTGGAGCTTTAAGCTTTTGAGCACTATATTTACATTTATTCCTTAAAAATTCCTTACTCTGGTTATACCTTTTGGGTTTTTGCTGTTCTAATCTAGCTTTGTTCATAATTGTATAACTTGGTGTGCAGTCTATTTGCAGTGTTTTTCACTGTATTACAAAGTGTTGCACAAATTCTTTACACATTGCCTCTTAAGTTAAGTCTGCCTGATCTGTGCCAAGCTACTAGACGGTAGCACAGGTTAATTTATTGTGTGTATCTAACTTACCCTGACTATGATTGTGGTTCCTGCTTGGACAGGGTGCATACCTCTGCCAACCAGAAACCCAATTTCTAAAACGCCCTCATTGGGCATAGGAGGAGGCCTGCATCAATGCAGCTGGATAAAAGAGGAGCCTGGTCCTCTATTGAGTCCTATGCACTTCGCATTCAGGAAGCCCAAGAGGAATAGACTAGATGCGCTGCAACAAGGCCCCACAGGGCCAAGCCAAGATGGGCAAATAGACAGTGCTGGTGGGGGGTGGGCAATAGGAGGCCAAAGTGGAGTGCACGGAGCCATGGCCCTACTACCCGGAGACAACTCTTTGGTGATCCTGCAGGCCATTCAGGACTCCAAAGCTGCAATAGAGACAAAAATAGGGGAGGTTGACATAGATGTGGCTGCAGCACGATCTTTGCCAAATCGTGGACTGCATGACTGAGGCACAACTGAGGATATAGGAGTTAGAGTACACGGTGCATGCTCTCTCCTTGGAAGTAGCCCGTCTCTCTCACAACCCTAATACGTTGAAGGAATGTGCGAAAGATGCCGGAAACATGGTCTACCATAATAATCTCTTCCCTCATTGTGTTCCCAGAAGGAGTCGAGGGTTCCTCCCCACTCACTTTCCTGGAGCAATGGATCCATTTGTGGGAAGATCCCGAAAGTCTTTCCTCCTCTTCCATCCTTGAGCGGGCACACAGGTTGTTAGCCCAAACCCCCCCCCCCCGGAGCCCCACCCCACCTGTTAATCAAATGTTTCTTGAATTATATAGACCGAGATTGCGTCCTGAGAGGCTCAAGTGTGAAAGGGCAAATGATATTCCAATCTGGACGCATAATCAATAAAAGCCATTTATAGAGCGTGCAGCTACCTCCATTTAGGCGTCCTCGCACTAAAGGGGAGACTGAAGAAAAGACCGACCAGCTAATCTACGCCTGACTGAAAAGTCAAGTTTTTAAGTCCTTCCTGAATCCCTGCTCAGTTTCAGCCAAGCGTAGGTGGGGGGCAGAGTGTTCCAGAGCTTAGCCGTCCTTACCGAGAAAGACCTGCCACCTTGTCAAGCTTTGGCATATCTTGGAATGCGAAGAAGTCGCAAATGGTTAGAACTCAGGGCTCATTTTTGATGTTACAAGCTAAGCCTTTATCTGAGACAATGTGGCCCTATGCCCATTAAGGATCTGAAGGCCAATGAGAGGGCTTTAAACTCGATCCTCTTGGCCACGTGGAGGTAATGGAGCTGACTCAAATGGGGGAGATATGATGGTGAAAAGGGATCCAACGAATGATCCTCACCGCTGCATTCTGAATTATTTGCAATCTGAGAATCAGATAAGCTGGAAGCCCCAGGTATAAGCTAGAGGTATAATCCAAATGCGAGGTCACCAATGCATGGACAATGATCGTGCGGCTCTCCTCTGGGGGAAAAACGCAATAGCTTCCTGATAGATCTTAACTTCGTAAAACAGGATTAGGAAATCTGCAGAATTTGAGCCATAAAGGAGAGATTTATATCTAACCTGATTACCAGGTTTCTAGCTGATGTGACTGGAGTTGGTGGTGGATGCAGCTCCGAAGACCACCAGAGACTGGATGAAGGAGGCGTTGGCTGACTGAAAAAAAGAACTCAGTCTTGCCTGCATTTAATTTGAGGAATTGCTGTTCATCCACTTAGAAATATCTTTCAGGCACTCTTTGAAGTTATGGAAGGCTGCTACAGAGTGTTCTCTAAAAGACTAGTTGCGTATCATCCGCATAAGAAACAACCTTCACTCCCCAGGATTCAATGAGAGTGGCCAAAGGGGCTAAATATAGATTAAAAGCAATGGGCTCAGATCCGCGCCCTGTGGCAATCCACAAACCAACGGTTTGGGTGAAGATAAAAAAGGTTGAAGGAAGGCCCGTTGAGATCAGTCTTCTAAGAAAGACAGCAGCCAGGATAGCACCGTAACCTGAAAGCCGAGATGACTTTGGGGCTTATTAGGATGGCGGGCGGACTTCAGTCTGCCCGCAACCCTAGCGGTGCTGGGACCGGCCGCCAGCGGTGCGGCGGTCCCACACCGCCAATTAGGATGCAACCGCCACCCTGGCGGTCGCATTCCGCATCTTCAACATTGCGGCGAGTGCTGCTGTAAGCAGCACCCGCCCCAATGCCAAAGAGACATGCTGTGCATTGCCATGCACAACGTGACAGGCTCCCCACCCCTCCACCTCCCCGGGGGCCTGCAACGGGCACCCAAAGAGATTCCTGCCAGCCGATGCCGCCATGGAAAGGCCTTGTCAACCCATCAACATAATATGGTTGGCGGTGCCCACCATGTTATGCCCCAGCTCCGCCCGGCCGGCAATCGTAACGATTGCCGACTGACGGAAAAGCGGCGTACGGAATTTCCGTCCGCCGCGGTACCCCCCGCCATGATAATATGGCGGGGGTAAATCATGTTGTGATGGCGGGCGGATCGCCACCGCCGGCCGGCTGGTGGCAATCCGCCCGCCATCATAATGACCCCCTTAATCTCTTCAGCAGGGTCGGATGAGCTACCGTATCGAGCGCTGCCAACATATTTAGTAGTACTACCATAGCGGACGCGCCACCGTCCAGCGTCTCTCTGACTATTTCAGATACTTCCAATAGTGTGGTCTCCGTGCTAGATCAAGCTCAGAAGCCAGATTATGTATCATGCAGCAAGCTCTTGGCTTCTACAAAGATGACTAACTGTCACTGAACCATCTTCTCTAGGATTTTCGCCGGTGCTGATAGCAAAGAAATGGGCATAAAATTGCTAGGCACTCCCAGATCCACATTGGGCTTTTTAAGCAGTGGCAGCAGGAACGCCTGTTTCCATACTGCCTGGAAAATGCCATATTTCAAAGAGGTATTCCAAATTTGATTCAGAATTGGATTTACACAGAAAGCCACCATTCTAAGAAATCGAGGTGGGCAAAGATCCTCCGGACAGCCTGACTTACACTTCAAAAGTTCCTCAAGTCAGACCTTTTCAGATATTGGAAATAATTCTGAAAAAGTGGCAAGAGCGTTGTTTCGAGATGGTTGCTGGTTGTCGTCGAGTCCAGCTTCCGGTGGGAATGAGGAGTAAAGTTTCTGAATTTTTTCCTCAAAGAAATCTGAAAGGCTCATGCAGAGAGCAGGGGAAGGATGAAAGGCGCTTTCCATTGCCCCCGGAATGGTAAAAGATTTTACTATATTAAAGATTTCTTTAGAGGAGTTCTCTGAATTCTCAATGCATCTCGCAAAATATTTTCTCATCTTAAGCTGCATCTGTTTGCGGAATTTTTTCAGAGCCTCCTTATAGGTGCATTTAGCTGAGGGATTGTATGACCTTCTCCAGCTGCGCTCCATAATGATTGTCCCTGATAAACCAGTCTAATTCTCATACAACGCAAATTCTGCGCTCAGGTGAAGCAGAAGTTACATGCTATGCATGTGTCCTATATGCTTCTCTAACCTGTCAGGCTGCATATAATCCATAATTCCGAATCTGTGTTTTTTGACACTCCAGAGGAGGCCTGGGCCTGGCTCACCGAGCAGCAGCCATTAACTGGGAATCAACCACCGTTGATGGCAGTCGGCCACCCCCTCTAAGACAAATGGCCACGAGCTGGAGGGGGAATCTGAAGGGGAGTGAAGGGCTCGCAAACCAGCTGAACTATGCTGAAGACAGGGGCATGGGACGAGACCCCAATGACAACTAATACTTTTTCTTGCACGCCAGCACTGCTGTATCCTATGATAATATTGCTAGACAAGGTTCCTAGGGGGCGATGGATGGGTGATCTGTTTAGACCATCTAGGTACACCACTCCCAAGTTAGGTCTATGTTCAAGTTGTGTTCGGGTGACAGATGCTTCTCCAGGGTGGGAATTATAGGGTGGGGGAGTTGGGGGGTTTGTTCTTTTTTTGCAAATTATCTGATTGTTTGATTTGTTTGGTTGCTCGCTTACATTGGGTGCAATGATCAGTTCTCCTTCGTTTACAAGTTCGGTCTTGTGTCACTACTAGACTGGGCCCTACACGGCACCTCTCTGTTAAGGGGGGGTGGACACCGTAAACTGGGACTCACTATGCCACTCCATTACCAATACAATGAGGGCACATTCAGTCATGCCACGGAGTGTCAATGGACTGATTAAGAGGGGAGCCGTACTACAATTTGCACAAACCCAAAGGGCCCGATTCACAAAAGTAATCTGAGACAAAATCCTAACTTTACGACTTTCGGTATTCACAAAGCGCATTTAGGAGTAGTAAAGTTAGGATTTTGTCTCAGTTAAACTTAAGTTTTGGTCTTAAGTTAAACTTAAGACGTGTGAGGTCGACCAACACTCAGACTTGGCTGTCAGTCGTCAGTGGGAGCTGGCTGTGTGTCGGGCCCAGTTGGAGCACTTGACTGGGGAGAGGGAGGCACAGCTGAGGTATACCTATCAGTGTTTAGGCAAAACGGAGGGCTGCTTGGACCAGGTGGTGTAGTGGCACGTGGAGTTGGAGTCATGCAGACATGAGACACAGTGTGGATGGGAGATTGTGGAGGGGTGCCTTTCCACTTCTTGGGGAGTCGCAATGGCTTCACTGTCTTGGGAACAATGGGAAGTGGCGTGGACAGATCAGGCTCACTGAACACCAAGGCTGCAGCAGGTGCAGATGCTGGCCCTCCCTCTGGTGACGTGCTTGAACCTGCGCAACGCTTTGCATGGCCCTGGCTTTGCCCCTCCATCCCCTGCCTACCAGGTGGTCCCCCACAGTGCCCTCCATTCCCTGCTTCACTGGGCTTGCTAGTGGGAGTGGAGGTAGTGGGTGAATCGGACTTGCAGCCCTTCTTATGCCTACCCTTGGCACTCACCACCTTCTCAGTGGGCATGGAAATTGTATGTTTGGTTTTGGGAGATGCTTTCGGGACAGGAGAGTCCTTGGCTGGGGATGTCCCTGAGGCACTTGACCCTGACGCCTGCTTCTTGGCTCTTTGTCCCCTGGTGTTGCCTGATGGGCTCTTGTCTGTGTGCACTGGGGTGGCTTTGGTCATCTGTGGGGATGGTGTCTGCGGCCTGGACCGCTTGGGCTTCTGTTGCTGCTGTGTGCTACGTGTGCCGTATCGTGACTTAGAGGTCTGTGGAGCGTGGTCACTGTCGTCCGACATGGCCACTGGCATGGGTGTGGACAAAGGGACTTTCGCTGGACTCCCAGATTGTGCCAGTTGAAGGGCTGATGTCACTGCAGTGTACAATGACTGGACAGTCCGGTGCAGCCCACCCACGTCTGAATGTATGCCCTCAATGAATGCAACCACCTGAGCCAATTTACTGTCGTGGTCCATGAATGCATTGAGGAGAGCTGTCTGGCCAACACACAGCTGGCGCAAAAGGTCCACAGACTCAGCACTGATGGCAGCAGGGGGGACCGGGGCAGGGGCTGCGGTGCTGGGGGTGAAGGACACCCTTCCCCTCTTAGCGGTGCGAACACGGGCAGCACCAGAGGAAGTGGCTGGGAAGGTGGGCACTGCACGCTGTGTGGTGGAAGATGATGCAGAGTCCCCGTTCCCTGTGCCCGCCAACATGTCTGTGTCACCGCTGGCATCAGATGACGTAGTACTTTGCGTCTCGGGCTGTGATTCCTCCAGCAGACTCCTGTCCCCCTCCGAGGCGCTGGTCACATCTGTCTCACAGGGCTCCTCTGCAGCTGTTGTGCTAGTTACCCCACCACTGGTGTCCGTCCCATGTTCCTCCGTGACCACGGGAGATGTTGCATGAGAGAGAGAAATGTAGGGTCAGTATAGTGTCAGCAACAGAACAAACATATGCATTACAGACAACCATTAAGATGTCTAGATCTACATGTTGCACGCCACCCTGTGCAATT
The DNA here is from genome assembly GCA_963921515.1 of Calotriton arnoldi. Classification (NCBI taxonomy): domain Eukaryota; kingdom Metazoa; phylum Chordata; class Amphibia; order Caudata; family Salamandridae; genus Calotriton; species Calotriton arnoldi. The sequence continues at coordinate 1,229,440 of CAWUFW010005764.1, forward strand.
ACATCGTTCAAACCCACCTCTGTCATCACAACAGTGCGTGTGCACTATCAAACCAGGACAAAGTGAGCAATGTGATGACCACACAGCACAACATCCTGCATGTGGCTCCGTTACAACAGCAACACAGATAGCTCATACCTGTCTCACACCACCCACAATGCCATTTAAATGCCCCATACCCGTTTCCCAGTGTTAAATACAGGTAGGACACATGCATGACAGCTGCACCCAGCACCGGCACAAGCTTACACTGACAGGCCACTGCATCACACTACCAACATCACATCGCCCAGCGCTGGCACATGCTGTGCACACATGCAGCCACACACAGCCATAGTGACCCTTCCCAGTACACTCACCCCTAATTGCCTGCTGATGCTCCTTCAATCGTGCATCCAGCTCAGGGTGAGTCACGGCCAAGATGCGGCACATTTGTGGTGTCATGCTGTGCCGTGCCATCCGGCCAGTGCGAGGCATCCGCCCCAGTGTCATCTCCGCAACGTTCTTTGCCAGCCGTGAGATGTCGTCCCACCTCTTGTGGCAGTGGGTGCGCCGTCGGTTTGATACTCCCAGAGCACGCACCTTGTTCGCAATGCCCCTCCTCACGGCCTTACGCTGGTGCACCTTGAGCTGCAGGCATGGGAGACAAGAGGGGGCAAACATCAGTGACACAGTGTCATGTGACAAAATCACTCAGGACAGTAGCATGATACAGATTAATCACAAAACCACATATCTCACATGCAGAGACAGAAATGCTTTTCACATGGTACATCTGCATGTGAGAATCGCACGTAAATGCATGCATGTATAAGGGGGGACACAATACTTGCACATCTCATGTACAAGCAGGATGCCAGCACAGAAGACCATGTGTACTCTGCCCACATCTACTAACCATTTTTAGGTAGAGCAAGACATACGTCACAAAACAACATGTGTATGTGGCGAGACCCACTGTGTCCGACAATGCGCAGGCGTCAACGAACATGCACTGTGAGTAGCCCACTGTGTCATGTATATCACATTGAGGGACATGATCTCACAAACCCACGTCCTTTCTCACAGTGCCAGTCGTGTGCAATCTACAGGGTTGACATGGCACATTGATGGGGAGTCAAATTTGAAAATGAACATGTTACACTCTGTACAGTCAGTGATGTGTTCTTGGTGACTGTGCAGGCCAGGTGGGCTCACACTGAGATGGACAACAGGGAAACGCAAAGACATGCATGTGAGAAGTTGGCCTGGTATATGCTGTCCACTAATTATAGTGGGCACCTTGCACCAGTTCAAACAACCCCTTATTGGAGATAGGTTCAAGACAACCTTTATTGAAAGCTATTCTAGTGGTAGCTATGGAGAGCAGCCTTCAGGCTAAGTCTTGAAGGAATGTAAAGCAGCTTGTTTTACCAGTCTATAATCTCTTGAGTGACCAAATGAAAGAGGACCACACCAGGTATATATTTAAAATATATGTATTTAGTCTTAAACACACCCCTCTAGTCTCTTTATGAGGCTAGAGTTCGAAGTACATAAGTTACAAGTCGAATATCAACAGTAATAGCACAAATACACGTTTGAGCCCTAGGGGCGTACCAAACCATATACCAATAAAGTGGTATAAGAACCACTGTCTTGTGGCTCATGGCCTCCTGGATGGTCTGGCCATGTTCCGCAGGCCTGGATGCCATGATGACTATTGCGCACGTTATTATTGGATGTTGTTCTTTCGCCCTCTGTAATTGCCAAGTGATTCTACAACTGTCTGCATATTCTGTTACTCACCTTTTCTCCTGTTCCCTTTTGGGCTCAGTCTGAACAACAGTTACAAGGTCGAATAACAGCTCCCTGGTTTATGCTGATTTGGCCCGTCCCTCGCACCTAGACATAACACTTGTACAGCTGCCATTGAGAAATTAGTGTGCTTTTAATAATGCGCTTGCTTGCTCTAAGATAGCACTTGGAGACGACCTTTCCAGTGAGAAGAGCTGTGATTGTTTGCTGATGTAGTTTTGCGTCAAGAGACTGAGGTATGGGGGTTCGCTAGTCAAAGCCCAAAGGTCTTCTATTATTATAATAAACTGGCTTCCAGCACGGGAGGGTGCTAATGTTAGTTAGACATATCTCCACTGCTTTATGAGATGCTTTCCCCGTTTGTATTCTATGGAGTAGTAACTATGCTGATTATATTGTTCTTATGTATTATGCTACTAGTACTGACACGTGTACTGTACCTTAGAGCACGTAAGTTGAAATAAACATTTTAACTCTATACAGTGTCTCTTCATACGCATGTTGTGGACAGGTACGAATGTGACGAAAGAGTGTTCTTGCCTCTGCGAGTCCTGAGAGAGAGATACCGTGTTCTGGGTTGTCTAAGCATTGGTACATTGGTGCTAATGGGACGCTAAGGCTAGTTGGGTTGGGGTTTTGGGTGCTAAGGTTTATGGTTGGCTCACCACTATATTCCGAGGTCCTATTATCCTGTGCATAGCTCTGTATGTGCAGAAACCTTATGACATGGCGCAACCAACAAGTGGGGCAGCTTACTTGCGAGACGCTTGAGTAGTACTTGTGCTTGTCCACACAACCCTCACGTATGCTTCCGGAAGCGTGTGTGATGGTGATACCTCCTATATTACAGTTATTGTAGGTTCTTTCAAGCTTGAAGTTATTAGAAAAGGTTTTCTTGATTAAAACCCTACTTGTGCTGCCTCCTGTTAGTTTGTCGAAGTATTTTAGCCGTAAATGGCTGTTCAAATTGCGGCGCATAGCCGCGGAGCACTCCGGACACACTTACGGGCGTATGGAGTGCCAGATGCTGGAGTCGAACTGATCTTTGTGGTACAAGCCGATCCGGCTTACCACTTTGAGGTGTTCTACTCATGGGTAACTTTTCCTGCAGTGGATGGGACTGACGATTTGTTCCATGAATATACAGCCACCGCAGTTCCTAATAATTATATACCTTATTCTTGTCTTGAGGTACCGCTCACGGCTTGGCAACACCGTGTTTGGTTTAATGGCGCCCTCCCACAACCGACTACCACGGTTCGTTTAGGCCCCTTATCTATTGATGGGGCCACTTGGCCTGTTTTGGCCGGGTACACCCCACATCCGCGATATATGACGATACCAGTCGCAGAATTGCGCACCATGTATTCGGCTTTAGTACGAGTGCATCGAGCCTTAGTGCAATATGTTACAGGCAACATCCAGGGAGCCCCTCCTGGAGTTGCAGGCCATCCAGCTGGTGCAGCCGGAGTAACCATAAGTCCTGTCATGGTGAATTCTGTGATGGGCAAACGTCCACAACATAAGGATGATTTCCCTTATTGGCTTGCAGAAAAATTTGATCAGTTGGAGGCAGTTTTTCCACATACATCTCCAGTGGATAAACATCGTATTTTGACGATTAGTTTGCCAAAGACTTAATTCCCGAGTTGACAGCATGTGACAACTGGGGTAGAGTATTCGCAGCAGTATATTCTAAATGTTTTGGTACGCCTTCCATGACAGTTCTCCCCTCTGTAATTAAAAAGTACAGGATGAACACGGCCCTGAAGCGGCGGTGGAATTAGGGATGAGACTAGTGGGAGTGTTTGAAGTAGTAGCTGAACTGATCCTTGCGAATGTCAAGGGCAATGCAGTGAACTTTCAAGTAGCGAACGCTTTGGCTTTGGTCCCAGAATTGGACAAGCCTCGCGAATTACCGAAAATTATTACCCAGGCTTACAAAACTATTGGTAGAAACAGCCTGGGGAACAAGCCTTTGCTAAACTGCAAACACAATCGCAACCACAACAGCAACAAACCAAATCTCAATCTGAGAAGGATGAGAAACCAGTCTTCACTAAAAAGAGCTGGAGGCTGAAGAAACAGGGTAAGCAACAGACAAAGCAGGGATCGCGAGGCGCATCCCCGGTTTCAGTTTCTTCTGAACGTACTTATGATTTACGCGATAGAGCGAGAATTAAGTCACCGGATAGGTTTCAGATCCCTGATACGCGTTCTCCTCGTTCTTTACAGGCACAGACTTCGTCACAAGCAGGTGGAGGAGACCGCCAGGATAGAGGAAGGGCCCGTGAGGCCCCACAGGGACGAGACCAGCCTCGACAACAAGTCAGAGGAAAAGAAGAAGACGTTCAACTTTTTCGACCACAATTTCAGAAGAAAAAGTTGCCGCTGTAACAGCGAAATATGCCACAGACGGTGAGAACGAGACTCCTGAATTGGACGTGGGCAGTAACCCTCCTAGACAGCGCCGCGGAAGTAACCATAGTGCGGGAGGCGCTACGTCCTCATATGGAGGCGACAGCAACTGAAACATTCATTACTGTTGAAACAGCAGACACCAGAGTGGCACCCCTGATAGACTATTTAATATAGTCCTCCAAATTGAAGGTGATATACAGCGTGTAATTAAAGGGATTTTTGGGAAAATCTGACCTCTTCATATGATATTTTATTAGCAGAGGCGGACTGGCCACCCCCATTCGTACTTACAGCGCGTAAAGGGGAGGAGGTAATCCTTCCGAGCTTTTCTAGACATGTCCCAAAGGACAAAGCAAAGGCTCTTGCAGCAGAATGGGCTGTGTCCCTGGCTCCAGCGTTATTCCGCAATCACGTGGGTTGGGATGAGGAATCTCCCCCATGAAATACCTTTGCGATCGTTGCCGCAGCCACAACCCCAATATCCCATAAAACGTGAAGCCAAAGGCCCCGTTTCCGAAATTCTGACACAGTTGGAATATCAGGGAGTAATTGAACCCTGTGTATCACCTATGAACAATCCCTTTTCGCGGTTTCTAAACCCGATGGATCGTACCGTTTAGTATTGGATTACCGGCATTTGAACTCTCATTGTCGGACCTTTGCGGTGCAAAATACCCATAGTTCTGCGCTTGTAGACAGTCTTGTTCGTAAAAAATACAAAACGACCCTTGACCTTTCAAATGGATTCTACACGCACAACTTAGCCCCGGAGTGTGGCCAATGGTGTGCCTTTACTTCCGGTGGTAAAATGTTCAAATTCAGGCGTCTTCCTATGGGGTACAAAAATAGTCCAGGAGTGTTTGCCGCTCGTGTTGTCTCTTTATTAGACGGCATAGATCCAGACGCCTGTTCGTATGTGGATGACATTTATCTGACAGACGATGAATTGTTTCCGCATCTGACGCGAGTGGACCGCATTATTCTTGAATTTGCGGTTCAGGGATACAAAATTAACTTTGCAAAATCCCATATTGCTGAGTTTACCGTTTTGTTCTTGGGCTATGAGCTCAACAATGAAGGTAAGGGTTTAGCCCCCCATTTTCTGGAGAAATGTGCACTTCTGTGCCCTCCTACAAATCTGAAGAAGCTTCAGTCTTTGCTGGGTTTTCTGAATTTCGGACGTACATACATTCCCGAATATGCCCAGCGTATCAAGCCACTGTATGCCTTGATACAGCCTACCTTTTCGAAGTCTTGCTGGCTTCCGGAGCATACCTCCATTCTGCAATCATTGCAGACAGACCTTCTTCAGTCTAAATACCTTTTGACGCGTGATAACCACACAAACTTGGTGATTAGAATCATTCCAGGGGCAGTGGGTTTCACGTATTTAACCTTTAATGAAGGAGACACAGTACCTATCGCATACAAGTCACATCTATACACCTCTGCAGAAATGCGGTTCTCATCTGTGGAGAAAGTGCTAACAGCAGTGCAAATGGCGATCCTGAAGGAGCGCGCACTGGCACAGGGAAAACGCATTCTGGTGGTGACACCCTATCCTGCCCTAGAGGCAGTGACTAAAGCAAGTGTTCCGAACTCTAAAGCTTTGCACCCCGTTGGATTCAATGGGCAACATCTTTGACGTCTCCGGATGTCACTTTCATTTTCGACTCTTCTCTTCAGACTCAGGAGTTTTTACAGTATGAATTTATTCATCCTCCTCCTTTGTCCTTATTGCCGCTTGAGGATTACGACTGTGTGATCTACACCGATGGCTCGGCACAACCGGCCACTGGGTCTAAGCATGCTTATTCAGCCGCATGTGCTATTGTTGCAGGTACGTTTGTGAATGGAAAGTTCAAATCCACTGTGGTGCATACGCAGGCACTCGGGGATAGTACCGCACAATTGGCCGAGTTGCCTGCTTTGGTGCTTGCACTTGAGTTCGTAAATCCTGATGTGACCACTTTAATTGTGTGCGATTCTTATTACTGTGTTCAATCATACAATGACAATCTGTTCTTTTGGTCGCAAAACGACTATAGAGACGCTAAAGGCAACACAATCAAGCATAAAATGCTTTGGGTTAGGGTGGCAGATTTACAAAGACGTCTGCCACTCACACAGGTGGTTCACACCCTAGGCCATCAGCGAGTGGGCGCACACGCTGTTGGTAACAGTCTAGCAGATGAAGCTGCCAGATCAGCAGTACTCACGTGTTCAGTAGCAGCAGTTACTAGATCCATGTCTAAAATAGACACTGATATCTTGGCAGCTATTGCTGCAACAAAAGAAGGAATTAATTACCCTAGAGGTTTCTCTTCTAAATATTCTTACCAGATAGGTCCCGATCAGGCTCCTTATGTAACAATACCTAACGTTGGGGTTCGGCTGATCCCCAACGCGGACCTGCAGACTTTCCGTGATGGCAGCGGCACACGAAGGCATGGCTTCGGCGCATGCTGGTGTGTCTGCGACAATTTCCATTTTTGCAGCAGCGTTACTGGTGGCGTGGTTTATACAAAGATACACGTACTTATGTGCTTTCCTGTGACGTTTGTCAACAGATCAAGCCTTCAACAGTCACAAGACCACCGCAGACCTCGCTTGCAATTTCGAACAGACCCTTTGGGTGTGTTTACTTGGATCACTGCGGTCCATTTTCTTCAGACACTGCCTATAAATATATCTTAGTGGCAGTGGACTCGTGCACACGGTTCATCTGGGTCTGGCCACAACGGAGTGCTGACGCACTGAAATGTCATTAGGGATTTGCGAAGTCTTTGTGGGAATTTTTGCATGCGGCACCTTCCATTCTGACCAAGGTCCGGCGTTTGCCTCTAAGGCTTACAAGGACGCAATGGGCTCCTTAGGGGTGCGGGTGAAATTTTCGTCTCCGTATAGGCCTGAGGGCAACTCTATCGTTGAACGAATGAACCGTGACTTAAAGCAATCCTTGACAGCTAGAGTTATAGGTACTGGCAGGAACTGGCTGGCCCACTTGTATACTGTTCAACGTGCACTTAATAATCTCCCTAGAAGGCCTCTGGGTGGGCGGACCCCTTACGAAATGCTCTTTGGCATACGAATGTTTGTGCCTGACCTTGATGGTCTAGACATGGCGGCGCAATCCGCCAAGTTTGATGTAGATAATCATTCTACTATGTTACAGGACTTACAAGAAGCCCGAAACAAACTTGCAAACGCACATTTACCTTCAGCCACAGATACTGCCCTGCAGATTCCGGTTGCCGGCTGGCTTCCGAAGATTGGAGACCTGGTTCGAGAGAAGGTGGAGAACAAGAAAGAATTCGGCCCCTCTTTTCGTGCACCGGTTCCAGTGCTGGGCTTGAAGGGAACACGTACAGTCATCTTACCACCGCTTCCCGGTCGCAAAGGAAAACAGATACATCTCAGTGGAAAATGTCAAGCTACAACATATGGCCGATCTTAAATAGTGTCACACCAGCGGTCTCTTGTCCTGCCATTTATCGGACAAGCGTTCGAGGTACGCCTGCACGAACAGTCACTGATGTTACCATGGAGATGGTTGATTTGCCTGAAAATATATTTGAACCCCCTGCATCACCCTGCATAGACGAGGACGAATATACTTATCCCGCCACAGAGTCGGTGGCACACCAACCAACAACGCCACTGAGCCCGACACGTTATTCTTTTGATTCAGACTCTAACTCATCACAAGTCCCGTCCAAGTTTAGTCTTTTTGTATCGTGGTTTAGAGACAATTTTTGATTCCACCTCGGACATACATTTGGATGGTACTATTCTTGGTTTTTTTGTTCATGTCCATTGGCTTTGTCACAGTGTTTTTCTACTCATCAATGGTCACTATTTACCTGAACGCTCTGCTGTGAACAGTGTTGCTGGAACTTTGGCTCCACATTCCTCTTCACACATCATGAAGCGTGACCACACATTTGTGAACATTTCAGCGTTTCCAGTTGCTGATGGCATAGTATGGGATGCGGTAAACTTTCAAATACATGGCCCGACAGAAATTATTAATGTACCAAATGTCCTTCGAGTCTCGATGGGTGATGTAGTAAAAAGTAATATTCATTCTGATGATTGGGATGTGCATGCAGTTGAAGCATTGTTTGCTGATTTAAAATATTATGCCTCTTTTAATGCTGAAGACTTGTATATGAATTCTACGAATTATGCCGATTTGTATTGTTACCAACATTGGGGAAATCATTTTCTCCACAAGCCAAGTGCACTACGTAGCCCTGCTACTCACACCCAATGGGAACACTGCCCAAACCCCGTACCAGGTAGTTCCCAAACTCTTCGAAATAAATTCACCTATTTTACTGATTTTAATCGATCGAACCCTGGGTCATATTATTTTAAATTAAAAACTCCATTGACTCAGAAAATAATGTTGACCCATACTAAATTATTATATTCGGGTTCCTTTTTGAGCGCCTTGGCGGTGGGTGGTTATGAATATTGGAAAGACACAGTGGATTTGAAATCAATTTGGGGTTCGAAGACATGGCAGGTGCAGGGCACTGAGGCCCTGCACCGTGCTTGCCTTATTCCAGCCCAAATTCTATTTTTAAATGCTTCCATTTATCAGACCACGTGTTGGGGTTGGCTACTGTTAAACAACTAAATGCGCCAAACATCCCATCCTTGTCGAGTCTTCCAAATGATAGTTTGCATTTTAATATGTCCCTTATGGCGTTACAGGCTCAGTTTCAGAACAATTCCTTTAACGTTTCTGCACTAATACAGTCACCCTGGTTGGCATGGCCCATATCATCTAATGCATGCCAACTTCGCTTTCATGACACGAGTCCTGGTTACATACAGGACAAGCCTGATCCAAGATTTACTGAAACTCGTACTGTGACCACGTATTCAGTTGGTAAATTATGTAAACAATGGTTACAACATTCGTCCTTAGACTCTGTTAAGAACCATTTATCCCTCCTATCAGGCACTATTGACCTATCTGACTTTATCTTGGGACCTCGTGGTCCCCGACCGAAGAGATTCATTTATGAAGCGTATAATGAGCTCTGGAAGCTGTCACAAATGGAAGCTGCTTCCCGTCTTAGAGAAATAGACCAAGCAAATTTGGAAAAGGTGCTTGCTGTTGTTGACAATAGTATAAATACCCTGTCTTCCCGCATTTACACATTGGACAATATTGTATCCTCTGTTGTTGATATTGTACAAGATGATGTCTCTATGTTGTATCATGGTCAGAATCAGTTGCGCTCAGTGATGCAGTTTGCATGGACTTTGCAAACTCTTAAGTTGGGTAAAGTTCCTTGGAATTTGTTAAACACCACTGCCCTCTTTTTGCCTTTTAATTTGACTGACAAACAGCAGTTCATGTCCATGAAAGATGCATCCTACACTTTGTTACATATTGAAAAAGTGGATCCTTTACTGTTCTCTGTAGCAGAACTAGATTCTGCGGTGTGGCTAGTTCATGGGGTTATAGCTTTACCTTTTTCCCTATTTGAGTTCAGTTCGTGCATGAAGCATTATCCTGTGGGCCGTTTCCAGCCTTTGGGTGGTGCCTTCCTGCATGAACTTTGGTCCTTGCCTTTCATGTATAAATGCCTTAGAGATGGCAAGGAAGTGTTTCTCACGAGAGTCTTGTGATTCAACTGTGGGTCATTCGCTTATTTGTAAACATATTAAATTGCACAGGGCTTGTAGCGTTTCAGTTCCAAATCTTGCATGTGTCCTGAAGGGTATTCCTGCTCCTGCTATTTCTCCTACTTTTACTTTGCTTACCAACGGTAGCTATTTGCTTTTAAATAACGAAAATTGTTGTGGACTGCAGGCCGGCATTCCGTATATTGTTACAGTCTCGCATAGAGTTGTCTGCTGCAAGAATGTGCTTTTCCTCCCCCTCACGACATCGTTGATAGCTCTATTTGGCCTTCCATTCCTACCATGGAGGCAGATTTCAATAAGTTGAGCAGAATAAAGGCCCTATTATTGAATGAGGAGGTTATGCTCACATCCGCCCGGAGACATTCATTCTCCAGGTGGCGAGCACCCACAGTGAAATACAGGCCCTTTTGAACACTAACCTCCCCCAGCATTTTGGGGAGTTAATTCATCGTATTTTTAACGCATCAAACACTGAGGGTCCCACCCTTTCCTTTCGCTTTGCGTATTTCACTTGCGTGCAACCTGTGATGTCTTGCATCCGCTGTCCGTTTACATGGACCATGGATTATTGCCTCTCCAATACGTCATTGTCGGTCCCGGATTTTGTTCGGTTGGTGGGTCCCTTAGAGGCCCATGAACGGGACTGTTCCGCTGCTGGTTTTATGATGCGTGCGGCTGCACTGGGGATTTTGGCACAATGGGATATCTGGGCGGCTGCTCAGGACCTCCTACAACAAAGTTACATTGAATATCACGCAAGCTGTCCCGCATTGCTTTTGGATGCTCCATACTCTGAAGAACATTCCTGCAGCTTTGACCTGTTGGACTGGATGGCGTCTACGTTTTTGACGATTCCAATGATGTCCTGTTGGACGGTATAGCGTTTTTCTGCTCATTCACATTTTTGGATTGATTGACTTGCCATTAGTTCTCAGTAGACAGCCTCAATTCTGCTCAGGTGTTTGGAACTCTGTCTTCGTTTTTGTTTCGGCTGATGGACTGTCCAGGGAGGGTGTCTTGTGGCTCATGGCCTCCTGGATGGTCTGGCCATGTTCCGCAGGCCTGGATGCCATGATGACTATTGCGCACGTTATTATTGGATGTTGTTCTTTCGCCCTCTGTTATTGCCAAGTGATTCTACAACTGTCTGCATATTCTGTTACTCACCTTTTCTCCTGTTCCTTTTGGGCTCAGTCTGAACAACAGTTACAAGGTCGAATAACAGCTCCCTGGTTTATGCTGATTTGGCCCGTCCCTCGCACCTAGACATAACACTTGTACAGCTGCCATTGAGAAATTAGTGTGCTTTTAATAATGCGCTTGCTTGCTCTAAGATAGCACTTGGAGACGACCTTTCCAGTGAGAAGAGCTGTGATTGTTTGCTGATGTAGTTTTGCGTCAAGAGACTGAGGTATGGGGGTTCGCTAGTCAAAGCCCAAAGGTCTTCTATTATTATAATAAACTGGCTTCCAGCACGGGGAGGGTGCTAATGTTAGTTAGACATATCTCCACTGCTTTATGAGATGCTTTCCCCGTTTGTATTCTATGGAGTAGTAACTATGCTGATTATATTGTTCTTATGTATTATGCTACTAGTACTGACACGTGTACTGTACCTTAGAGCACGTAAGTTGAAATAAACATTTTAACCTATACAGTGTCTCTTCATACGCATGTTGTGGACAGGTACGAATGTGACGAAAGAGTGTTCTTGCCTCTCGCGAGTCCTGAGAGAGAGATACCGTGTTCTGGGTTGTCTAAGCATTGGTACATTGGTGCTAATGGGACGCTAAGGCTAGTTGGGTTGGGGTTTTGGGTGCTAAGGTTTATGGTTGGCTCACCACTATATTCCGAGGTCCTATTATCCTGTGCATAGCTCTGTATGTGCAGAAACCTTATGACACCACAACTGAGCTAGACACAAGGCCTAGAGCCTGTAGAAATGCTTGGATCCCAAGGTAGTGACACAGGGGACCCACGGGGGACGCGTGCAGTGTGTGAACACAGCCGCGAGCCGCCGTTGACTTCTATGGGGAATGTCGCGGTTGGAGTTTTAAAGAAAAAGGACACTTAGGGGTCGATTCCGATTCGGGCCGGAAAACGTACCGACCGACTCGGTGCGGGAATTTATTCTGACCGACACGAACCGGCGCCGTCCGACCCGGGTAGTACGATGAAATGCATGTGAAACCCGACCGACTCGGACGGAATACACAACGAACGACCGAGCCGGACGGAAACAAGCCATCCGGCCGGAAAAACACTCGAAACGAACCGACCGACACGCACCCGGATAGCGACCGAACGAACCGTACCCGCGAACTCCGACCTGCGTAGTACGATGCTATGCGTGCGAAACACGACCGACTCGCACGGAGCACAAGCCGTACGACCACACGCACACAAAACCCAGCCGAATCAACCCAATACTCCGCGACCGACTCGTACGCCGCACATGAAACCAACCTGAAACACAGCGGGAACGAGTCGGACAACATCGCACCAGACAACAGCAGCGTCCGACTCGGACACAAGAACGACTCCTACATGCACCCAAAGCACCAAGGGAAAAAAGTAAAACAAAAATGGCCAAACAAGCTACCACAAAGCCAATAAATACTGGGGGTGGGGGAAAAAATGGAACAAGGACACACCCCCAACCCCACCTACATAAAGGCCACAAATCCCTACCATGAGCCTTTGCAAATTCCACAGACCTGCCAGCAAACAACACCATCACACAGCAACCACAGACACACTCACAGCTCATACATCACACAAGCCACACACCATTACCACACTTACAAATAGCACCCTCACACATACCCAGCTAAACCTACACTCACACACCCCCACTTACACACACACACACACACACACATCAATCACCACCACCACCCATCACCATGCCCCCAAAGAAGAACCACAAGTTCCTAGATTGTGAATTGGAAGTCCTGGTAGACGAGATACTCAGGGTAGAGCCACAGTTGTTTGGTACATTGGTACAACAGACCCCCATGTCGCAGAAAACCAAGATGTGGGCGAGGATTGTCGACAGGGTGAATGCACAATCACCATGTTTGCGCACAAGGAAAACATCCAGAACAGGTGGTATGATGTGCGCAGGAGGGTCCGGGACCTACTGAAAAAGGACTATATCATCAGCCAGCGCACCGGCAGTGGCCCTCCTGCAAAACCAATATACCTCAGGCCCTGGGAGGAGAAGGTGCGGGCCATCCTACCACCAGTGAGCGTATATGGACTAACAGACATCCCAGAGCCTGGTGAATACACAACTTATATACACAATATGGTGTGACAATACACACACAGCACCCTCAAAGGGATAGGTAAACCATGCACCCTTACCAAATACACAGCAAACAAAACATACTCATCCCAAGATGTGAATGCCAGTCAGACAAACACAATACCTGCCATCTCATAGTGACATCTAACTGTGTCATGACATCTACAAACCCAACAACAAATACAGCAAGGCAGTGGCACAAATAGAACCAACAAACACTCCCAGATTTATTGACATCACTAGAACACCACCTCACAGGGAAGATCACTGAAAGGAAGGAATTCTGTGTATGCTGGTAAAGTCAGTGTAGCCAATAGCATCATGGGAGTTGGAGTCATAGATATTGCTCAGCCTCACAATTGGCCCATCAACACCACCCTGAACCATGCTTACATCACAGGGAGTGGAAAAGGACTCACAAGATGGCTGACACTGGGTACTGCTGGGGGAGCACAAGGCCCTGCAGGCAACTGTGCAACAACCAACAGCAGGACACCACTGACTGACATCCTGAAAGACAACTTGCACTCCCTGCAATGGAAGCATGTTCCATGGTGGGATATCTGGCTGGGTGGGAAGGAGGACTCACAGCACTGACCATAGTTACAAGCACCTCCCCTCACACACACCCCAACACTAACTCCACAGAACCCACCTGGGAGAATGCAATGCCTCACATTCTAACTCAAGATCCACGAAGACCAACCAGCCGGGCTCCTACTGTGTGAAGCACAGGGACACTCTTGGGACTGGTAGCCAAACAACCGCAAGGAGAACACTCTCAGCCAACCTGTCAGCACAGGCACCCCACCCCACAGGAAGCAGAGTCAAAAGGAAGGAAGGATGGGCATGCTGGGAAGGGGGTGGAGGCAATAGCATGATGGGAGTGGTAGTCACAGATATTGCTCAGCCTCACAATTGGCCCATCAACACCACACTGAACCATGCTCACATCACAGGGAGTGGAAAAGGACTCACAAGATGGCTGACACTGGGTACTGCTGGGGGAGCACAAGGCCCTGCAGGCAACTGTGCAACAACCAACAGCAGGACACCACTGACTGACATCCTGAAAGACAACTTGCACTCCCTGCAATGGAAGCATGTTCCATGGTGGGATATCTGGCTGGGTGGGAAGGAGGACTCACAGCACTGACCATAGTTACAAGCACCTCCCCTCACACACACCCCAACACTAACTCCACAGAACCCACCTGGGAGAATGCAATGCCTCACATTCTAACTCAAGATCACACAAAGACCAACCAGCCGGGCTCCTACTGTGTGAAGCACAGGGACACTCTTGGGACTGGTAGCCAAACAACCGCAAGGAGAACACTCTCAGCCAACCTGTCAGCACAGGCACCCCACCCCACAGGGAAGCAGAGTCAAAAGGAAGGAAGGATGGGCATGATGGGAAGGGGGGTGGAGACAATAGCATGATGGGAGTGGTAGTTACAGATATTGCTCAGCCTCACAATTGGCCCATCAACACCACCCTGAACCATGCTCACATCACAGGGAGTGGAAAAGGACTCACAAGATGGCTGACACTGGGTACTGCTGGGGGGAGCACAAGGCCCTGCAGGCAACTGTGCAACAACCAACAGCAGGACACCACTGACTGACATCCTGAAAGACAACTTGCACTCCCTGCAATGGAAGTGGCTGGGTGGGAAGGAGGACTCACAGCACTGACCATAGTTACAAGCACCTCCCCTCACACACACCCCAACACTAACTCCACAGAACCCACCTGGGAGAATGCAATGCCTCACATTCTAACTCAAGATCCCACAAAGACCAACCAGCCGGGCTCATACTGTGTGAAGCACAGGGACACTCTTGGGACTGGTAGCCAAACAACCGCAAGGAGAACACGCTCAGCCAACCTGTCAGCACAGGCACCCCACCCCACAGGGAAGCAGAGTCAAAAGGAAGGAAGGATGGGCACGCTGGGAAGGGGGGTGGAGGCAATAGCATGATGGGAGTGGTAGTCACAGATATTGCTCAGCCTCACAATTGGTCCATCAACACCATCCTGAACCATGCCCACATCACAGGGAGTGGAAAAGGACTCACAAGATGGCTGGCACAGGGTACTGCTGGGGGAACACAAGGCCCTGCAGGCAACTGTGCACCAACAAACAACACAACCACATTGTCAGCCATCTTGCCATTGCTCTCACACTCACACACACGTAAGGGTAAACAGACATAATATCGAAACAAAAATATCGAATGGACACAATATCGAGTCTAAAATATAGAATGGACATAATATCGAATGGACATAATATAGTCGTTAAAAATATCGAAATTAAGGTAAGTAATATCGATAGTCAAAATATCGAAGTACATAATATAGGCATTAAAAAATATCGAATTTTTAATAATATCGAATTTTTCTAAGTGTATTGTATGTTAGTATATGTGTTAAAAGTGTATATTAGTTGTAATGTATGTTTAATTTTTAAAAGCAATGAATTTTATGTTATTTAATTTTTGCGTAATTTAATTCCGTAGCGGGTAGTGGGTTTATAGGGGAATAGGGTGGGAAGTAATTTAATTAAAATTAAGTACATATTAATAAATATTAATTGGTATTGATAATTAATTTATTGTTAATTAATTATTAATTGGTAATTAAATTTTATTAATTGGTATTTTTTTAATTGATTTAATGGTAATTATGTTAATTCTATTAATTAAATAGTTGTAGCGGGATGTGGGTTTATAGGGGAATAGGGTGGAAGTAATTTAATTGAAATTAAGTACATATTAATAAATATTAATTGGTATTGATAATTACTTCATTGTTAATTAATTATTAATTGGTAATTACATTTTGATAATTGGTAATTATTTTTTTAATTCATTAATTGGTAATTAGTGTTATTAATAATATTTATTAGTATTGATAATTAATTATTTTTAGTAAAATATTAAAATATTACTTTCCCTACTGTTGCACTCTCTGGAGTGGGAATAGTAATTATTACCCCTACGCTATCCAACGCTTTCCCTACTGTTGCACTCTCTGGAGTTGGAATAGTAATTATTACCCCTACGCTATCCAACGCTTTCCCTACTGTTGCACTCACTGGAGTGGGAATAGTAATTTTTACCCTACGCTATCCAACTCTTTCCCTACTGTTGCACTCTCTGGAGTGGGAATAGTAATTATTACCCCTACGCTATCCAACGCTTTCCCTACTGTTGCACTCTCTGGAGTTGGAATAGTAATTATTACCCCTACGGTATCCAACGCTTTCCCTACTGTTGCACACACTGTAGTGGGAATAGTAATTTTACCCCTACGCTATCCAACTCTTTCCCTACTGTTGCACTCTCTGGAGTGGGAATAGTAATTTTTACCCCTACGCTATCCAACGCTTCCCTACTGTTGCACTCCACTGGAGTGGGAATAGTAATTTTTACCCCTATGCTATCCAACTCTTTCCCTACTGTTGCACTCTCTGGAGTGGGAATAGTAATTATTACCACTACGCTATCCAACGCTTTCCCTACTGTTGCACTCTCTGGAGTGGGAATAGTAATTTTTACTCCTACGCTATCCAATGCTTTCCCTACTGTTGCACTGTCTGGAGTGGGAATAGTAATTTTTACCCTCCCGCTATCCAACGCTTTCCCTACTGTTGCACTGACGTAAATATTACGTTAATATATTTATGTATTAAAAAATTAAAATGTATGTTTATTTTTTTAAGTTACATTAATTATTTATTAATTTTAAAGTTATTTAAGTATTTTTAAGTATGTTTTAGTTAATTATATATATTATTTCATTAATTTTACATTACTTTTCATACATTTAAAAAATTCGATATTTTGACTGACTATATTTTTACAACTATATTTTGGAGTCGATATTTTTGTACTTACCTGTTTGTAGATAGGGAGTCGATATTTTGACATTCGATATTTTTACTTCGATATTGTTGTAGGTCGATATTCTTGTTATCGATATTCTGTCAGTGATCCCACTGAAGTCCACTCAAAAGGAAGGAAGGATGGGCATGCTGGGAAGGGGGGTGGAGGCAATAGCATGATGGGAGTGACAGTCACAGATGTTGCTCAGCCTCACAATTGGCCCATCAACACCACCCTGAACCATGCCCACATCACAGGGAGTGGAAAAGGACTCACAAGATGGCTGACACTGGGTACTGCTGGGGGGAGCACAAGGCCCTGCAGGCAACTGTGCAACAACCAACAGCAGGACACCACTGACTGACATCCTGAAAGACAACTTGCACTCCATGCAATGGAAGCATGTTCCATGGTGGGATATTTGGACTGGGGGGAGAAGTCGGCCCGGATGGCAACCAAATACCACCAATGCTGGTCAGGCACACACCTCAACATTCACATTGACATGCCACAGGTTGGCAGGACAATGTGCTACACCAATAGCACTCTCTGACTGTCATAACTGAGTAGAATGCAATGTCCAGGGCCGCATCCAGAGGTACAGTCACAACTGTCCGGTGTTTTAACAATTGATGCCTGTAGAAACATACCATACAATCTGTGTCTCTCCCCAAAACAGGTGAAGATGGGGACTCAGCAGCAGATGAGGAGGAGTCCCTGTCCCAGGCTCCGGGGGACACAGAGCTCACTGGTGTGGATCAGCCTCTGCACTCCTCAGATGGCGAACAACAAGCTGGACCCTCCGGTGCCAGTCATCATGCAGCACCAGCAGGACCAACATCTGCACCCCCTGCACCCACCCCTCCAACAACTGCCAACACACAGGCCACCCCTGCCAACACGGACACACCAAGGACCACAGGTGACAACAGCGCAGGGACCCAGGACCAAACTGGAGCCGCTGCCATCGAGCCCACTAACAACACCCAAGTGGGCACACGGTCACCTGTGCGTGGCACCGCAGGCCCTGCACGTGTTGCCAGGGGTGGTGGGAGGGGTGGTAGACACAGGTCGCTATTTGCAGAGGGGTCTGGACTGCGTGATGACCCACAACTGGCACGCATTGCAGATGCGTACCAGACCAGCACCGGAGAGGTCACCCAGGTAGTGGGGATCCTCAAGGACATACAACAGCAGCAGGCTGCCCATCATGCCCGCTTGGACACCCACATGTCCCGTGTCGAGACACACATGTCTCCCATGGAGTCCAAGTGGGACACATTGCAAGAACTCACAGCGGTGCATAGGGACATACTGACATGCCTCCGCCAGATCAGCACCAACATGGCCTCACCTCCCTGTGCGCCCACAACATCTGTTGCCACTACATCCGCAACAGCCACAGGGAGGGAGGAGGACTCTGGCGGAGAGTACCCTGCACCGCGGCAGCCTGCACCTGAGGGTCCCCCCCCCAAGAAGAGGGACCGTCCGAGGAGGCCAAACTGAGAGGCCGATGGCCAGCTACATCCCCCAGGAAGCCAACACCTGTTCTGGAACTTTTCCTCTGTGTGCAAACTGCACGCCCTGTCGATGGCAACCCAACTCGCCCACATGACATGGGGAGCTCTAGCTGTACAAATTCATCAGATGACTGTGGACTATACCCTGGACATTTCATCTACCAGGACTTCCAATTCACATGGGAACTTTGGATTCCAATTTCTATGTACAGCACCCACCATCCGATGCACCATCCCCACACCTTTTGTAAATAAACTCAGCAAAAAAACCCATATCTGCCTCTGTTGTGATTCCAACGTGGTCTCTGTCATGGAGATGGTGATCAGAAATATGACACTGTGCATGCTGACTGCTACAGCAAGTCCAACACCGTCATGGCAGTCATGGCGACGTGACACATATGAGGGAGACACACCACTAGGGCCACACAACACATACACACCAGGGCCATATGACTCATCCCCTACACTGATGTTGCCTGGAAATACAGTGCAATGCACAGACACCACACATATTCACAGTCTGTGTCAACTACAACACAGGTGCAGTAAGCAAATGTCACTCAGATGTGTGACTACGGACAACGCACACCCCAAAATGTAGAACAGGTTTATTACACATTTGCTACATGTTGTTTCCACTACAAAATGCAAGCTAATCCCACCTGGCTGTGGCCACAAAGTCAAACAATGCAGAAGATAGAAAGTCCAGGGGTGTGTGGCACATCACCTGTAGGGGAACAACTGCTGCCACCTTGGAAGTTGAATCATTGATTCGGGGGATCCAAGTTGTTCTAACAACTCCAGCAGCACCCTGTGAAGGACAGACATGACACACACTCAAAAGCACAGAAGAACAGCACAGAACTGCAATACTTATGTCTAATACCTGTCACAAGTTAAATACACAAAAGCAAGTTAGCATGTCTACACTGTTGGCAAGTACAGACCACCTGCAAGGACACATCTCCGCATGCATCCAGTCAAGTTGCACATGGCCACACTCAAACAGCACCAGAGCACCACACACACATATCATGCAAATCAAATTCATTGATAGTACAACACTCTGGATACTCACATTCAGCTGAAGAAGTTGGTGATGAGCTGTGTGCGGACATCACCATCACCATCATCATCATCATCACTGGCATCGTGGCCCAGGCCTGGATCCTCCACAGGTGGCGGATGTTGGTCATCGTCATCCAGGATGAGAGGCAACTCCTTCCGCACTGCCAGGTTGTGGAGCATGCAGCAGACGATGATAATCTTGCACACCTTTGCTGGGGCATATGGGAGGGCGCCTCCTGTCTTGTCCAGGCAGCGGAAGCGGCTCTTCAGGAGACCAAAGGTCCGCTCAATCACCCTCCTGGTCCGACCATGTGCCTCATTGTAGTGCATCTGGGCTGGTGTCACAGGGTTCCTGAGGGGTGTCAGCAACCACGGCATGTTGGGGTATCCCGAGTCACCTACAGACAGACAATTGCACATTAGCCAACATTGAAAAGTGTGCGGAAAGCAACATAGCACAACACACACAATGGTACAAAGTCAGTACACACCGACAAGCCAAGCACGCTGGTTCGGCATCTGTGACATCATCCTCGGGATGCGACTACTCCTCATCATGTAGGTATCGTGTGCAGAACCGGGGAAACGGGCACAAACATGTGTGATGGTCAGGTTTGCAAGACATACCACCAGAGCATTGACAGAATGGTATGTTTCCTGTTCCTGTATGCCTGCTCATGTGCCTGTGGTGGTACCAAAGCCCCATGTGTCCTATCAATGGAGCCAATGACATGTGGCATCCTCCCCAGGGCATAGAAGTCACTCTTGACGTCAGTGAGTCGGTGACGTTGTGGGAAATAGATGTACTGGTTAAGGCATCTCAACATCGCCACCAAAACATCGCTTAGCACACGGCTGAACATAGTCTGTGGCAGACCACCAGTAGATGCCACAGTGTGTTGAAAGGTACCGGTGGCAAAGAAGTGTAGGGCTGCCATCACCTTCACCTTGGGGGTCAGCGCTGTCGGATACGGCCGGCCAGGCTGCAAATGTGGGTCCAACCGCACTGCCAAATCCTCAATCAGCTGCCTGGTGAAGCGGTACCGTCGGATGCTGTTACGTTCCACCATCGTTGCCAGGTCTGGGAATGGTCGATGGACAGCAGAAGCCCTGCAGTGCAGAGGTGAAGAAGTCAAGATTGTCAGTCACCCCACATATGTGCCATTCACCATACTGTAGTTCACATGCTTCATCATCAGCAAACACTAGTACTTGATGTGTGTCTCGTTCTGTTTGGACACATATGGCACCCACATGGACATCATGTAACATCTCTGTTCAACATGTGTGGACAACAGGTCCCAGGGTGTGCTATGTGAAACCATTTGGCTGTGTCACAGTACCCATTTACTGCTCTCACATTCCACACACATACCACAGTGACGTCTGGACAGATGCGCCACAGGCATCTCAACTCATTGACAGGTAGATTCCCAGTGACACTGTCTTGCCACATGGACACTGGCATGACATGGCGTATCATGTACACGTCAGAAAAATCAAACATGACTCCCACAGGTAGTGCCCCCTGTAGCCTCTGCAGGACAGACATGGACGTCTGTGACACACACACACAACATCTAAGTCCATGCACAAACAACGTGGATGTGGAGACTGTCTCCCATTGTGCACATGGAGTCAGACATGTGAAACACAACATGCACACAGACTGCGGAGGGACATGACTATTGTGGCAATGGGCCACCCTGTGATGTACATGCTTTCCCACATGAGCCTTGGGGTATGAGACATGTCATACATATACACAACCTGGAAATGTGACCATGCAACATGCTCCAAAAATGAACAGTTGCACATCCCAGTGGTCATGTGCACGACACACAAAGGACCCTGTCCCCATTAACATGTGCACAGCCTGGGTGTGTCTGCCCCCAAGTGCCAGCCCAAAAACAACATGTACACACCCATACACAGATAAGGTCATGCTGCCACACATGCCTTAGATACAGTGTGGACTGGGTGTGGTGTAGTAGGTGTGCCCCAGAGTCCCTGGAAAGTATATGTGGCTGGCATAGGTTCACCATTGACCAGCATGGTGACACATGCGTGTGACCTGTACAGGGACGCATTGTACAGCAATGGTCTGATCGGTGTGCCCGCTCGGACCATTGCATTGAATGTGAGCGAGTACGCGTTGTATCGCAGTGCAGCGTTGTACAGCAATGGTCCGATCGGTGTGCCCGCTCGGACCATTGCATTGAATGTGAGTGGGTATGTGTTGTACAGCAATGGTCCGATCGGTGTGCCCGCTCGGACCATTGCATTGCATGTGAGCGGGTACGCGTTGTACAGCAATGGTCCGATCGGTGTGCCCGCTCGGACCATTGCATTGAATGTGAGCGGGTACGCGTTGTATGCGAGTACGGGTTGTACAGCAATGGTCCGATCGGTGTGCCCGCTCGGACCATTGCATAGAATGTGAGCGGGTACGCATTGTACAGCAATGGTCCGATCGGTGTGCCCGCTCGGACCATTGCATTGCATGTGGCGAGTACGCGTTGTATCGCGGGTGCGCGTTGTACAGCAATGGTCAGATCGGTGTGCCCGCTCGGACCATTAAATTGAATGTGGCGGGTACGCGTTGTACAGCAATGGTCTGATCGGTGTGCCCGCTCGGACCATTGCATTGAATGTGAGCGGGTACGCGTTGTATCGCGGGTACGCGTTGTACAGCAATGGTCCGATCGGTGTGCCCGCTCGGACCATTGCATTGAATGTGAGTGGGTATGTGTTGTACAGCAATGGTCCGATCGGTGTGCCCGCTCGGACCATTGCATTGCATGTGAGCGGGTACGCGTTGTACAGCAATGGTCCGATCGGTGTGCCCGCTCGGACCATTGCATTGAATGTGAGCGGGTACGCGTTGTATTGCGGGTACGGGTTGTACAGCAATGGTCCGATCGGTGTGCCCGCTCGGACCATTGCATAGAATGTGAGCGGGTACGCGTTGTACAGCAATGGTCCGATCGGTGTGCCCGCTCGGACCATTGCATTGCATGTGAGCGGGTACGCGTTGTATCGCGGGTACGCGTTGTACAGCAATGGTCCGATCGGTGTGCCCGCTCGGACCATTGCATTGAATGTGAGCGGGTACGCGTTGTACAGCAATGGTCTGATCGGTGTGCCCGCTCGGACCATTGCATTGCATGTGAGCGGGTACGCGTTGTATCGCGGGTCCGCGTTGTACAGCAATGGTCCGATCGGTGTGCACGCATTGGCTGGGGCCTGGCATGGCAACGGATGTGGTTTTTGAATTTTCAACGAGTCTGATGCAGTGAATTCAGTTGGCCAGCCACAACAATGTTGCAAATTCATGGGTGTCATGAAGTTGAATTTTTGAAGGATGCTGTGGGCGTGTATTGGAGCTGCTATTCCATGGATTGGCCAGATTCAGAAGATGCTACCAACTTGGACCTATCACTTTGGACACATGGGACAGTATCTGCCTCTGCAGCACACATATAATGCTGGCTGTTCCCCTGAGAGCTCACTTGCCTGCACTACATGTCCAGGACGACATCTGCCACTACACTGCTGCTGTCTCTGCATTCTCTGGCTGCTGCAATGGCACGTACTGTGGAGAGAGCCCCAGCCTTCACCCATGAGGAGAACCAGGCCCTGCTGGACAGCCTCCTTCCACAGTACAGCAAGCTGTATGGGACACCAGGGGAGCAGGTGAGTGTGCTGTCCACTGCCTCACTAATTGTGCATGTTGCCTGACTAGCAGGATTTACAGTGTGCACACCACTGGCTAGCATGCCCACTGAGTAGTTTGCACCCCCCAAAGTGTGTAGTCACTTGCACTGAACAGGTACAGTGGAGTAACAGTGCATTCAAACAAGGTTCACTACCCATGCAATGATACCATGTAGTAACTGCTGGCAAACTGTCCATAGCCCTCGTTGCACTGCCTGTGTACATCATATGCCCCTGTGATTGAGACATGTATTTCCAACTGTGTGATGCACGGATATGTTGCATGTGTAGTAATGGCCTTTTCACTTTCTCATCCTCACAGGTTGATGCCCATCGGAAGCAGGACATCTGGCTGGACATCGTCCGGGCAGTCCGATCCGTGGGTGTCTACAAGCGCCGGATCCGCAACTGCCAGAAGAGGTGGCAGGACCTTCGTGGCTGGACCCGGAGGATCGCAAGGGTCCAGCTGAAGCTGTCGCCTCCTCGCAGGAGGGCGGACACCGGACCCTGACCCCCCACATGCTCCAGATCCTGCCGGTGGTGTTCCCGGAGCTGGATGGGCAGCTGAAGGGCAGACAGCAGCAAGGAGGGGGTGAGTCTAAGACTGCACTGTGAACTCTGTCTAACATGCTATGTGCCCTCCTCTGGCCTGGTTAAACTTCCCCAGTACATCAGTCTTGTTGTCCAGTACCCATGTCCCTCTATTGTAACCTGGCCACTACCCATCTGATGCGCCAGTGTGCTCCTTACGCTCAGGATAATTGTGTCACTTGGGTACAGGGTCCTAGCATTTTGCTTTGCTCAAGGTGGTCACAGATTTTGTTCCCGTGACATTGTGTTTGCCTTCATGGGTGGGTCAGTTGCTCACACAATGCCTGAGTCGTGCTATGTAGTCTGGGTGTAACTTTGATATGTGATCCACTTGCACATCTAATTCACCACATGTCCCTGGGGTATTTGCCACACCCCATTCTGCGGGTGGGTAAATTGTCTGGGCCTCAGGAGTATGTATGTCAAGTGTGTCACACATGCTTAGCCACCTGCCCACTGACCAGGGCTCATCCCTCTTGCAGGTGGAGCCGGACAGTCATGCCTACTACAGGGCATACAATACACTCTGTACTCCCACTCCCGTGTATCATCTGACATGCTGTGCTCAGTGAAATGTTGCCTCGGGTGTCTGCCTCTGTGTCGTTGTGCTGTGACTACGTTGTCTTGACTCCTGTGATGTCCTTCGGTTAGGGGTCAGCATGCCATCTGCTATTGGACCATGTGAGACAAGACTTCTGTGACTCATAGGTGTTTGATCACTTGACTGTGCAGAGAGGTGTATGAGACTGTGACTTTCAGGCAGCTGTTCATCATTCACAGCACACTGTGAGGTGCTCTGGTTCAGGGAGTAGTGTTTCATGTCTCCCATTTGTCCAAATGGTGTGCAGTGTACAAATACTGGTTCAGAGGATGTGGTTAGTGGGGGATGAACATGTGCACTTGTCAGTTACATTACTTGCCTTCCCCATGTCCTAGGATAGTGACACAGTGCAGACTGTTGTTTGCTGGCTAACATGGCCATGTGACTTGAGACAGTGATGTATGACTTTGCAGGCATGCCTGTGTCATGGCATTAAACTTCCTAAGGGTGATCCTGCAGGGTGGTGACATGTGCAACAGGCACCCCATTGTGGCATTGACTATCCGGACATGGGTGCTTCATGGGGTCTGGTGCTGGTATGCATCACATGCATTTCTTTTTAGGCTCAGGCCGTCCATTTATCCAGACACCTGCACTGACTCAGTGGCAAGTGATGTGAGGTGGGCATGTTCACATACTTCACCGTGTTCTCAGCAATGTCCAACTACTGTGTAGGTGGTGCATGTGTCCACACTGGGGTCTTACCATCAGACAGGAACCAGACAGATGGGTGCAAGGGCAGGAGGGGTGTCTGGTCCATGGCTGACCATCAGACTGACAATTGGCTTCTCCTAATCTGTGTGATGACTTTTGGCAATGTTCTACTAGTGATGCCAGGGCTTGCTCTGTGATGTGCTGTACTTACTGTGGTGTGTGCGGTCAGTGCAGGTGAATGATGTTTGTCTGTTTCCCTAATTGTTTGCAGATACATCCACAGCCACAGGAGGGGACAGCTCCACGGACCAGGAGGAGCAGCGGAGCCAGACTGGGTCAGCGTCCGACGAGTGGTCAGATGGACCCAGTGGCACGGAGGGCGAGGGGAGCCACACCGAGGAGTCCTCAGCACCATCCACCTCAGCTGAGGACCACAGCAGCTCGGAAGATGTCTCCCTTGTGGAGGCGGGTGTCAGCAGCCACCACACCCCAGCTACTCTGTCTGATCCTGCCACCACCACCACCACCGCCCTCCCATTGGCTCCCATTCCTGAGGTCCGTGGAGGCTCCCGTGCTCGGGAGCGTGTCTCCTTCGTGCCAGGCACTGCACCCCCTGCCCCTGTGTCCCCTGCTGCCCTGAGTGAGGAGTCTGTGTACCTCCTTCAGCAGCTCCATGTAGGGCAGACAGCAATACTGACTGTCCTCCATGCACACACCACACTGTTGACACAGCTGGTGTCGTTCATGGAGGGCATCTCAACGGGTATGTCTGCCCTACAGAGGAGCAATAGGTCCATGGACTCCTCCCTGATGGCAGCAGTGTCCCTCCTCCAACTGTCCCTCACCCCTCCCACCTCTGCCCCATCCACACTTCCTACCACCCTACCTGTCCAAAGCACATGCACACCTGCACAATCACCCCAACACACAGACACGAGCAGCACACACACACCCAAAACCAAGGCAAGACGTGCACACAAGCATCCTCAGGGGACTGATTCCACACACACAGGGGATGGGGAACTGACACACACACAGGCAACCACAGTCATTCCGCAATCCTCAAGATCCTCTCCCTCCAAGACCCCTTCCCTTGCCTCACCTGCAACCCCACATACACAGCAGCTCTTCCTCTCTGACCTCGGCCTCTTCCCCTCCAATCCCGCTGATCCAGCATACCGGGGGAAGAAGAAGTCCACACACAGAGAGGAGAGTGCCCCTCGCCCCCGGACACCCTCCCCCAGGCGCAGGCAGAGTGAGCCCCCCACCCGCAATTCCCCCCGGACCCGGAAGAGCAAGACCCCGTCACCGCCCTGCAAGTCACCCACCCAGTCTCTCACCTCCATCCCCCAGGCCACCACTCCACAGGTTCCACCGCCACACCCTGCCCCAGGTTCCCCCACACACCGATACCGCATCCCCAAAGTGCTCAGGCCCTCCCCCCCTGCCACTTGCTCTTCCACCCACAAACCAGATGCTCTGCCTGTATGTGCCACTGGTGTGGAGACCGTGTCCCCCCCCCTCTGTCCTGCCCAGCTCTTCTGCCCCCCCTTCCACTCCCTTGGAGTCATTCACTGCGGTGGAGTCCACAACAACCCCATCTGACTCAGGCACTGCATTGGGGACCCAGCCCACTCCATCTGCCCAGCCCACTGCAGTGGTTGCAGCACCAACACCATCGGACTTGAGCCCTGCGGTGGTGCCGGCCCCCTGAGTCAGACACCTCCACTGCAGTTGCCGGTGACACTCCTGCACCCACCTCACCTTCCCTGCCTCCTTCTGGCATCCCCTGATCCTGTCCCTGTGGTGCCTGGCCTGCCCCTCGTATGCCCCTCCAAGGGGGATGTCCCCTGTTGGTACCTGTGCAGGCAAGCAAGTTGTGACAAGTAGTCACACATCACCCTGTTGGGACTGTGTATTTGGACTGGACATTGGCCGTTGTTAATTTTGGACTTTTGATTTGAGTTGCACACTTGCTGAATAAAACCTCTTTTTGTTTACTTGTGGTTAATCTTTGGTGGTACATGATGTAGATGTGTAGTATCATGCATTTGCTGTTGTAATTGTGTTCAGATCAGGTAAATGAAGTTTTGCTGTGATGGGCTCCATGTGGCCCATGGGATATGTGTCCTAATCTAGTCTGGATCTATAGCATCCCTTGCTGCAGTCTGAGGGTGTAATGTTCAGCATTTGACACAGGGATGTACGTTTAGCATTTGTATATTACCATCTTTGTCCTACACTGTTGCACATCTGTTGGGCTTACCACTGTCCAATGTTCCTAGTACCCTGACTGTGTGCCTGTCTCCACTGGACATGCAGTTTTGCACATCAATGTTGGAGGACTCATCTGTGTATACAGTACAACTGGATTGCCACGTGTTTTGGGTGTATGCAGATGACTGACGTGACACTCCCGTACCCAGGCTGATGTGAGCAGAGGCTTCTGTGTGTTGTAGTTGTTGACTCACTGACGGAGTGTCCTGCTGATATGTTTGAGTCGTGCACAGACAAGGTTTGGCACAGCGGAGCTTCCACAGGAGTGGAGTGCCCTCATGGCTGTGTGTAATCTGGTGACATTGCGTGTGCCCGTGTTGTGTGTTGTGTGAGCATGTCTGTGCATGTTCCCTTCCCTTTTCCTACACAGGCTGTGTCCCTAGGGATGTTCCTGTTTCTGATGGTTGCAGAGTTGGTATGTGTTCATCCAGCATCTTGGACCTGGTTTCTCCGTGATGTGGTTGCATGGCAAACTGATGTTCATGAGGTTGTCATCCCAGGTTGTCTTTGTTGTCAGGGCTGGGGATGTGGGCAAACGCAGATGGGACACATTCAGGATTCCCCTTGGCACTTGTTGTTTACACAAGTAATGTGATTTTGAGTTTGTGTTAGCTTTCAGTGATTGTGACGCGTTGTGTGTGTCACTGCTGCCACTCCTAAGGGTCAGAGCTGCAATGTTGGAAGTTGTGTACGTGTGTTCTTTGTGTCTCACCTTGGCTTCTTCGTTGGTGTGTGACTATGGCCAGGATCCCATTGTTTGTGGTGGATTTCACATCATGCGCATGTACGGCGTACTGTGCAGTGTGTCATACATAGACGAGTCATGTTGAGTGGGCATGTGTGATGGGTTTCTGCACCTTAGTTCCCCCCACCACCCCTGGGATTGTCATGGGTGCATGTGCAATGTCTCCAGTCCATGTGAGATTCACTGCTGCACATTGTTGCAGATGAGGGTGTGTGGTGTTGAGTGTGCAAATGTGAGTTGTTGCACGGCTAGACCACTACCTCCATATTGGCCTTGGCTGGCAGGCCCTGCTGATTGATTGGAGCTTGTGTAGGTGTGATGGTAGTTTGTAGCTGAGGACACATGGCTGTGGTTCACAGTGTGATCAACATCTACCTTTGTCATCACAGTGGAATTGTCATGCAGGCTAGTGTCTGCACAATGTGGGGTCCCTGGGGGTAGTGCTGTGGTGGGTGTGTCTCTTGCTGTGTTAGTTGCTGTTCCTACAAGCTTGTGTGACATGTGTAATTTGGGCTCCCTCTCATCTGACAATGCCAGATTTCCCACATAGGGGAATCCAATCCATGAGTTACTTGTGTGTGGCACTGTATACACATCTGTGTAATTGGGATTCAGGCCTCCTCATGTGTTGTGTGGTTGCCTGGGGACACTGGCACACACCCCCATCACCTGTTGTCTTTGATAGGAAGTGTGAGTCTGCCTGTTTGTGTTAGTGCATTTGCATCACTGCATTGGCATTTCTGTAGTTTGCTATTGGCTGTATGTTGTTTGGTGATTTTCCCCTGCTCTCCCTGGTACTCCTGGGTCATCAGTCAGCACAATGATCATGGTTTGTATGTCCCATTGCTGCCATGGTATGGTATTTGTTCACCTGACATCCACAGTCTCCACAGATATACATTTGTGTGTCCATAGGTGCAGATATGTGGGTCAGCATCATGATGGTCACTTCTGTCATTGTGGAATCGGCTGATTGTTGGCAATGTGGTCCCCCATGTGTGATGTTTGTATGCACATGGACAAAAGCGATGTTTCTGTGACACTGCACTGTTAGCATCCCCCAATATATGTTGCAATGGGACACAAGCAGTACTATGCCACAGATGTTTTAGTTGTTGTGTGACCAGGATTCATCCATTCAGTTTGTCTTTGGCAGCTTTTACCATGCCTACACTTACCTTATGATCACCGTGGTGATGGGGCTTTAGGCACCATTGCCACACTGATCAAAAGGTCCATCAGCCTTGGACCCCACACTTACCTTTTGGTGACTGTGGTGATGGGGCTTTGGGCCCCATTGCCACAGTGGCCATGGTCGGCTTGTACTGTGGAGGCCACACACTTTTATGTGTGACACATGTGTTAGTGGGTCACATTGTATGTTCATTGTCATGTTTAGTGTTGTAGGCATTTGACATGGACTACACACGCTTGTCATGTTGTTTGGGTGGATGTAATTTTCTGTGATTCCTTATGTGGGAGTATGCTGGTTGTGTCATGCATTACCCGTCCTATGAGTAGGGGTGGTGGTAGTGATAGGCATCCAGCCCCCCTGAGTAGGGGTGGTGGTAGTGATAGGCATCCAGCCCCCCCTGAGTAGGGGTGGTGGTAGTGATAGGCATCCAGCCCCCTGAGTAGGGGTGGTGGTAGTGATAGGCATCCAGCCCCCTGAGTAGGGGTGGTGGTAGTGATAGGCATCCAGCCCCCCATGAGTAGGGATGGTGGTAGTGATAGGCATCCAGCCCCCATGAGTGGTGATGGTGGTAGTGATGGGCATCCAGCCCCCATGAGTGGGGATGGTAGTAGTGATAGGCATCCAGCCCCCCATGAGTAGGGGGGTGGTAGTGATAGGCATCCAGCCCCCCCTGAGTAGGGGTGGTAGTAGTGATAGGCATCCAGCCCCCCATGAGTGGGGATGGTAGTAGTGATAGACATCCAGCCCCCCATGAATAGGGATGGTGGTAGTGATAGGCATCCAGCCCCCCATGAGTGGGGATGGTAGTAGTGATAGGCATCCAGCCCCCCCTGAGTAGGGGTGGTGGTAGTGATAGGCATCCAGCCCCCCCCTGAGTAGGGGTGGTAATAGTGATAGGCATCCAGCCCCCCATGAGTGGGGATGGTAGTAGTGATAGGCATCCAGCCCCCCCTGAGTAGGGGTGGTGGTAGTGATAGGCATCCAGCCCCCCCTGAGTAGGGGTGGTAGTAGTGATAGGCATCCAGCCCCCCATGAGTGGTGATGGTGGTAGTGATGGGCATCCAGCCCCCCCTGAGTAGGGGTGGTGGTAGTGATAGCCATCCAGACCCCCCTGAGTAGGGGTGGTGGTAGTGAAAGGCATCCAGCCCCCCATGAGTGGGGATGGTAGTGGTGATAGGCATCCAGCCCCCCCTGAGTAGGGGTGGTGGTAGTGATAGGCATCCAGCCCCCCCTGAGTAGGGGTGGTGGTAGTGATAGGCATCCAGGCCCCCCGTGAATAGGGGTGGTGGTGGTGATAGGCATCCAGCCCCCCATGAGTGGGGATGGTCGTGGTGATGGGCATCCAGGCCCCCCTGAGTAGGGGTGGTGGTGGCAGGAATCCAGGCCCCTATGGGTGTGTATGGCATTGGTGATGCCCATCCCACCCCTATGATTGTGCAGTTGCTAGTGTACGTCATTTGTGCATCCCTATGTGTGTGTGACATATTTTAGGTACGTGTAGTTAGTTTGTATTGTTGGTGTTTGACTTACCGTCTGCGCCGTATGCGTCCGAATCGGTCACGGTAATAGATGTAGAGTATTGGTAGGACCTGCGCGATGGGATTCATGGTTGGTTCGTCTCGTTCGGGTTTCGCGTGTCTTCGACTCATACTCGTCGCTGGCTTGTTCGTCTCGTAGCCGTGGATCATTTAGTGACGCGAAACGGAGCTTATGTGCGGCTCTCCCGGATGCTGAAACGTGCCGGACGTAGCGACGGGTTCGGCGCGTACGGAAGACGCATCGTACTAGTCCGGCCGGAAGGTGCTGTGTATTTGGTTCTGTGCAACTCGATTCGGCGTTTACGGATCCGGCTCGGGCGGAGAAAAGGAGCTGGATTGGGTAAGTACGGCTGGGTCGGAATCTGGGCTGTTATGCGCATCGTACTTGTTCGTTCGGTAGTGTTCGAGTCGGTCGGGAAACACGCGTTCGGCTGGTATTTTTTCCGGACGAATACTGTTAGGTGCGCTTCCGGCCCGAATCGGAATCGGCCCCTAAGAGGAGGACTTGGAGCAAACCCCTTTAGAACTAGGTGGTTCTAGAGTCTATACCCACGGGAGCACTGGAGTACTCGAGTTACCTCACCCAGGGGAGCCGGGTGCATAGGTGTCTTTCGGGGTCGGGATTCTTCGTCGTTTTCAATGGCGATCTGCTGCAAAGTGCTGCTGGCGACCAAGTCGAAAGTGTCCGGGTGGATCCAAGGGTGGATCGAAGATCTGAAGAACCTGAAAGCAGAGGGGACAGAGTCTGGGTCACTAGCCAGTAACCAGGAAGGCAATGATTAGATGCCCACCGATGT
This sequence comes from Calotriton arnoldi, assembly GCA_963921515.1. Lineage (NCBI taxonomy): Eukaryota > Metazoa > Chordata > Amphibia > Caudata > Salamandridae > Calotriton > Calotriton arnoldi. Next base: position 1,261,235 of record CAWUFW010005764.1, read on the forward strand.
CGGGTGCTTCAGGTAGGTTGGCAGTCGTCTTGACTCTTCAGCCACGAGGTCCAGGAGGCGTCGACGAGAACCAGAAGCTGGATTCGAGCTGTCCCACGATGTCTGTCGATTGCTGCAGTGTCGGCGACCGGATTGGACCCAACAAGCCTTGGCAACGGCAAGTCTCGAAGAAACAAAGAAAGGACGATGTTGCAGACCAGCAAGGTCTGGGGGACTCACCCAGCGAGGGTAAGTCAGGGCACCTCTGGAGGAACCAGGAAAGCCCAAGCAGAAGAAGAGTTGCCTTTGGGAGGGCCCACTAGCCAACGGACTAGCGACCGCGAAGGAGCCTCGAGTGGACGCACTTGGAGCTGGCTTGCAGGACACTCGTGGAGTAGAGGCCAGTGATCTTCGGTGCAGTCGGTGCTGGAGGCAGGGGCTACTTGGAGCCCAAAGCATAACTTTGTGGAAAGCCAGGAAGAGGATGCACTTGCAAATGTGCTCGGTGTCCAGGGGTCACGGTCCCACATTTCCCACGACAGCTACGGGCTTCAGCTTTGCTGGGGACTCAGGGCAGCCTCGGGGAAGTCTGGAAATCCATGTCTGGTGATGCAAAGACTTCGGCGTCCAGCGGGAGCTTCAGCGATGCATAAAACAATGACCTAGGCACACGTAATAGTAGGTTAAACAGTATGTAAATATATGCAAGCACTACAGTATAATGGCCATCAAATGAGAGAAATATCTTCGGATGTGTTGAGAAATGTTCTGTCTTTTAATTTTTCTTAAAACCCAATGACCAGAAGAAAACCAGCCGACACGTGTTTCGTCGCATGTGGAAATTAGTTCCGCGACTTCCTCAGGGCTGGGAAAGGATACAAGGGATAGGGGTGATACATACATCATAGGTCAACATTAAAAGAATCTCAAAATGAAGCTGTTTATAACGAAATCGAGTGCAGCTGAATTAGTGGAAACCCACACCACCAAATTGTGGAGAAAATCCATGTAAAGGATGCAAATACAAAATTGATGACGGCAAGTGCTGATATCAGTGATGTGCACATAAATCAGCAAAGTGAGATTCAACATGCCCTATGTACGAGAGTGAGACTGACTCCGGGCCATGCGTTGGTGTTAGGTAGGATGTGCAAGACACAGGTCATTATACTTATGAAGAATCTAACTGTTCTGTTGTACCAGTATATAAAAGATGAATGCCTTGATCATCTGAGACAGGGAATGGAAAAACAGAAGGAAGAGGTAGTGAGGAAAATGTCCTGTAAGTGGGCACTACAGTAATAAAGGACAGCAGTAAATGAAGGTCTCTATAGGGTAGGTGCACGTGGAGGCTGTGCATAGAACAGAGGAAAGGAGGAGAAAGAAAAGGGAGGTGAAGCAAGATGATATTAGGTGTGAGAAAGAGAAAAAAACGTTGAGCTTCCCGCTCAGCCGGTGATAATTCCAACCCGGCTGGGCTTAGAACAATCAGGTTAAATCGGGTCGTTCTAAAATGTCTGGCGATATGAGGGAGAGAAAAATCGATTTATAAGAATCTTTCTGTGCCGTCAGATAAGACAAGCAACTGAGCGTTTATGTTCACCCTGTATTAAACACGAGCGAAAGACAGTGTAAATGAGAGAGGAATCGCTCACCAGAACGTGTGGTGAAAACAGAACATCCGGCACGTAATAAATCAATTCTGATCCGTTGACTATAGTATTTAGGTCACGAATATATAAAGGTCAATGTGGACAAGCTGTGAATAAATAAAAATAAATATAAAATAAAAAAATATAATAAAAAACTAAAACACAGAACTGTCGTCAGGGTATTGAGTCCGTTTTTAAGTGCATCAAAAGCAGAAACGCTGGTAAAAAGTGAAAATTTACCAGGGTAATTAAAGCCAGCGTAGCGGGCGTCGTGAGGGAGTTTTGCTTGTGGAACGGATAATTCCAAGGGCGTGGGTGATCTGGAAAGCAGATCAATTGCACGTTAGTTACTATACCAGGTTCTATATCTACGATTATCGGTGGACATCATTCAAAAGAACGGGCGCTGTAAGTCTTACCTTGAGGCGAGTGTGCCAAGGAACCCTCACGACGGATCACTGTGTTCCGGGTTATGGACACGTGATCATGAGGCCGGAAGTGGATTATAAACTGTCAACAGGCTGCCCTCTATGAGATGGTAGAAAAAAGGCTAGAGCGTAAACTTTTCGTGTTTCGCTCGTGAATGTGGAAGTTCCTAGAAGATAGACTAATCCCTGCCTTATGCCGAATCCTTAAGTGATAGAGGTATAACAACAAGGGTTCGAAAAACCCGACCTCCACTGCGTGATGTTCATTTATTCTAAAACAATGATCATCAATAAAGCCATATCATGATTTAGCTAATTAAACCTGTATTAAGACAAAAGAAGGTTGGATTTAAAGTTTAAAGGAAAGCGAGTCTGCTCAAATGTATGCAACGGACACCAAAGCGGTAGTCCATTAAGAGTTCCCGAAAAGGGGGGTTCCTGGAAGTAATAGAGTAGTGAGGACAGTGTGGGGTGGAGTTAAATGACCAAATTGTACGTGAACTCGTCCATGCTCTGGGTTGTTCCCCCACATTGTGTGTTCTTACTATTAAAAGTGCGTTCTATCGTGAGCTCGTTAATGAGATTATACAATGTAATTATTGCAAAACACTTTTGGTATAGACCCCTCATCACTGTTATAAAAACAAAAGGTATTATTTAACAATTACTAGGTGATTGTTGGATAGAGAGACATGACGATGCTGGAAACAAAACACATAAACAAGATAGGGAACTGAGAATCTGCACACGGTCACCCTGACCTATGAAATTACGCATGATTCCAGTCATAATGTACTGGAATAAGGGTGAAGTTAAACATTTCCGTGATGCAAACCAAGTAATATACATAAACTTAAAACTGTATTAATCGGGTATACAATACCTAGTACCATCTCTATTAGCCTGAGTACAAATGTACTGAACGTTCATTGGTATCGAAGAAAGGATGCGGACAAAAGAAATAATAGAAACATTCATGGGTTACTGCGACTGTCTCTGAAACAGTATATGGCGAAAGGACATGTGGGAGAGGACATGGATAAACATTGTGCTAGTGCTGTCGTTTAGGGGCGCGAGCTGTTGAATCATTAATCAAATTATTACAGTGACGAAAAGATATCAACACATTAAAAGAACAGGAACATGTTAAAATAGACTTGGATGACAATCCTGACGGTCTTGAAATGGTACATTTTCAAATGTTGAGAAAGGAAAACATCTAAGGTCCAGGTAGACTAATGTCTGTGGATAGGAAACAGTGGGTGAAAAACTGATTAACTGTGGTTCAAGCATTAGTTTCCCAGAAAATATTGCATTTCATGGTCATAGTTAAGACCATGTTCCACTGTATGTAAACGCATGATCCACATAGCCTCAGTGCGTCTAAGTCTGAGTTCCCTATTACCACCACGTACGTTGGGCTGTATCACATCAATACCAAAAACGAACATTCTTGTCTGCTCCCTGTGCTGGACATACAGCTGCGTGTAATGCTACAGGGTACTTAGGGTCCTGTTTGTGAATAGCTCTGATGTGTTCTGTGATTCTGTCCTTCAAGGGGTCTGATGGTGCTACCCACATAGATTTTTCTGCACATGCATTCTATGATGTATATGACAAACCTAGTGGTACAGTTGACATTTACTGTGATATCATACCTTTTTCCATCAAAATCCGTAAACTGCTTGATGCCATGTTTTGCCCACCTGCACACCCCACAACAGCCGCACTTGTAGAAACCCAGAGTGTGTGGTCTAAGCCAGTTTGCTCCCGTGATGCTATGTGGTATGGTAGGGCTCAATCTGTTCTTTAAGGTCTTGCCCCTCCTGAATGTAATCTGAGGGTGATTCGTAATGTGGTCTTGGATAGATTTGTCTGCTTGTAAAATGCCCCAGTGTCTCGTGAAGCTTCTCCTGATTGAATGATGTAGATCGTTAAAATCCGTTATCATGCGCACTGGTTGTTTCTGATGTTGTGTGTGAATGTAGGCTCTTAGTGTGTCTTCCCTTTGTACATTTACCATTTTGTTCTCAGCTTTTCTGAGAATTCTGGACGAGTAGCCCCTCTTCAAAAACCTCTTCTTCATGTCAGTGAAGCATGTTTGGAATTCTGTGTCTTCCCTGCAATTCCTCCTGGCCCTTACAAATTCGCCATAAGGTATTGCTTGGATCTGATGTGGAGGGTGTGAACTGTCTGCATGCAGAACTTCATTGCATGCGGTTTTCTTTCTAAAAAGCTTGCTGTGAAGTTGGTCATGCTTAACATACAGTTCAACATCCAGGAATTCTATTTTCGTGGTGCTTGATTCCATGGTGAATTGCATCTCCCATGTGTTGGTGTTAAGATGTGCGAAAAACTCTTTCAACTGGTTTTGTGTGCCTGACCACAGTAGGAGACAATCATCAATGTATCGGCCCCAAAAGATGATGCAGTCGATCCATTGAGCCCCTTTGGTACCCCAAATCAAATCTGCCTCCAAAGTGCCCATGAATAGATTCGCAAAGGATGGCGAACATTTTGATCCCATTGCCACTCCCCTCGTTTGTCTGTACCAGTGTTTGTCAAACATAAAGAAATTGTTCTGCAGAATTAATTCCATCATGGAGACTAACATGTTCGTATGTTGCCACTGGGTAGCTGGTCTGTTGTGCAAGAGTCGTGTGATCGCTCGCAATCCTAAGTCTGGTCTAATGCTAGTATACAGGGATACAACGTCTAACGTAGCCAAAATGGTACCAGGCTGCCAATGAAGATCTGCCAGTAGACTAAGGATGTGTTTTGTGTCTTGTATGTAGGAGGGCAGGTTGCATACCAATGGGCCAAGAAATAAGTCAATATATTCTGCAAGCCTCTCTGTGGGACCCCCCATTCCTGATACTATGGGTCTGCCAGGGGGGAATGGGAGGTGTTTGTGGATTTTGGGAAGAGTGTATAGCCATGGGTAGGTTGGTCTGAAGACTTTTAAATACAAAAATTCTTTCTCATTGAGTAGTCCAGCTTTGTACCAATTGTCAAGTTTCTTGTTTATCTCAATGGTGAGTGGCCCTATTGGGTTGTAGGTAAGACGTTCATAGCAGGTGTTGTCACCAAGCTGGGTCAGAATTTCATTGTGGTAATCGCTCTGGTTCATGACCACAACATTTCCACCCTTATCAGCTTCTCAAATTAGGATCTCTTGATCGTTGCTGAGAGTCCTGAGTGCTAAGCGTTCCCCTTGTGTCAAATTGTCTTTATACCGAAAAGCAGTTTTGGTGTTCTTTTTGTCCAGTTTATCAATGTCTTCCAATACACGTTTATAGAAGTTATCAATCACGTTACCTCCGGGGAGAGTAGGTACCCATTTGGATTTTGATTTAAGACCACTAGCTATGCTGTAATCAGATTCAATGTTAAGTTCCTCTAATAGTAAATCCATATCATAAGGTGGCTGTTCCAGATCAGTATGCGATAAAAGCAATTGTGTCGCCTGAATATCATTAATAGTTAATACATCAGACCCAAACTCAATAGGAATATTTTTAACTTTTTTATTCATTGATTGGTTGCATGCAAAATGTTTCTTTATCTTAAGACCTCTGACAAACCTGAATAAGTCAATCTTAAGTCTGCAGATGTCACCAGAGGCATAAGGATTGAAGCTAAGTACTTTGCTCAAGAGAGAAATCATGTCTGGAGTAAGTGGTTTAGAGGAAAGGTTGATAACCTGAACCTCATTACCTCTGTCTTCTATTTGTTCCTTACTGCCCCCGATCTCAACCTTCTTTTGTAGTCCTCTGTGTCCTGCTCTCCTGCCCCTAAGGGTTTTGGATCTAATCTTTCTCGTGCTAGAGGTGTTCTGTTTCCTCTCCTGATTCTTTGGACCTCCCTTAAAAAAGAGGATTTATAGGAATGCGAGACAGCTCAAAAGGGACGAGATTGATTATAAAGAAGGCAGGGTTTTTACCTATGCCAAAAAGTATGATTCACTTGTTCGTAACACACTGCAAGTGGACCAACCGATCAGGACAGGGACAGGACAAACTTCAGTCTCCTCAAGTTCCACCTCACTAAGTGCTATAAGCGTTAGTGAGAGTGAACCCGATAATTCAGATGGCACCGGCCATAATAAATCCTCTTTTTCAAGGGAGGTCCAAAGAATCAGTACATTAGTACATTATGACTGGAATCATGCGTAATTTCATAGGTCAGGGTGACCGTGTGTAGATTCTCAGTTCCCTATCTTGTTTATGTGTTTTGTTTCCAGTATCGTCATGTCTCGATATCCAACAATCACCTAGTAATTGTTAAATAATACCTTTTGTTTTTATAACAGTGACGAGGGGTCTATACCAAAAGTGTTTTGCAATAATTACATTGTATAATCTCATTAACGAGCTCACGATAGAACGCACTTTTAATAGTAAGAACACTCAATGTGGGGGAACAACCCAGAGCATGGACGAGTTCACGTACAATTTGGTCATTTAAGTCCACCCCACACTGTCCTCACTACTCTATTACTTCCGGGAACCCCCTTTTCGGGAACTCTTAATGGACTACCGCTTTGGTGTCCGTTGCATACATTTGCGCAGACTCGCTTTCCCTTAAACTTTAAATCCAACCTTCTTTTGTCTTAATACAGGTTTAATTAGCTAAATCATGATATGGCTTTATTGACGATCATTGTTTTAGAATAAATGAACATCACGCAGTGGAGGTCGGGTTTTTTTGAACCCTTGTTGTTATACCTCTATCACTTAAGGATCTGTCATAAGGCAGGGATTAGTCTATCTTCTAGGAACTTCCACATTCACGAGCGAAACACGAAAAGTTTACGCTCTAGCCTTTTTTCTACCATCTCATAGAGGGCAGCCTGTCGACAGTTTATAATCCACTTCCGGCCTCATGATCACGTGTCCATAACCCGGAACACAGTGATCCGTTGTGAGGGTTCCTTGGCACACTCGCCTCAAGGTAAGACTTACAGCGCCCCGTTCTTTTGAATGATGTCCACCGATAATCGTAGATATAGAACCTGGTATAGTAACTAACGTGCAATTGATCTGCTTTCCAGATCACCCACGCCCTTGGAATTATCCGTTCCACAAGCAAAACTCCCTCACGACGCCCCGCTACGCTGGCTTTAATTACCCTGGTAAATTTTCACTTTTTACCAGCGTTTCTGCTTTTGATGCACTTAAAAACGGACTCAATACCCTGACGACAGTTCTGTGTTTTAGTTTTTTATTATTTTTTTTATTTTATATTTATTTTTATTTATTCACAGCTCGTCCACATTGACCTTTATATATTCGTGACCTAAATACTATAGTCAACGGATCAGAATTGATTTATTACGTGCCGGATGTTCGTTTTCACCACACGTTCTGGTGAGCGATTCCTCTCTCATTTACACTGTCTTTCGCTCGTGTTTAATACAGGGTGAACATAAACGCTCAGTTGCTTGTCTTATCTGACGGCACAGAAAGATTCTTATAAATCGATTTTTCTCTCCCTCATATCGCCAGACATTTTAGAACGACCCGATTTAACCTGATTGTTCTAAGCCCAGCCGGGTTGGAATTATCACCGGCTGAGCGGTAAGCTCAACGTTTTTTTCTCTTTTCTCACACCTAATATCATCTTGCTTCACCTCCCTTTTTCTTTCTCCCTCCTTTCCTCTGTTCTATGCACAGCCTCCACGTGCACCTACCCTATAGAGACCTTCATTTACTGCTGTCCTTTATTACTGTAGTGCCCACTTACAGGACATTTTCCTCACTACCTCTTCCTTCTGTTTTTCCATTCCCTGTCTCAGATGATCAAGGCATTCATCTTTTATATACTGGTACAACAGAACAGTTAGATTCTTCATAAGTATAATGACCTGTGTCTTGCACATCCTACCTAACACCAATGCATGGCCCGGAGTCAGTCTCACTCTCGTACATAGGGCATGTTGAATCTCACTTTGCTGATTTATGTGCACATCACTGATATCAGCACTTGCCGTCATCAATTTTGTATTTGCATCCTATACATGGATTTTCTCCACAATTTGGTGGTGTGGGTTTCCACTAATTCAGCTGCACTCGATTTCGTTATAAACAGCTTCATTTTGAGATTCTTTTAATGTTGACCTATGATGTATGTATCACCCCTATCCCTTGCATCCTTTCCCAGCCCTGAGGAAGTCGCGGAACTAATTTCCACATGCGACGAAACACGTGTCGGCTGGTTTTCTTCTGGTCATTAGCTTTTAAGAAAAATTAAAAGACAGAACATTTCTCAACACATCCGAAGATATTTCTCTCATTTGATGGCCATTATACTGTAGTGCTTGCATATATTTACATACTGTTTAACCTACTATTATGTGTGCCTAGGTCATTGTTTTATGTTGTTCTGTGAGGGTCTTACCCACACTAAATTGGGGGGTTATAGGGCTTATCCCCTCTCCTAGTTGCACCATACTGACTTTATATTCCTTCAGACTTTTGCGTCTATTAAGCAGAGCGCCTAGTTATTTCCCTGACCACTAAAAACCCTTCTTTAGAGTGTTTTCAGCTTCAGCGATGCAGACCGGACAATTGCTTCTTAGGTGCCTGCCAAGCAGGGGAGTCACTCCTTGACCCCAAGGGAGATTCTTCAGTCCTCTAATCTTAAAGTAGAGCGTCGAAGGTCCAGGATTCGGCTTCAGAGTTTCGTCCAGGGTAATCTAAAGTCCTAAGGACTGGGGTCCCATACTTATACAAAGATAGGGGGTTGGACATACTCTGGGGACCCACCTATGGGAGGGTCAGGGAAGAGGGGTGGTTACACCCATTCCCTTTGTCCAGTTTCACACCAGAGCAGGGGCAGGTAGCCCCTGCAACCGGTTTGAACTGGCATATGCACAGGGACACCAAATGTGCCCCCAGTGCAGGACTTCAAAGCACCAGAGGTGCTCCCGCCCAGCCCCAATACACACTATCCTGTCTGGGGAGGTGGTTACACCTCCCTTCGACAGGAAACCTATTGTCCAGGCCTCCCCTGCCGGAGTTTCAGTCAGCAGCAGGAGGCCAGACCCGTGTCTGTGGCAGCGGCATCCATTTTGTGATGCCAGGGCTCTGGAAAGAAGTTACCGGGTAGCCCGGTGTGTACATGTCTCTCCCTCTAGAAGGGTGGAATGCTACCCCCGCCGCCAGGACTGGCGGGGGGTAGTACTCCAAGATGTTTGACACCAAACACGACATGTTTTGGTGCAGCCAGTCCAAAGTTAGCATTGTACCGCGAGGATATAATGCACTTAAGAGTATATGGTCAGGCTGTACCACAAACAGCATCAGAGGAGGGACTCCGAACGCTGCAGAGGGGCTCTGCTCATGCAGGGGCACCCTCTCACATAAAAACCAAGCACTCTGCCTTCAGGATTGGTAAGGCCCGCCATAGGAGTGACTTATAGGTTTATATGTGTGTGCAATGGTAGTGATATAGGTAGCCTATACCACCGTAAGGGGTGCATGCACCACCTTACCCATCATGCAGTAGCAGACCTGTGGTGTCAGTTTGGCTGGCCTTCCAGTGGTGGCATAATACATGCTTCAGCCCCTGGCAGGCCTCTGATGTACCTATGCCCTGGGTACATAGTATACCATATACTAGGGACTTATAAGGGCACTCCAGATTCCAATCAAAGATGTACCTAAGGTATATGGAAACCATTTTAGAGAGGAAGCAGCTAGGCTGGGGTTCTGATTAGCAGGGCCCCAGCCAGACTAAAGTCGAAAAACAGTGAACCATCAGCAAAAAGTGGGGGTATCCATGTGAAGCAGATCCTACTCTCCTACACAACCCCCCCCCAAACGTAGGGACATTAAAACTAACCTTGACCGGTTGAGTCTTCATTTTCTAAGTGGAAGTACCTAGAGAGTCCATCTGCATTGGCATGGTTACTCCCAGGTCTATGTTCCACTGTAAAGTCCATCCCCTGTAGGGAAATGGACCACCTAAGCAGTTTGGGGTTTTCACCCTTCATTTGTTTTAGCCATAGGAGGGGCTTGTGGTCTGTTTGAACAAGGAAGTGAGTACCAAACAAGTATAGCCTCAACTTCTTCAGAGCCCAAACCACAGCAAAGGCATCCCTCTCTATGGCTGACCAGCGTTTCTCTCTAGGGGTCAGCCTTCTGCTAATAAAAGCTACTGGCTGATCCTGACCTTCATCATTCAATTGTGACAGTACAGCCCCTACCCCCAATTCAGATGCATCTGTTTGGACAATGAACTTCTTGGAGTAATCAGGACTCTGGAGAATGGGAGCAGTGCACATGGCCTGCCTCAGGTCATCAAATGCCTTTTGACAGCTAGCTGTCCACTGAACTTTCTTGGGCATTTTCTTGGAAGTTAAGTCATTCAGGGGTGTCACTATTGATCCATACCCCTTGACAAATCTCCTATAGTACCCAGTCAGGCCTAAGAAGGCTCTCAACTGAGTCTGGGTGGTTGGAGCAACCCAGTCCATGATGGTCTGGATTTTGCTCTGCAGTGGTTGAACCTGGCCTCCACCCACAAGGTGGCCCAGGTACACAACCTGACTCTGCCCTATCTGGCACTTAGTGGCCTTGTTAGTGAGGCCTTCCTTTTGCAGGGCCTCTAAAACATTTCTGAGGTGGACCAGGTGATCCTCCCAGGTGGAGCTAAAGACAGCAATATCATCTAGATATGCTGCACTATAGGCCTCTAGACCTGTAAGGACTGTATTCACCAACCTCTGAAAAGTGGCAGGTGCATTCTTCAGACCAAAGGGCATTACCACAAATTGATAATGCCCACTAGGGGTTGAGAATGCTGTTTTTGGCTTTGCATCATCAGCTAGTCTGATCTGCCAGTAGCCAGCTGTCAGGTCAAATGTGCTTAGATACTTGGCTGAGGCCAAAGTGTCTATTAGCTCATCTGCCCTAGGTATTGGATGGGCATCAGTCCTAAGTGACTGCATTGAGACCCCTGTAGTCCAGACAAAACCTCATCTCTCCTTTCCCACCACTGGTGTGAGGTTTTGGCGCAAGGACCACTGGACTAGCCCAAGGACTATCTGAGGGTTCAATAACTCCCAAATCCAACATTTTCTGGACTTCTGTCCTGATTCAGTCCCTGACATGGTCAGGTTGCCTATAAATCTTATTTTTAATAGGCAGACTGTCCCCAGTGTCCACTTCATGAGTGCACCAGGTGGTCTGACTTGGAGTCAGAGAGAACATATGTCTGTACTGATTGAGCACTTGTCTGCAATCAGTTTGCTGCTGAGCTGTGAGGCTGCCTGCCAAGGCTACACCATCCACTGACCCATCATCAGGGTTCTGTGAGAGCAGGTCAGGAGTGGGTCACTCTCTTCCTCCTGTCCCTCATCAGTAGCCATGAGCAAGCCCATGTCTGCCCTGTCCACATATGGTTTCAATCTGTTGACATGGAGAACCCTGTGGGGACTCCTGGGTGTTCCTAGGTCTACTAAATAGGTAACCTCACCCTTCTGTTCAATAATAGTATGGGGTCCACTCCACTTGTCTTGGAGAGCTGCTGGGGCCACTGGCTCCAGCACCCACACCTTCTGTCCTGGCTGGTAAACAGTCAGTACAGCCTTTTGGTCATGCCAGGCTTTTTGCAGTTCCTGGCTAGCCTCAAGGTTTTTAGTTGCCTTTTTCATGTATTCAGCCATCCTAGAGCGGAGACCAAGTACATAGTCCACTATGTCTTGCTTTGGGGGCTTGAGAGGTAACTCCCATCCTTCCTTCACCAAGCACAATGGACCCCTGACAGGGTGACCAAACAAAAGTTCAAAAGGGCTGTAGCCAACCCCTTTTGAGGCACCTCCCTGTATGCAAACAAAAGGCAGGGCAAGAGTATGTCCCATCTTCGCCTAAGCTTTTCTGGGAGCCCTTTAATCATGCCCTTTAAGGTTTTGTTGAATCTCTCAACTAAACCATTGCATTGTGGGTGATAGGGTGTGGTGAACTTGTAAGGCACTCCACACTCCTTCCACATTGCCTTTAAGTATCCAGACATAAAGTTTGCACCCCTGTCTGATACAACCTCCTTAGGGAAGCCCACTCTTGAGAAAATTCCCAGGAGGGCTCTTGCCACCACAGGTGCTGTAGTGGTCCTAAGGGGATAGCCTCTGGGTACCTAGTGGCATGGTCCACCACCACCAGGATAAACCTGTGCCCAGATGCTGTTTGGGGATCCATGGGACCAACAATATCAATCCCCACTCTTTCAAAGGGAACCCCCACCACAGTTAGTGGTATCAGGGGGCCTTTGTGGTGCCACCTGCCTTCCCACTGGCTTGGCAGGTTACACAGGAGCGACAAAACTCCTTGGTGTCTTCAGACATGTGGGGCCAGTGAAAGTGAGGGACAATTCTGTCCCAAGTCTTGTTCTGGCCCAAGTGACCTGCTAAAGGAATGTCATGGGCTAGGGTCAATAGGAAGCCCCTGAACTTCAGAGGTATAACTAACCTCCTGGTGGCACCAGGCTTGGGGTCTCTACACTCTGAGTACAAGAGTCAATCATCCCAATACACTTTATGGGGACCACTAGCATTCCCAGCAGCCTCAGCAGCAGCTTGCTGTCTGAGGGGTTCGAGAGAGGGGCAGCTCTGCTGCTCCTGGCTCAGATCTGCCCTGGAAGGGCCCCCTGTCCCCAAGAACTCAACCTGGTCAGGTTCAAGCTCCTCTGGGACAGTTCCTTCCTCAGGACTGAGATCATCCCCCTCAAGAGACTGATCTTCCTTCTGAGCCAAGGGGGAAGGCACTGCCTTAACCCCAATACTCCTCCTCTTGGAGGGCACTTCGTCCATTGTTCCAGGATCCAAGGCCTGTTCAGTGTTAGACATTTTGCTCTGTGACCTGGTCACAGCAAACACATCTGCAGGGATCCCCAGCATTTCTGCATGGGTCCTGAGCTCCACTTCTGCCCAAGCTGAAGTTTCAAGATCATTGCCAAGCAAGCATTCCACTGGTAGGTTTGCACTCACCACAACCTTCTTAAGGCCAGTTACCCCTCCCCAGGAGAAGTTAACAACTGCCAGAGTATGGTCTGTTCTGACATTGCTAGCATTGGTCACTTGGTACATCTCACCAAGTATAATCTGCCCAGGATCCACAAGGTCTTGTGT